>OX459112.1:43775290-44223074 GCA_949775065.1 Brachyopa scutellaris
TATTTCGCTGTTCAACGTGTTCGTTTACTTCTTCGTAATTTTAAATCTCTCTGAGATCCGTCATCCGTCTAGTGTCTAAGTTTTTTTCTCCTCCAAACCTATGCGATCTGTCAAAATATGTATCTACATATGTATGTATGTAAAAATTATTTAATGAAAACTAATTTACCTATGTATGTGAACAACATTAAGATCATTTGCTTTTTATATTTTCCATTTAAGGTCCAATTTAAATATTCCATTAAAATAAAAAGTACTAGGCTGTCAACCTTGGTCACGTTATGTAAAGGAACTGTCCATACAAATCTGTTTAAAACTCGCGCGTTCTGTCCTCGCGCGTTCTGTCTCACAATAAATTTGCTTAAATGATCAACAGTTATTGACATTTGACAGAAGAATATTAAAAAAAAAATCTGTCAAAGTGAATAAAAGATCAAATTGTGAAAATAAAAGTTGTGCCTTCTTCGAAACAACCCTGCTTTCCAGCTTCAAAAAATCTGTTTCCAGTCTCCAGGCATCAAAACAATGTACAAAAAAAAAAAAAAACACAACAGACAAAAACTTCAAAGAAGACACAAAAAAAAAACAAAACAAAAGAGAAGCGCAAAGAATAACAAAAAAACTAAATGGAATGACGTGATAAAATGGTAAAGGTGAACGAAGGTGGTAGGAAAAAACCAGTCTGCTGCTTGTGAGTCTTTTGACGATGGATGATGCCTTTGCTATACCTGTACACTGCTGTAAGGTACTCGGCATCGGCATCTGTACAATTCTGCAGTATCAACATTCGACATCTTCTCCTTTTGTGTCTTTGTCCACGTCTTTCTTTGGAACATACAAAATCCTTAACAGTGTATTGGTGTTTGCATGCTGCATCATAGAAATCGAACCAAAGAAGATCGCATCGAACTGAACTCGAGAAAATAAGATTGCAGAGGGAACGCCAATGACATTCATTTTCATTGGAAGCTGGAAGGACGGGAAGGAATAGTGGTTAGTGTTTTTTTTTCCTTCTTTCAATTTATTGGCAAGTGATGCGATGTTGCCAAGTTGAATTAACCAACTCAAAAGTTGCACACCCCAGCGATGCTGGTAGGAAGCAGACAAAGTTATTGTAATTCAAAACAGAAAAAAAAGTCAAATTGAATTTCTGACACACACACACACAACACATAACCCAGGCAGATGGAAAGAGAACTCTCCAATTTCTTCAAGAACACGAAACTAATATAACTCGATGACACAAAGTAAACAAATTTGTAATCAATACCCAATCAAGGTGGGTAGGTGGGTGGGTAAAAAATGATAATGATGATAGCCTTACTGGATATCGGTTACATTTGACAACCATGTGCGTATACATACATATATATTTGTGATGTATGTTTTTGTTTATGTATGTTATGTAATGTACAAATGCTGAATGTATTGACAGATAATAGGCTAAAAGTGGTTTATCATTGAATTTTGAGAACCGTTTAAGCGTGGTGAATTATACACTACGGTTCGAAAGTTTAGTACCACCACTAGTGCCCTGAAACAAAGTGATATTTCAGACGCTTAAAACGTTTAAAAAAAAGTCAATTAAAGGGATATAGATATTCAGTTCAAGAATAAGGGCAAATGAGAACTTGAAGCATTACTTGACATTTAAATATTCAAGTACAGCTACACGAAAACTACTCACACAGCCTTTTACATAAAAAGCCCCTTTTACAGTGTATTCCATTAATTACTAGTATGTCGTGTAGGCATCCTTGCAATATTATTCTAGGAATCGATAAGAGTACATACTCCATAGTTGCCTACTTTGAAAATGGGCATTTCTCATCTCATCTCCCACAGAAACGGAGGTAAAGGTCAGGAGATGGCCTTTGTATCTAGAGAACTCCTGCATAATTTCGGGCTGTTTTTTTTAGATCGTTGTCCTGTTGTATGATGAATCAATTTTCGATTTATCGATGTCCAGATGGTAGAGCATAGTTTTCAAGAATCCTTTTTCATGCTTCCATCGCTTACTCCATTTAAAGAGAGAAATATCCCCAGACCATGTCATGCTTTACTGTTGGCACCACGCAGCGAACCTAATTCCTCCGTTTGGTGCCAAAGAGTTTAAACTTGTATAGCAAACAAATTTTTCAAAATCGTCTTTGGTCAAAAACTCATGGGATCGGATCGTGCCCATTTTAACATTTTTTTCTTATTTAAATGTCGGAGGAAAGTGGGTAATTTCTCTTAAACCCTTAAGTCGAAGTCATAAGAAAGAGTTGCGGAGTCGTTTCTTTAAAAAAAAAATTACAAAACCGCCTGTCATTTTAAAATAAATGTGAATTTTGTTGCTATCCACAAAAGATGCTTATGGTGGTCTCAGACTTTCGAGCGGCAGTGTATAGGACTTAAGCGATATAAAGCAATCGCAGAGCTGTCAGAAAAATAAAATATCCCGTTTCTGGATAAGTATTGATTAATGCTATTGACACATGTCAAATGGCATATGCCTAAGGATTACACGTGCGATTTTTGCGTTCTGTTCTCTGTTTTGTTATTTTGCCAGGATATTGGATTTTTATTTTCTTTTAAAAAAGGGGTTTTTCAATGAACAACGTTTCGCTTAAAGGCAGAGCGAATGAATATGTATGATTTCGATACAAATATACATACACACGTCGTTCAAAGGAAAATATATGTAATATGGAGAATTACTCGTATTTTGTTCAATTGGTTTCGCTTATACTGCATTCGTGTAGAATTTTCTTTTTGTTTCAAGATTGGTATTGGCAAAAATGTGTGGCGGTATTGAAAAGAGGCAAAACAAAAAAGGAATCATACAACCTCCGTTTGTAGGAGAATAGAAGTGTGATAATAGAAAATGAAATTTACAAAAAAAAAAATTCGAACAGAAAATCCATCCAAGTTTCGAGTGTCATTGTGAATTGGTTATTTGCGGAAATTGAATGAAAGAGTTTTTTTCGTCTCCTTTTGTAATGCTCCAATTCTTATTGAGGAGGTAGGAGGACTTTGTAGGTTCTAGTAGGGGAGGTAAGGCTTCTCATCTGCGTATATGAGTGGGTAGAGCTGGGATGAAAGGATAACGTGTAGGCAAATCGATTATTAGCTGTTGTACGGACTTCAAAGAGGAAATACACATCAAATATCTCATTTTTGAAAAAGTAAATTCAATAAAACCAATTTCAGGAAATTGTTTTGTCAATGAAATCCTCCTGCAACACCGCGTGTAGGTTATATCCAAGAATTCTGAAAGGTCTCCGCTTTTTTATATTTGATTTGGAGACATTTTTTGACAGCGATGAGAGATTTCATTTGATATTTAAAAATAAGTTCAGGTTAAACCTTTTGCTGAGGTGAGCTGTCAAAAAAAACTGCTTTTATGATTAACCATGTCCTGCATGTATACTACATGGGGTGTAAAATCTCCGGACTAACATATACATAGATGGTGGTACTAGAAAAAATTCCATACAATATTTCAATAGTGACAACATTTACAAGTTTTTTTTTTTATGATATTCGATCACATTGAGTCGATTAGTTCCAAAGTTTGCGGTGGCGGCCAGTCGTGTTAACATAAAAAACATAGACAACAAGGAGTTTCGTATATTATTCAAACATTGTTTTTTAATGGGAAAAATACTGTCCAAACCAGAAATATGTCTTGAAAAGTGTTACGGCGAGTCTGCACTTTTAAAATCAATGATTTGCGAGTTTGCGTGATGAGGAACGTTCTGGACGGCCGAGTGAGGTTACAACTTCAGAAAACATCGAGAAAATCCACCGCATCGTTTAAAACGACCAAAAAGTAAAAGTGTGTGAGATAGCTGACGTCTTGAAGATGTCAACAGAACATATGCGGAATATCTTGCATGAACATTTGCATATGAAAACACTTTGTGCGCGATGGGTGTCGCGATCTCTAACAACCGATCAAAAACCACGACGTGTGGATTATTCAGAGCGATGCTTAAAGCTGTTCCAGCGTAATCCAAAAGAATTCGAGCGTCGGTATGTGACAATAGACAAAACATGGACATGGACACACAACTAAATACCAAAGTCCAGCGCAGTGGTTAGAACAAGGAGAAAGCCGCCGAAAGCGGCCGAAGACGCAAAAAAACAAAAGCAGGAAGTTTTCGCCAGTATTTTTTGAATTGAATGAACTGAAGTACGTTATTCTGTCTTATCCACCATACTCCGCAGATATGGCACCGAGCGCCTACTTTTTGTTTCCAGACTTAAAAAGATGGGTCCAGGGTAAGACAATTCACTCGAATGAAGAGGTCAAACCGGAAACAGATCCTTATTTTGAAGCGTTCGAAAAATCTTTAACATACCAAAAATGTAGAAATGTTGAGGGAACGTTGGAATAAGTGTATTGCTCATGGAGGAGACTACGTTGAAGGATACAAAACAAAAAAAAAAAAAAAAATTCCCAAAAAATATTTTTTTTAATTTCGAGTCCGGAGACTTTTCACCCCATGTAGTATGTAGCTCTGGCCAATTCAAATTCAATTTGTAAACTGAAGACCGTCAGAAAAGTTGGGGCCTCATTGAAGCTAATGATCCTGGTCTATGACACACAAAGTCCTTCTTTTCAACTTAATAACACAAAGTTGGGTCAGAAACGGGAGTGGGTACAGGAAGTGTCGTTAATGACATCGAGCATATCCGGATTATGGTTGCAATGCAAAGGCTGTCAGAAAGCCAGAGGATTGAGCCATCAGGGCATTTGAGAATTTTGGTTAGTCATTCCAAAAGCAGGAGGAGAAAAATTTTGACAATTTAATAGCAGATTACCTGAGTTGAAGCAAATAATCGCCTAAGCGTTTTTAAAGCTAGCTTTCGTGCACGGTTTTCAACAATAGACCAAACCCTTGCACTCACTAGAATCGCCGAACGATTTATCTGTAAAAGGAAAATATTGTATCCTTCTTTCGTAGATTTTAAGGCTGCTTTTGACAAGATCAACCGAAAGTCTTTATTGTATAAGCTGTCAACAATAGGAGTTTCTGGTAAATCTATTAGGCTTTATATATACATCTGCTTCTGTATTCAACGGTAGCTCACATACAAACTACTTCGACACTGGTGCAAGTGTACCACAAGGATGTGTGCTTAGCCCTTTTTTTATTTTCATTATATTATGATGATGACGTCTCAAACTGTTTACCTGGCGGTGTTTCAGTTGGTGGTTTAGAGATTAAATCCCAACTTTACGCTTACGACATAGTCATTTCAGCTAGGACATCGCTGTCGATGTTGATAGGGGTGTACTAACTGGTCACAATCTGCTCAGATACCACACGAAGAAACTACGCCTGAATGATGATGACATCTGCAGAGGGTGTGGTGATGACGAGACTCATGAGGACAGCCCACTTCTTTTGTCACTGCCCTAACCTCTGCCAACTTAGAAACAAAACCTTGGGCAAATTCTTTTTCGAGGACATCGACGAGCTATCGGATGGATCTCCATCGGTCCTTAGCTTCGCCAGGGCGTCTGGATGGCTGAAACCTAGAAACTAATACCACGGGCGGGAAAACAACATGAGTATCACAATAAGTCCACATGGACCTTAGTGTGATGGGGTTGTTATCATTATCATTAGCCCTTTTAACCTAACCTAACCTAGTCATTTCAGCTGAAAGCCCTTCAACTCTTCAACTACAAATAAATAGACTTGAACAGTACTGTGATATTTGGGACCTTAAAATAAATACCCTAACATAATTTGAAAGAATAGATGAACAAACGAAAGATAATCGAATGATTGTAGAAAAATAAAAATGTTTTGTCCGACAACTTATGGACGCCAGTGTATCCAGTGCGGCAATCACACCTTTCACAGGCGCTTACTCAAATATAATTCATTGCAACGAGTTTGATCGAACGCAATCATTTATCATTCTCCACTTAATTCGACCAAAGACAGTTGCTTTTCTCCGTAAACAAGTAAATAAATTAAAAACTAACAATTTAATAAATCGAGTCGAGACTTTAGACTGCACTCTGAGCGATCATAGCGAGTACAACAACAGTGCTATGCTTTCATAAAAATGAACGAATATATTTCAATCGATTTTCCAGTATGTTTTCTTATCAAAATTAAATTTCAAGTTACTCAATCGAATTGACTTGAAGTGGAAAAATGACGCCTCGTTAGGGTTTCTTTTTTTTCCCCTCGTAACACTATCGGTGCACAGCGAAGCGCGTTATCTCTTTCGAAAGGAATGTACGAGTAAACAATTTGTTTGGCAAAACTGATATCGAGAGAAGCAGCAAATGTTTACTTTGGTTTTTTTTTTTTTTTGTTACTTCAACGGTTCCTTTACCCCCACAGAGCACCAATAGATCACTTTAAGACCAACAATCAGTTGGAGATCTCGCTTCGTGTTGATCCTTTTATTGAAGACAAACAAAAATGTAAACAAATAGAAAAAAAAACGTATCGTTCACTGCCCTATCATAGATATACATATTTACAGATTTTCTACCTGACTAAAGGAACACGAACAAAAAACAATTAAAGCCGATAAAGATGCAGATGCAGAGACAGTGCTGCCAAATTATTGAATTCAGCGTAGGTATGAATTTTTTTTAAATGAAGTGATTTAGAAAATACTTATTTTATATCAACCCTTTATCCAGGGTTTTATGCGATCTAAATTTGTACAAAAAAAAAAAAAAAACAACCCGGAACTAAGATAAGAAAAATGTATTTCTTTATGTAACGTTACGAATGCCTTTTTGTTTATGTTACGTTATTTTCCCGTTTGGGCAAAAAAAAAACAATTATTTGGGGAAAATTAAACACGCGCAATTGACGGCAGCTGGTAAGAAAGCTTAGACTGCTGCTAAGGTATGCCTTATTTTGAAGTTACGTTACGTTACGCTTTTAGCAATATGTCAGATTTTTGCAGAGGCAAGCTGTCAGTGTTTTATTTTTGCACATGGGGATGACATTTATTGAAAGTTGGAAAAATGTGTCAGGAATGACACTTTAATGGAGATTCGACGAAGACTAACCCTAGGACACCGCTGCGACTTTCGTTTGGCGAAACAAATCGGTTCAAAGCTCCCTAGCTCGAAAGACAAAATGCAAGCACTACAAAACATTGCTCCTGTCAGTTCTGCTATATTAACATTGAACACTTTCGTCGGATATTTGGTGCCATATGCGAGGAGGGCGAATATACCATATGCAAACTGAATCCCAGCCCTCAGGTTCGAGACGACAAAGAAGACTGAACCTCCGAACTAAAGACCAATCTATTGCGGATGCCAGAGATTCTGGTCTGGAAAACTGGAAGCAGCGTGCCGAGTGCCAAAGGAATTGAATGGCTGCCGTGTCTCAGGCAGTGACCACCACTGGTTGGGAGCATATTAAGTAAATAGTATGTCTTACTTAGCCAATAACTTTAGTTCGACTAAGACCAGCCAAAATCCCAAGTTAAGGAGAGGCTGGAGTGGAAAAATTTAAAGATCTACCGACAAACTACGAAAAATAATCAACTTGTACATTTTTGCAATCGAAATTGGATGCCTTCTGGCAAAAAAATCCTGCCTCCAAACTAGTTTTTAGAAACCGCCTGGAGCTTAGACATTTCAGAGCATCCTCTTGCGTTCAAATTCGAATCAGAAAGCTTTAAAAATATGGAAAATCGTGCCACCCAACAACACTCTCTTTTGTTCCATTAAAGCCCCCGTGACCTCGGTACAGAATAAAAGTGCAGTTCCCTACTAACCTATCATTAAAGGCATTATATTGCCCATATAACTAACGGCAATAAATCCATGCTATTCTATCTAGACTCACGCAAGTTATATGCAGAGGGGGTGGGGTTCTCGAAAACAAAATTATCGCCAGAGTCATCAATTATCCAAGTCGCTCTCGGTTGCACGTGTTCGCTCGAAACCCCCTTGGAAAGTACTCATAAATTTGAATGACACACGAGATTATTTTGCCAGCCGTGGGATTGATATCCAGATGCTTTTTTACTTGCGCTTGCAGTACAACCCGAAGAGTATCTAGTTACCCGTATATAGTAGAAAAGCAACAACAACAAAAAAAAAATACAAGAATTCGAGGTACAAATTGGTTTTATATCCACAGACCTGGTGATACAAATTACTTGCGTGCAAACATTTGAATGCATTTCGTTGATATAGATACATACATAGATAGATAGATAGATACTTAAGATAATGGATATATGTACGTATGTGTGTGTATTCATTTCTGAATATTTCAGAATTAAGTAAAAAAAAATATAGAAACGTACTTCGTATTTACCCAGAGGACATGTCGAGAGTTGGGGAATAACGCATTTCTTATGCCTGGGTAATTCACTGAGGGAAGTTGTGAGGGATTCCTTTTCTTTTCGGAATGCTGACGACGGCGACGCACGGTGGGAGTTGTTGCATACGTGTTCGAAAAGGGGAAGAACAAGAAGGAGCATAAGATTTATTCAAATGGTTTGATACTCGTCCATTGACATGTCGATGTCTGGGTGGGTGTACTCGACGCCTGTTCTGTATTATTTTTTTATTGGATTTTAATTTATGAATCGATGAATATTTGATGCAGATGACTATAATTGCTTTATTTATATTTTTGTCTTGCCTTATCCTTGCATGAATCATAGCTGCAGAGTGTGGGGAAATAGAGCCGATTTACTACAATACATAAATTGATTGGCTCATCCTCAGAACAGAAAGTATATGTTTAGTGTGCCAATTCAGCTTGAATCTTAGATCAGTCGAGTTAGCCTACTGATTTAGCGAGGCAAGATCGTCTTAGGTCACAGTAACTTAGTTAAAAAAAGGGGAGCTGGAGAATCCACACATTCAGTTATCCAGAAGGCATGCAAGCTTTTTGTCTCTGGAGAGTTTAAACTTATCCCGCTAGAAATATTTTGAAGGACACATCTCTGGAGATGGACTGTGAATCGCCTGTATGTAAACGGCACAGATCAATTATTAATATGAGGGTAGGTATCATCTGGAAACACTGAGGAATATTCACAACATCTATGGAAGCCTTCAGCGGTTTATCAATGAGATTGCAGTCCATGCAAGCTTCCAAGCATAACACCGACGCGACGTCCCTAGATCATAATAGACCATTTCTAAAAGCTATCACATCCAGGCGTCTCTCATAAAGTTATTAAAGCACTGTACAGACAGGTATATGAAGAAATAAACTCCTTACTACGCGCTAGCACAATGCAGACAGACCAATTTATGCGCCAACATTGGTTTTTGTCTTTGCTTTCGACGCAAGGAATTCACTGGCGTTCACACCGTAGGCATCCACAATTGGATGCATGATAAATTTGGACGTGATAAGGATACCTGCAAGTGGCCAGGCTTTTTTTTATCTTTATGGTAACCATGTCTTTATGGTAAAACCTGTGAAAACCACTGATAGACCAGCATCGGGTATATTTACCTTCTAGTCAGGAAGATCTCGAGGTTGAGATTTTACAGCCCTGCCGTACAGCATTGGTCAAAACTTTCTGTCATCCATAGTGCCAGACAGCAAGTTCTTGCTTTGCCTATTTATGAATCGTTTAAACACCGTTCAACGCATCACCAAGTTAGGACGAATCGGCAGTGTTTGTGATGTCGCAAGGCCCGTCCATCTTCGTAATGCTCAATCAACTTAAAATATATCGACTGTAAATGCCTCTGGTGGCCGAAAGCCCAGATATGTCAACTCCACCCCGCCTATAAGGTTCAGCTTACACAACAACAAAAGACTGGTGACTAGTCTAGAATTAGTGAGCATACACCGATAGGATACTGGAAAATCAACAAGTTGACGCCGATTTTTCGAATCAAATCACCTTCATCGATGATGAAGTAAGAAAAATCAAATTACAAAATTTGAGGCCTTGACAACTTAATTGTGACTGTAAAGAGGCCACAACATCCACCATGGTCCGTGGGTGCCACTTTGGACCAGCAGCGGGCTTTATTTTTGAAAACGACGAAGGCACCACTGTTACGGCGACATGTGGTTCCAACAGGACAGGGCTACGCTCTTTTGCATAAAAAGTTCCTCGTCTGTTTTATTTCGTGATCCTGTGATCTGAACTCTTTGGATTTCAATTGGTGCGGCTTTGCCTAAGATCTAACTTGGATCACTTAAAATCCATTACCATTAAAGTTTTTGTCGCAATACAACCAGAAAGTACCGAAAAATCAACGAAACAAGTTTGCAAAACCTCACTTGGCAACCATTTATCCAAAGTTATACTACCTACATACATTCATATGTATATTTCAAACATAATGTCATAGTTCAGCGTTAAAAAAAATTAACTGAAATCTTGTTAAGATGTTGAAAACATCTGAGCAATCACTTGCTAAGCGAATGTCCTCAGTGCAAACTCAACAATCTGTAAAAGGCTTACGAACTTGAAGACAAAAGTCCTGAAAAAAAACCCTTTTTTCGGTTTAACCACATTTGGCATGGAAGTCTGCAAAAAATCGCATCGAACGCTTCAAAATCTGCGCCGGCATTCCCAGGAAGACATGCAATACCAACGTCTAAATGCCATGGCATCAATAATATTTACACCAAACTAGAAAGCCTACAAACTGACTTGTGGATGGTGTCCTCTGCTGTGTCCATGGTGGGTACCTGTCTATCATACTTCCGAGATCATTTAGCGGTAAACATTCGTTGAGTGTGTTCGGAGAGTGACCTTAAACGGTTAAGAGTTGATCCAAAGCATGAGAGAAGCCATGGGCTTCTCCCATAAAAAAGTGCTGAACCGTGAAAATGTACTCATCCGAGACCACCATGTTTGAGAAAAGTTTACAAACCGTGCACGTGTTTCAATGTTTAAGTCGTTCCACCTGTGAACTCGATATTGAGGTAATTTTTCTGTTTTACGGAAGGCTCCAGTCCGTTTTCTGTCGCTGTTGTTGCATTTCATGAAGCCAGCTACCGAATCATGAACTAAAGTCTAACTAAACATGCAATTAACGCGCACTGTCAATTGTCATAGCGCGGTTCAGAGAGAAGGAGAAAAAAAACAGTTGGACTTCAGTATCGTTTTACAAATAGGTACCTATTAATGTCCTTTTCGACACACGAAGGAGAGGATTCATTTCATTAGGTATTTCCTGTCTAAACCTCTATGAAAGCAATGTCCACATACTACCAGTACATTCACAACACAAACAGTCTCTTCTACGAGTATAAAATGAATGAACCCATCACCAGCTACGATGTCCAACGAAATCAAATAAAATGAAAGCTTGTAGTCAATTTTATTGGCCCACCAGTTTTTTGCTGTCACAGATATCCTAGAAAACTACCAATCAACTTTGCGTCACGTTTTATTATGAAAAAAAAAAACCCCAAACCTTTCCTATCATTTCCGGGAAACCATTCTGATGCAGATTCCAAACGAAAGCTACCTTTTGACACCTTTTAAATTGAGTGTTCAAATTGCCTGTTAAATGCCAAACGAAAATGTTAACTTACCTTTTGTAAAATAATCCTTCAAATATTTAACTTGGTAATCCTTTGCATATCCTTAAAAGTTTCGTCCATTTATTTAAAATATTTTTCTTTTCTTTACTATTGGAAATTCAAAATATCCTTTTATTGTTTTCTTATATTTTTTCGCCTAATTTGACACTTTTTTTTCAATTTCACTTCAACCTTTCGCACAAGTGGAGTAAATGACACCAGGAAAACAAAATAAACACTTCACTGTTGAACCCAAAATTCACGTTGGGTTTCTTCTGTTAAATCGCTTTTGTAAATTTTCCTTCACTTTTCCGCTTCGGGAAAACAAAATTGAAATTAGAGAAAAAATACTAAGCCGACTTCGGAGAATTAAGAGGGGAAAAATTGGAGTAGGTAGAAAATGTAAACAAAAAATTGGATTTTTAATTAAAAATCAAACAACGTGCGCGGTTTTTACCGATTTTGATTTCGATGATAAATAAATTAATTAATTTAACTCGTTCAATTCCCACGCAATTGTATTGGAATGGAATGGAAACAATAAAACCGAATAAAACCCGTTTTTGAATGGAATCCACCTTCTTTCCAACAGCAGCAAGCACCACACAAGGTAAAAAAAAAAAAAATATTAAACGGCAGCTGCTGCTCTTGGCCACTTTAGGGCACCAAACACAGCGCGCGAAGGGACCGCGCAGCAAACGGCACCAAAATCAAACTTCACAAACACCAGGACAGCATTTCAAACACGACACAAGTGTGCAGTCCAGTTACCAACAACAAAATTTAAGTAGAACCTGAACTGAAGCACTCAGCAGAACAAAACAAAGAAAAAATAGAACACTTTTTTTAAACAAAAAAAATTAAGTGGAAATTGATCCGCTTCACATGATCTTCGACGCGGGAATTATGTTTCAGCAATTCTGCTATATTGATCAAATTTATTATGTATTTACAATAATGTGATGATGAAGAGCGATACGAATGGAAATACACAAACTGCAATTATCTCGTTTTTTTTTGTTGTCGGTATTTATTTATTTTGTTGTAAAAACAACGAGCACAACGACGTAGCAGCGCAGAAAACACTAGCACCAACACGACCGGCGTTTACGAGCAAACTGACGTTTACATACGCTACGGGAAATTTTCTACAGAATGGAAGGAATGGGATTTTTTTTGTTTTGTTTTGTTGTGGAATGGATTCACTGGAAGGTTTTTTAAGAGAAATATTTTAGAATGGGAATGGGATTGGAAAATAATAAGAAGAAGAGTATTCTGGTACTGGAATGGAAATGGAAGGTTATTTTGTCTTGCTTGCCGGTTTGGAGAGAATCAAGTGGAGAGATTTTAGGAGGCAAACAAGTGTTTTTTGATAGCGTGGAGTGGAAGACGTGGCGTTGCCAAGCTAAAATAAGTGGTGGTAGATGATAGGAAATAATTTAATATAAAAAAAGTGTTCCAATATTATTTTTCTTTAAAAACAAAAAGAGACAACAACTTATATGTATAATCCGCGTTTTTTTGCACGCGTATAATGCGCTTATTTTGCATTATTACGATAACCGAGGCGCAAAGGTTTGAATTGCCATTTTGTAGATCTCGGTGAAATAAGCAATAAGGATATATATTTTTCAAATGCTTATGAAATATCAGTCTGGGGAATCTACTATAACAATGTGGCATTACTCTAAGTCGCGTGAGCTACCTCTACTCTTGTTTAAGCATTGGATTCCATAAGTCAAAATTTGAGCAACCGTCTCATAATCAAATGAATGATTCTTTAGATTATTTGCGACCGCTTCTCGTAACAATTAAACACTTTTTACTTATTTCAAACTTACTCACTGATGAGTTTATAACAACTTCATAACACATTCACGATCTCTATGCCAAAAAAAACAAAAATCCAGCGAAAAAAAATTGTTTATTTAAAACGTTTAATTCTTTAAAATAAAAACAACAAATAAGACAAAATGAAATGTTTTTCTCTTTATTAAAATATTTTTATTTACATTGAAAAGTTTGTTTACACAATTTGCTAGCACGTATTTGGTATGCTTGAATTGCATAATTACCACTAAATTACATACAAATTTAAGCAACAACATTTAAACATGTTCACAAACTATTTTTTAATACTAAGTATATCTATTTTATATTTATTTATAAATTTTATTACAATGCCTCTATGAAATTTCATATATATTTTCTGGCCGGAAACTGATTCTTGTATCGCTCTACGTCTTCTTTTTAATTCCTGCAGAGGGCGTAAATCAACTTTTCCATTCGTCAATTATCTTCGGTTTTCATGTGAATTTTTGGAGACCGACGGAAATTTAGTTTAGCGCGAGCACCGTTCTAGCCTTTAGTTAAGGAGATATCGAAGTTTAAAAATTATTTTTTCCTATGGAAATAAATTATTTTTGCTTTGGTACAAAAAAAGTGTTGCATATATCTAGGCGTCAAACTATTGCTATTGTTTTGTAAGAATTTAAGTAAAGACATTTTATAAAATTGTACTTTTAGAGGATCAGACGATCGCGCGTTTTTTTTTAGTTTTCTTTTTTTCAAAGTCTGATCCTCAAAAAGCAAATTTACATGTAAAATAAGCGGCGATAGTATAACAACAGTGATACCAAAACCAAAGTTCTTCTTTTGCGATGAATTCCTAAGAAAAAATCGATGGGGATTTTACGGTTTCCGAGGCGCAAGGTGCCGTTTAGTAGATCTCGGTAAAATAAACACAAAATATAGAGTAAAAAATATTGATTAATCGCATAGTTTAGGAGATATCGAGGTTTAAAAATATGAGTAAAGAAATTTATAAAATTGTAGTTTTTGAGGACAAGATTTTGGAAAAAATAAAACTAAGAAAAATCGCCCGATATTTTACCGAGATCTACAAAATGGCGTTTTCAAACCTTGGCGCCTTTTTTTTCTATTTCTTCAACAGCTGAGAGTTCAAGTATCATTATCTGTCATAAAGATATGTGTGCTGCCAATTGTTTGCGATGAATTCGTTAAGCGGCGATAGGCGTTTTTTTTTTTGCACTTTTATATACGCTTACAAGAAAACACGGCTATAGTTATACCAACCACCAGGCACAAACCAGTTATTTAATTGGTGTGGTTCTCAGAAATTTTATTTCTGGTTGCTTGTATCTTGTTGCTGTTTATGTGTGACACAGTAATTAAATAAATTATTATTATTCATCAGCGGGCAGTCTTGTACATAGGTACTTGTATTTTGCACTAGTATTGCAGTATTCAACATATTCTCGAATATTGCTTCCGGCTTCTCAAATTTTTCAAAATCTGCTAATAATGGCATCTTATCTAATTGATAGATAATTTATGGTATAAAACCTAATGATAAGAAATTATTTCTTGCATGACTACCACCGAAACGTCTCAGGAACTGCATCCTGAAACCCCTATTTTTGAGCATTTGAGGCCGTATCTTACAAATGGTGCGCTCAATATTAACTCCCAATGTTGGAATCGTTGTTGCCTAGTCCGCAACATACACCAACGACTTCAAATATACAGTACATTGGCGGGAATCACATAATCTTGGAGGCCATTCCACAGCTGCATTGCGTTATTGCATGAACAGTTTCCTGCTTAACTTAGATAACAAGATCCCAAGATCATTGATTTGAACTGTCTAATCAAAAAATCTTTGAGTCGATTCGCCAGCAATTGGAGCTGTGTCCATCCACTGAAAAATTCCATGGAATCTTTTTTTTTATAATCTACACACGCTAAAGCAGATCTATGAAATATTTTACGAAAATATCTTGGTTTACGGGCTTACAAGATCCAGATTTGTGAATTGAAGCCGATTGAACATTGTGTGCGTCGTACGTTCTGTAAATAGGCCAAAAATTTTGTTCAGCGATGAGGTTCATTTCCAATATCTGAAGTGGAGAAAATCCACAAGTCATTATTGAGACGCCGCGCCGCGGTGCGCCGTTACATCTACAAAAAGCCACTATTTGGTGTGCTTTATGGGCTGGTGGGATCATTGGTTCATATTTGAAAAATGTTGCCGACGAGAGAGCTATAGATTCAGGAATACTGATTTTTTCACTCCTCAATCGAATATGGAAGTGAAAAAGCTGTGATTTCAACAAGATGGCGCAACATGCCATACAGCGCGCGCCACAATCAATTTATTGAAGGAAACATCCGATAGCCGCATTATTTCGCGCAACGGACCTGTGAATTGGCCCCCAATAACGTGTGATTAAATACTTTTGGAATATTATCTGTGGGGATATGTGAAGACGCTGGTCTCAGCCGATTAATCTGAGACGATGGACGACTTGAAAGCCAACATTCACCGCATTAATGCCGACATACGGCCCAGCTGCTCGAAAAGTGATCAAGCCAATACCATAGCCATTACCAAGATTTTTATGTATTTTATTTCAATATAGAGTTCTATACATCTTAAAAAAGAACACCCTGTATAAAGTCCCTGTTTCAATTTGCGTGCCACTTCATCATGTTGATGTTCCTTAACAGAACGTCGCGTCGTATCCGCAAGCGCCCATTGCAATTCAAGTCGATGGGCTGGTCTTTGATTCCTTGTCTTAGGAGATTCATCCATATAGCTCTTGATCCTTGAAACAGGTGCCGGCTCTCTTTATTCTTTCAAATTTATTGGGCTACTTTCGAAGTTGTGATAATCCATCGGAAAAGTTCATAAGCCTCTACAAGTTCAAGGCAGACCCTAGTTACCACCTCCCACTGGGATTAGAAAGTTTACAAATTTTCTAATTAATTTCGGAGGAACTTGAACCTTCCACCATTTAATCCAAATCCTTATTGCATCCTGGACGAATCGAACGTAGTTCCATCGTGGTTTTTCCCAGAAACACTTACAATAATTATTCCGGGGCAGTAAATCCTTCTCCATCACTGACCGTTCCGGTTTATGCCTGGCAAACTTACATTGCAACCAAGCGGTGGATTACTTGGTCGTTTGGGTAGTTCCTAAAGAAAGCCGACAGCTAACCTCGGTTATATTGTATCCCATCCCATAGCTAGAGCCACTGCACAGTGGGTGCAGTGTGCTGAGTGCTGGTTCCTTGCACTTTATTGTGTTCGCAAGTAACCGATAGACAACAATGGCAGTAAGCAGACTGGAATTGGAATTTTTTATTAAAGAATAATAGATTGGAGTTGCGGGAGTGTGTTATTGAATACAAAAGTCGATTAGAGAAAGTCAAAAGCAGAGACAGATTGTGACAAAGCGTTTGCTACGAACCCAGGAACTTTCATTGTGAAAGAAGTTATGCTGGTATTTGCGCAGAAAGGAGAAGAGTCGATATAAGAAGTATCGAATGGATGAAATATGAACGGTGTCCAGGAGCACACCAACCAATCTCGTAATCGAGAATTTCTTTTGTTGATGCTCTGAATGATGACATAAGACCTGCAAATCGAGGACCGTAGGGTGGTGACTTCTGTCACCTGAGACGTTGATGACTTTTGGCTAAAGCAACAAAGATTTGTCTGTGAAATAAGACATTGGCACCAAAGGTAACTAGAATGTCAGAAAAGACAGATGGAAATCTTGCAAACTGCTACCCATTCCCACCCAGAGCTTGGCTACTTAGAGCAAAAACCAGAGTATGAAAAATGGACCGCAATGTGTCGGGATGTTAATCCCCTCACCACCACAACAAAAAAACAATCCTTATTATTATCGTGCCCTTAAGGCTTTAGTTTAGATGCATGTTCCATTGTAGATTTCAGGTATGACTTCCAGTTGAGGAGCATATCTGGGATGACTCCCAGGTATTTGACCTCATTGAAATACTCGAGACTAATAATCCATCTCTTCGTGAAAGGTACTAGTTATAGGTTTTACAGGTGTGAGTTCTTCCTTGTCACACCATTCTGAAAAGATTTGAAATACATTTTTCATCACGCGTCTAATGGTTGAGTCATATTTACCACTCATTATGATAGTAAGGTCAACCGAGCCTTATAGTTCAACAAGCAAATCATCGATGACCAGGGACCACAGAGAAGGTGAAAGGATGCCCCCTAGTGGACAGCCTTTAATGGCTGTGACTACCACCGATTTATCTCCTGAGGTGAACTTTATTCTTCGATTCATCTTTGGCTGAGAGTTTTTGCAATTGAGTCATAGTCAGTGTTATTGAATGGAGGTTAGACTAATTGTACAAGTGTAGGTAGTATTAAATTCAGCACTTTTGAGAGAAGTCCTGGGAAGATACAATCTCCGCCTGAAGCTTAAAAAAGTTTGAATGATTCTATCGCCCTTTTTGCCTTATCTGAAAGAACTTAGAGTAGAACACCAGAAGGGCTTAACAAAGTTCATGGGCGATAAATAATAATCTGCTAGATCTCAGACAGTGCCATCTAGTCTTTAAGGACAAAAAGAAAGAAAGCGTGGATTTTCAAAATCAGAACCAGGCTTTTGGACTGCTAATTTCGTGACCCAGACAATGTAGGTTCGGTCTTGTAGTTTCGAAGCTTAGGGCTGGGATTCGAAGATCCTCTTAGCTAGAGTCGAGCCAGTGTCGACTTGTTTTTGGCTTTTCGTACTATAATGCATTCACATATTGATACAGCTCATAGAGTTCGCAGATATATCGTCTCTTTCATTCGCTCTCCTCGCTTTCTTGCGTATCGTCCAGCACTCGGCTTCATAGAGCAGAACTGAAAGGATCAATATTTTGTAGAGCATGCATTTTGTCCTCCGAGTTAGGAGTATTGGACCCAGTTGTTTTGCCAAACCGAAGTAGCAGCGGCTTCCTAGGGTTAGTCTTCGTCAAATCTACACTTAAGGTGTGATTCGTGGAGTAAATGTAGGTATAGCCAGGTAGGTAAACTCCTTAACCACTTTGAAGTTACTGTTTAAGTTTAAAAATTGCGCATTGCATCAAGTTAATATGCACAGCCTGGCAGAGCCCAAGACGTTGAATGCTATCATATGTGGCTTTCAAGTCGATAAAATGATGGTAGGTCTGGACTTTTATTGGTCTTTTCCAGGATTTGTCTCAGTGCGAAAATTTGGTTTATGGTCGATCTGCCACACTGGTACGTATCGATGAGGGTTTTTTCAGAGAGGCTTGAAATGTTCACACATCATTCAACACACATCACACATAGAAATATTTACCCCAACGCAAAAGAAATAGGACTTAGTTATCTACCTCATAGGTTATTATTTCTTTTACAATCTGGACAAAAAAAGTCTTTACTTTACTTTACTTTACTTAACTTTAGAATCATTCAGAGTTTTTGCTTAGAGGCAAATGTTTAGGATCAAGTACCATCTAAGGATGATTACTGGGGATCGCGACTAAGGTACCCAGTCTTTTTGTGAGGCTCAGCTTCACAAATTCCTAAACAATCTAATCTAACCTATATAGGTAGTAACAGTGTGCTTTTTATGTACCAGGTCGATTTTGTATGGCCACCATTTCGTTTTTTTTCCATCACATCACGAAGCACACAGAACACAACGTTTTCTAGTGTTGAGTGTATACTCCCAGTGGTCCCAGTATCGCTTTGCACAATTGAGTAACAATTTGTCAGTTAGAATTTGGCGGTCGCCGAGAGTGGTCTTTATTTTTTTTATTTTGGAGCAGCTTACGTCGCAACAGTTGCAGTGCTCGAGTTTTACAGCTCAGTATAGACGGCTTACATTTTTGGTGAAAAATCATTATGCGCGACAAAGCACATTCCGACTTGGCTGGCTTTGTAAATTAAGAGAATAGCCATTATAGGGGTACCAAAATCCGTAGAGTAACTGAACGGTGCGCCATTTTTGGTCATATTTCTTTAAGAATACCTAACAGGGGCAATGCTGTAACAGTTACTGGTGACTGCTATCAGGACATTTTGGATCAATTATAGGCCTACAGAACATGTGGTTTCAATAAGAAGGTGCTACGATGAAAATTTTGCGAGAGATTTTTCCCGGTCATATAATGTCAAAAGTGGAGATATCGAGTGGAGATATCGTCTGGGAGTACTTGAAGACCAATAAACCAACCACAACCTTAATGCTTAAGGACAACATTTGAAATTGAATTGCTAAAATAACAACGATGTCCAGAACCAACAAAAGTCCAACACCAGAAAAATGTGCTCAAGAACTCGCCTTTGCGCCAGGGCCAGGGGCGCCACTTGACCAATGTCATATTCGATACATAATGTTAAAGACCATATATTGGATCAATAAAATATAAATTATAAAATTGTATTTTATTTAAAAGTTATAAAAAAGCAAATTGTTCCTAAAAGTTTAAACTATTAAATAAAATAAATGATCTTTTGAATATTTAAGGGTAGCCTAACCCTAAATATTCTGACAATGAAATAAAAATCTGCTCAGGGTATTGGTTAAATTTGGTCTCTCTCGCAACCTTATATCAAACGCCTAGCCGGTTAACATTCAAGTTCATAATTAGTCTTTCCATAGAACGACTTTATGAACATAAATACTTATCGCAAAATAGCGTACTTGGAAAGTTAATTACTTTCTTCTACGACCAAACAAATTTTAATTGTTTGACTAACAGTATCTGTTTATTAACACAAAGTTTATGTCATTTAATGGTCAGACGACGAAGCAATTTTATTAACTCAATCTTTCGACGAAATCCTTCTCCGTCCATTGAGCTTATATGCAGCATCTAATGAGAAGCACGTACAGCCGGCTAATGGTGGCCATTAAGTAGAAAATATAACACACATCGTCCTGCCAACAAGATCCCATCTCTCTATCGGCTTTTGCGTGTTTTTTTTGTTTTTATTTTATTTTTGGAAAATTGAACTGAAACTTTGTAAACATTTAATGAAAAAATTTTAACTTTTGCGAGCTTCCCAAACAATTAAAAGCACGTTTCACAGTTTCATTTCGACTGTCATCTTATAATGTCGGTCATCAAAGTAAGTTTGTAAAACTCCAAAGTTTCATCTTAAAGAATCTGGCAACGCCAATATTTGCAGGCAATCATTTTAGGCCGGTTTTCGAGGGACGAGTTTTTATGCGCACTGGGAAGTAGGAAAATACTGTTTTAAAATCCCAAGGCTTGCTTTTGGATCAATTTTGGAAAACGGAGTTGCTCAAAAGTAATAGTCTTTCTGGGATTATTCAGATCAACACTTACGGCGCCCGGCAGTGGAGAAAATGCCAAGTCCGACTCCACTGGATGTAATATTGCAACAATATGATGCTAAGTCCCACTCAGCGATCACGCTTCCATCTTGTTACATTGTGAGGCTGCAAAGAAACAGATGCGATCAGAGTACATAGCCCTGCGGCTAGTCTTGGAAAGAAAATTTACAATCAGCATCTCTGACAGAAATAGCAACAAGTCACCAGCAGAAAGGAATAAGCTTTCTATACTCACGGTTCAAAAATATGCTTATAGATGTCGCTGCAGAGGCTGTGGTCCACTGCTTAGTTAGTGGGTAGTTGGGAGCGATATCTTTATGAGGTTTCTGGAGTCAATGCAATGGCAATAAGGACATATGGATATCCCAGGTAACGAAAAATCAGACGAAATTGTAGTTTAAATCCTTAGAATTTCTATCAACGTTGGCATCAGCAGCGGCGAGAACCTTGTGAGAAGTCTATGATAAGAAGATATTACAGTCTCTGGTTAATCTGAATACTGATCTTCTCCGCAGTCGTCACTGGGTCGGATTGACAAATGGACCTTTGTAGGTTGGGTATAAAGTTCAGGACTTTAACGTCTTCTCCACTCATTTCTCCTAATTTTTAATGAAGAATTTGTCTTTGAAAATGTTTTTATTTCTGCTCTACTACTGATGAAGCCCTTGACCTAGCCTAGCCTTGACATGATCTCCTAACTATTGAATATGTCAGATAAGCTAATGAATAACGCTTTTAGTTGAATCAGAGCATGGAAAGATTTCTCGTATAGGTATCACCAATAATACCTTTCTAAAATTTAGGACCCAATCTTGAAGGTAAATAGCCACGTAATGGGTACATATAGAGCCTTGCGTCGAAGTTTGCATTTGAACTAGGTAGATAGGTTGGTGGGCACCGTAGCGCAAGTGGTTAGTGCGTCGGACTACTGTGCGAGCGGTCTTGGGTTCGAATCCCGCCGCAAACACCTAAAAAGTTTTTCACAGTGGCTACCTCTTCCGAATGCCTGACAAGCAGTCAAGAGTATCATTTGTCATGTAAAGCTTCCCAACTCGCCATTCGGAGACGGCAGAAAACTGTAGGTCCCTTCCATTCGTGCAAAAATATAACGCGCACACACAAATGGTTGTGGGAAGCTAGGCTTGGTTCTACCTAGGACTGCTGAAGCCAATTATTATTATTATTATAGGTTGGTAGATGTTACGTGAGGATCATTTTGACAAAACTTGTGAGTTCATTGTGCCCATAACGATTTTTCCTGGAAACTGTATAAAGACCGCTGATCCAGAACCACCCAGATAAAGATATGAGACTGAGGAGGTTTCTCAGATCAATTGTGCTTACATAAGTCCTATAGCTCATCAAATAAATAACTGCCAAGAGTTCTCATTCATCTGTCAGCGGGACAATCACATAGAAGGTGACAAACAGATTTTAGCTCCTTTTCGTCCCTGCAACTTCTGCAGAGGTCGTTGTTAAAGATCCCTATACGTTTCGCATGAGTACCAATGGCACAGTGCCCAGCAGGAATACCTTACCTTAGCTTAGTTTGTATATGTCTTCTCGTCGTGTACTGGCCACCACAGAGCTCTAGCTATTACGCATGTATCCAAATGAGCCAATCGACTGGTCATCGAATTAAATGGTGGCTTCATTCTCAATGAGTTTGTTTATACAGAGAACCTAACGGAATTCTAATAAAGGTAAGTACGTTGTAGATATTCAGCGCCGACCCCTTTCTTGCGAGTTCGTCAGCTCTTTCGTAACCTGTGATCTGGCACCTAGTAAATGGTCACCACATTGTGTTCAGATATCTCAGTTAAATGTATTTTGTATTAACTTACAAGTCTTGATCAAATTGCTGTCGAATCCAGAGCCCTACCTTTTCTGGTTAAAAAAAAACATTTGAAACGTTATCACTTTTTTTGAACCAAGATTCCCAAAGCAGCTCATTTCATGCGAAAAGTGCCTTCCTAATAATTTTTGTCTTTGAGTTATTTTGACAGATCTCAAATTTTACAGCTCCTTTCATTGAAACTCATGACATCTGACATTTGGTAAAAATATTAATGCCTTAACCCTAATCAGCCCAGGTCAATTATTTCCCTAATCCACCCAGGTGCTGACTCAGAGTCACCATATTAAGAAATTAGTTAAAAACATTAAAATATAATTATTTAACTTGATATATTTATTTATACAAATAGAAAGATTACTTTTGTTGTGCATTTATATTTTGATTGACCTGCATTTAATTTTAAAAGTAATATGCAAGTATGGCACATTATTTTGATTTCTCAGAGTGCTATCGCAACGAATATTCTGCTCGTATTTGAAACTATTTTTGTATACTTTTTCAACGAATAAAACTCACGAAAAAATATATAGGCACCTTGAATAAGATATTCACAAATACTGCAAAAGTATATCAATATCCTTCCTTGAATCACAAAAAACTCAGAAAGATTATAATGGCACTATTTCTCCCCGTTTGTTGAAACTTATAGGTTTGGTGACTATGAGTCACCACTTGGGTGGATTAGGGAAACATTTAAAAATAGCAGTATATTTTTTGATATGGCAATGCCTTGTAAGGTATTTTTTCCATTTTCACTTAGTATTTCCTCACGGAACCAAAGTCAGGGAACCTCAGTGCAGTAACTTGTTAAACTTAAGTCAGGAGTTCTATTAAAACTGAAAGGGTGACTGAGAGTCACCGGGTGGGCAGATTAGAGTTAATTGGGTTGTTGATGTTTTTCTAAATTTGTACAAAAAGTCTGAACTTAAGAACTTTAAAAAAAAAATCACTCAATTAATAAATTATCCCATAGCAGTCCATACAATTTTAACAGAAAATGATTTTATTTCTATTAATTTATTTATTTTTTAAAGAAAATAATGTATTTAACTGTTTTCATCCGCCTTAAAGCCGACCCACCCACTTATTACAGCGATTATCCGAAGGAATTTCCGGACCAGATAACCTTGCCAAATGGCTGGATAAAAAAGGTCTCGTAATTAATTTAATGGCACACGCTAAATTTGCTTATTTGTTGTTTATATACATACATACATACATATGTATGTATATACATATTTATGAGTAATGGCATCTTTATTTTTGTATAAGTTTCGCCACAAATGATGTCCTGATTAATGAAATCAGAATCCTCTTATAAATTATCTCGCGCCATAATCATATACAGTACTCCTACTCCTATGACCCAATTTGGCGGTTTTATAAAACCGAAATATAAATACAGGGGGGGTTATAAAATTTTGTAAATGGCAGCATTGCTTTTCTTGAGAGCAATTATAGTCCGCGAGAGACGAATATTGAATTTCAGTTCAGTGGCCATGGCCATTGAGTGCTTTACAGGAGAGCAGCTCAATCACTTTGTGCAAAACGATTTTACCTAAACAGTAATTCGTATATCGGTCTTCAACGTCTACTACGGGTAAGCTACGGATTACATAATGTCCATTTATTTAAAAGCATGGGTCAATAACCAAGAAGTTTGAATGGAAATTTCAAGCCAACAGGAAGTAAGGAAACTGTGCAAGAAATAAGTCTTTCTGTCAGAAATAAACCGCAAACTGCAGGAATTGAAACAAAATGATTTCAGTCCACATTAGTTATTTACTTGGATAATGTGAGAGTGATTTTCTAACTTGAACAACATATTGTTTTCGGAAGAGGCCCACTTCTCATCGCAATAGGCATGTCAATAACCAAGATTGCCGAGACTGGAGCAGCGTCAACCCACAACTCAAGTATTCCAAACCCCTTCTTTTACCAAAAAGGACGATGCGGTCAGCTATCATAGCTAACGGTGTAATAGGAGAGAGATTCCATTTGGTCATATTACCAAATCAGTCAAAAAACCCCACCAAACCGTGGATGCATCTACCGCTCCTGAAGAGCACCACCATCTCGATGTCGAACAGTTTCTTTCAACAGATGCCTGTACATGACTTATGTATATTGTCTCGGGAACGTGCGGATGCAGATCTACCAGTTTGTCTATAGTGAAGTGCACTTCATTGTTGCCGAAAACTGGCAACAAAACGTACGATGGCAACTCTGTGGCCTTATAATTGAACATTTGTGCCGAATGTAAGATTTAACAGTGAAAAACCTTTGTGGGACCATTATTCATCGGAATATTTAATCTAAAAGAGAAATGTTCAAAAATATAGCTGAATTCTAAAGTAATGAATTTTTAAAATCCACTTAATATTTTCGGACCACCCTGTAAAATATAAAAAAATATCATATTCCGCGTGTGTGCTTGTTTACGCTTCGTGCGGTTTTCCCATTTGAGAGCACCACAAACTGTCATTTAAAATTAAAGAAAAATAATAAAACGAAAAACATATAAAAATATATACAAATAAATAAAGTATATTTAATTGCTCATTATTGCGAGTAAATTAAAAAAATAAAAACAACTTTGCATGAGAAATTCGAAATTCGATTTAAACAAGTTAACGAGCGTGAAATGGATTAAAGGCACGAATATTACCTTCAAGTTGTTCACGTATTGATTTATTAATATTTTTTTATTGAATATAAAATATATGAAGCAATTGAATTTCATTATTTAATTTTTATTTGCTTTTTTTAATTTGGAAGCCAACGGATTTTATTTTGTCACTTTGATCATTTTACGAGAAACTTTATGTATTTTAATTTTTATGTATTACATATTTTTGTTAAATAAAATAAAATTTATTTTTGCTCTGAAAACCCTTGGGGAGTAAAATTTGTCCTGAAATGCTTTGCAATTAAACTGTAAATGTGTACATTTATGCGCTGGAGTGGCTGGTTAAATGGCATTTAATGTTAAAGTTTGATAACAGAGAGGCGCACGGCTGATCAAAATGAATTTATGGCTGGAAGTAGACCTGGAGGTGGATCTAGACCTGGACTTGGACTTGAACTTGGACTTGGTACGCGCACTTTTTTTTAAATAAAAATTTCCTTGAATGGGATCTCAGAGCCTGTGGCCTTGAATTCAGAATATTTGGTCTCTATACGGCTTCTTGGTCATACTTCTCATATATGATGTGACTTGTAGAGATCTTTTGTCTAGTTTAGTGCATTGTATAGGTGTGGCCCTAAATAAAGTCCAGTTCACAAAGAAAACCGTTTCTGAAATAATTTTAATCTAATGGCGTGTTTTCAAGTCATGGTCGGCAGCATGCAAGTTTCAGATTGACTCTTACCTGATAATTTAGTACAGCCATTTTAAGGGCTTAGGGTAACGTTTTTCCGTAGATAGGTTCTCTTTAGATCTTCCACTGGAGAAATTAATGAAATTCTTCGCATGTCGAAACACTATCCATGAAGGCCACAGAAGGAGTTAGGAGTGAGCTGCGGGAAGGTTTGTAAATAGCTTAGGCTACAAATTAAATGAGTTGAATGCTTATTGAACCAGGTTTCGGAGGTTTCTTCTGATTTGTCTTAAATCGAGAAACACTGAACGGAGTGATATCCCAATGATTTATATTTATTTTTGTGGGCATAAAGACAGAACTGCAGACTGCTACGGAGAATAGCAGTGGAATCTTGTTGATGATCTTTAAATGCCGTAATAAATCAGAGTTCTTAAGTCTCTCCACGAGATGAACCTTTAAGGAGTCTTCATAATACTTGTGTGTAACAACAACCAAAAGGGTTTCTGGAGAAACAACCAAAAGGGTTTCTTATTCTGCAATTGGACAACATTTCATCGCACTCGGCACGAAGGTTTTAAAGCCTGCTCATTTATTTGACTACCCGTCAAAGCCGTAATTTCCATACAATTTTTAGTTAAAAATCCCAAAATTAGTTGGGCTTGAATATGTAAGCCTAGTTGGAAAAACCTATGAAAAATTGTGTAAAGGATTAGAAAACAAAGTTCAATTCACCAGTTTATGTTAGGATAATACTCACGGTATCTCTGTCGTGCTCTATTCGAACTTTCGTTACACAGCCCATAAACGTAGATAATATCTGCGTATTGAATTTTGTTTTTTTAATCTTTAACACAATTTTTCTTAGGTAAATCGTCCAACTAGACCCACATATTCAGACCTAAATCGTTTTGGGACTTTTAACGGAAAATGGAATGGAAATAACGGCTTTGAAGGGTAGTCAAATAAATGAGCATACCTTAAAAGCTTCGTTAAGCCAAAAAAAATATTTCAAAATTATGAATGAGTTGGAAAATCGCACTAATTGTCATTAAAATGACTCATTTTTGATTTTTCATTGAAAGTTTTTTTTTAACCCTAGTACAGGGACTGGGGTAAAATGTTACCCCAACGCTATTTTAAAATCGGACAAATTTTTTTCTGCAAATTTTTGAAACCTGAATTTTTGTGCTACTACAGTACTACCCCGCTAATTCGAACACTCGGTCATTCGAATGCTCCACTAATTCGAACACCTATTTGTTTACATTAGTGGGCACCGTAGCGCAAGTGGTTAGTGCGTCGGACTACTGAGCCAGCGGTCTTGGGCTCGAATCCCGCCGCAAACACCTAAAAAGCTTTTCACAGTGCCCACCTCTTCCGAATGCCTGACAAGCATTCAAGAGTATCATTTGTCATGTAAAAGCTTCCCAAATCGCCGTTCGGAGACGGCAGAAAACTGTAGGTCCCTTCCATTCGTGCAAAAAATATAACGAACACACACAAATGATTGCGGGAAGATAGGCTTGGTTCTACCTAGGACTGCTGAAGCCAAATATATATTTGTTTACATTACGTATCTTGTAATTCGAACACTTGCGAAATTTGGTACTCTGTAATTCGAATTTTCTCCGTAGTTTCTTTGCTAAATGATTTTACAGTTTCAGAGTTATAATTATTATCCTAGAAATATTAGGAGATAACATTTATAAAGATAAAGACGTGTCGATTCCATTTCAGTAGGCTCATTTTTGTTTGAGGAAAAAATATTGTAGTTAGCATTTTTGTATCGACTGGCTTTGTGAATGGTTTGTTATTTTAATAAATTACGATTTTAAGTTACATTTCAAGCATTTTTGTCAGACAAGTATGGACCGTCTTCAAAAGCACCACAAGATTTTGTATTTTACTACTTAAAACCGCTTTACACTGCTTTTGTATCCGAAATATTGATTACGAAGAAACTATCCAGTAATTCGAAAACCTCCGTGGTTCGAACTTGGGTAGGTTTCTAATATGTAGTTCAAATTACCGAGGTAGTACTGTACTACAAATTTTGTTCTGAGTCCATTTTTAACGTTTCCAACGGTCTGGGAGCTACCCCAGGCTCTAAAACTTTTAAATGGACCTTGCCCCTGTACAAGGGTTAATCCTATATAGGATAGCAAGCAAAACACGCCTAATGACATTTCTGAGCCGGTTTGCGACGAACTACGCTATGTTCTTAACAGTTAATGTGCAGCTCACTGAACTATGCTAGCTGCAAACGATGATAAAGTAACTTTAAGGTAGCGTTGTTTAATATGAATAGTGTTGTTTGGTAATATGAAGGAACAATACCAGGCAAATGGTCTACAATTCTTTTAAAAAGAATATTAAAGTTTATTCCTCAAATACACCATTCAAAGATGACAGCTTATAGGGGAAAGCAATTCTGTGTTTTTATATTTTCTCCGTATTTTCTATATTCAACTTGCAAGCATAATTTGTAGATAAATATTTACCCAAAAAGAGAATTCGACAATCGCACAAGGACATCAATTTTATTCGACTAAAAAATCACCATCACCATCATAAAAACATACATACATACATATATCCCATAACCGCACCACACAAATACCGCATAATTAATATCCTTTCGTCAGCGTTATTTTCAAACACAATAAACACAGCCCCAGCTAATAATATCTAAAAAAAAAAAAACAAACATCCTACGACTTCCGGTCTGGTACGGCCGGGGCTGTGCTCAGCGTAATAACTCGTGGCGCAGTGTGAATAGAGAGGATCCGTTCGCCCAAACACCACTCTCAACCAAATGGAAATACAACACAGTCTGGAAAATTTTGTGAATACTAAGCTCGCAACCCCCTCTCCCTCCCCCTCCCGCCACCATAACTATTCAATAAAATCACAAAATGTCCACATAAACATAAACTTTTTTCCAGATAATAAAATTAAGGCCGAAACTTAAAATAATGACCCAGATTATTATAGCGATGATAATGAGCACAGCACACTTGCTCGTTGGAATACTAAAATTTTTGAGGGCGGCCGGCAGCGCCCACTGACAAGCACGAATGATACGAGGACGAATGAGAGTACAGTCAGAATTTTATCCATGATGAAGTATGTTCTCCTTTTATGGGAAACAGGAAGACCGTTGTTTTTTTTGTTATGCCAGAGTGCCAGAGTAATCGAAATAAAGTTATCAAAGTGTTATGGCTATGGGTGCTGTTGCAGGCGACAGACATAAAACAAAAAACAAAAATTGTGACATAGTCTATCCGAGAAGTGTAAAACTTAAGCTTCTTCTCTATCTCCTTGAATATAAATTCGTGTAGCCCTTGAAGGGATGGGCTCCCTTGCGATTAGGGTAGTTAAATTTTTAGTATTAAGTATAATTGCGTGTGGTTGTCAGCTAAAGTTAGACATTTAACTGGATTTTTTGGGTTAATAAGCGCAACAAACTTAGGGTGCGACGCCATTGTTTATTGCTCCTTACAACAAGTACCTATGACGGCCGTTTTATTATCTTAATAATAGCAAACGAATTGGCAACGGTTGGGGATGGCGGATGGGGATTGAATGATTATTTTAACGATATTCGGTTTTCATGCGATTTTCATCTGGTGAACTAAAATAAATCTTCAGATTTTGACAGTGGGTAAAGCACCACTACCCAGCCGAACATACGTACATGCACGGCCGATGTAAAACAAAGGATATGTTTTTTGGCCTAAGGAACTGCTTCTTGCTTTGAGGTTACAAAAATACAGTTCTTGAAAAAAGTCAAACTGATTTCTAAAGTTTTTGGTTAGACTGCTATCCGCCGTACTCGGTAGGATCTATTAAGACCAAGCTTGGTCTTCCATTTAAATTTTTGGATTAATCTCCATATTCTAGAGACATACATTTCGGAAGCTGTAGAGGGTGTAGGGATAGTATCTATTCCGTCAGATTTCTTAATGAAGCTTGACACGGTGGACATTTGCAGCGATCTTTCTGCTCTTTCTACTCTACATTAGAGCAGAATCTAAACATAATAGGGAAATATGCAGGATATGCAGGAGGATAGTCATGGGGCTTAAAATCTAAGCAATTCCACTGGATATACAACTGCGTCATGAAACCCATATTTTTTTTACAGCATTGTAAAAATATCAATCTCAAGACACTCCGTCTATCCTGGGTACCGGAGCACGAAGGTATAGCAGGAAATTAACGGGTTTACGAACTTGTAAGAGAAGGGGCTTCAAATAGGGAATTGAATCATGAAAAAACGATAGAAGTTCCAATAGCCATAAACGAACGAACCGACCAGAAATTTAACTAGGAGGAGCTCGTGATATGCAAAGCGGCCAGATCAATCGTAGAAGGATGTAGAAGGAAGTAACAATAAACTAACCAAGTGTGCTCTAAGTTCCACTGGAACAAAATTGATACTGATGGTTGGACTTACAAAAGCGCACATCAATCTTATTACGCACGACAGGACAGCTTCGACAACGAGGAGAGTACAACGGCCCCAACATAGGATAAAGTGAGAGCTCTGAGCTCACCCTCTCCAACCAAGCAACAATCATATTAGAGTGGAAATAATATCAGGATTACCATAGCGATTTTCCGATCTTGTATTTGTAATCCCTAGGACTTGCTGTATATTTATCCCAGTCATTAAGGCTTTTTTAATGATCTTTTGGCCTTAGTGAAGAATCCCCTTCTAGTCTTCTTGAGAAGACAGAAATCTGACAGGTGACAAATACATACTGATACTGCCAAAATGAATATGTCGTTGACGAACTTTTGGCAACCAATAGTACACGACAGGATATTTGCTCTGATCCTGACAAAAGCAGTCAAAATCACTCCAAAATATCCGGTCCCACCGGTCTTATCGAATACTGCAGTGTCTTCCAAGTTGATATGCTATTCAGAAAGTAGAAGAGAAGTAGAAGTGATCTTCTAAGCAGTGGAACTACCAGAAATGGAAATTACGTGGACAGTCAAGCTGGATAAATAAATTCACAATGTGTAAGGGACTATCATACCGCACCTAGAGCCATATAACATTACAAGAATCATCACATAGAACATCAGAACTTCCGCTAAGTACCCGGTCATTTTAGAGAGGAGAATGGAATGAAACAGCAGATAAACTGGTTAAGTTTGGCTCCGACATGGATCTAATATAAGCTGGCAGTCAGATCATACCATCCATCAACAATTCCAAACATTTTATAGACACTCACTCAGATGAAGATAAGTCCAGGCGTTTGTTGGCATAACAATCGGACACTCCATCATAGGAAAGATGGCTAGAAGTAGTTTCACAAACCACATCTAAAGATTTCGTGTGGATGAAGAATAAATAGAATCTGTAGCATATTGACTATGCCACTTCCTAGCCCTCCAAGAATAGTATCTATCCTGCGTGGGTGCACGATTTGTTGACTGTTAGATTGTTGCTATCTCTCTTAACATATTCATTAAAAGATGAAAATGGTTCTGCTGGTTGAATGTCCTTAAATTTCCACAAGTATCACAATGAGCTTCTTTTTGGTCTCTGAATGCAACTTCACTTTCTGCAGACAGTTAGGAGGATCTTACCTTATTAAATCCTAGTATAAATTCCTGCCGAACTCGAGACTTATTGAAAATATATCTAGTCCGTCCCTTCCGCAACGCAACGCGTCCCATCTGGGTGGTGGTCATCTTTTCACCTATTTTTAAGGTCAAAAGTGCGCGATAGACAATTGTACTGGATAACTAAGGCCTCAATCTTTCGTATTCAGCAATGCGTTTGACTTGTGACAGTTAACAAGTTATTATGGTATTTCACAAGTTATTGCAATAATAGCCTTGAAAGTTATCGTCAAGAGTCCAGCATCAAGGTATATTTTTAAAATATCAATTTGACTGAAGTTGGTATAACAGACATTTTTACGAATAAAGTTTCAAAATTGCTCTTCTTTGATCAGCCTCAGAGAACTTATAAAAGCATTTTACAAACCTCACCACAATTTCAGCTCAATGTGACGAGAAATGGAATCATGAAATGCTAACAAGATGAGAAAATTCTGAAAATCTAAAAATCGATAAATTTAAAGCCGTAAGCTACAGCGATGCCTGTGCGAAATTTAATTTTACTCCCCTTTGCTCTTTAAGTTGAAAAAAAATCGATAAATCCAGCTCAGTGGTTTTGTGATTCTGAATAAATTTTTTGTCATTTACCATAATTTCGACCGCAAAGAAAGGAATATGTACTGAATATTTTTGTTGGTGTATTAGGGACTTTTGTAACCGTATCTTGGCGGTGCCCATACTACAGGTAAGGTTAGAAACCATCTTACTTACTTAGTTGGCGCTACAGCTCGAGGTGAACCTAGGCCTGCTTCTCGCAACCATTTGTGTGTGCGTGTTATATTTTTGCACGAATGGAAGGGACCTACAGTTTTTTGCCGACTCCGAACGGCGAGTTGAGAAGCTCAATCGTGACAAATGATACTCTTTGATGCTTGTCAGACATTCGAAAGAGGTGGGCACTGTGAAAAACTTTTAGGTGTTTGCGGCGGGATTCGAACCCAAGACCGCTGGCTCAGTAGTCCAACGCACTAACCACTTGCGCTACGGTGCCCACGGTTAGAAACCATCGGTGTTTCATTAATTTTGAAATGCGTACAACACCGGCTTCAGCACATTTTCTTGTCGATAGCATTCAATATGCTTTGACAGCTTTAGCTGTTAAACCCACAGGTTTGACAGTTTTGTCAACTTCATTTTTTTTTTTTACATATTCAACTCCATTTTCTAACGCTGAAAATATCGCAATGAGAAAGTTAACAAAATATTTGCCGTTAATGGAAATACATACTTTGGAATTTTTTTAGGAACTGTCAGTAGATGCCAACTTCAGCTTACATTTGCTTATTTAGTCCTGTACTTTTTCGATGGTTCACGGTGCCACCACAGGGCGAAGGAAATAACTTAATGAGAAAGTTATTTCCTTCGCCCTGGGGTGGAACCGTGAACAATATTTTTTGCGGTTCAACCCGGTTAGTATGCGTAGTAGCCCAACGGGTAAGGGTGATGAAGCAGCCCTTATCATTGCAGGGATGATGCCCATCGATATCCCTGCAGATGAGATGCAAAGAAGCTATAATAGGAGAATTTTTGGTAACCAGGAGGCGACGGCCATCAAAAGGATCAAGGAAGAAGAAAGAGTGACTTCAGTGACCAGTTGGCCCGGTGGGAAACCACCACGAAGGATAGATGGACCTACAGATTGATTTTAACCATAGACGTTTGGACAAGCCGAGGGCACGGAAACTTTAACCACCACCTTACGCAGTTTATATCTGGTCACGGAGGGTATCGGAAATACCTACACCGTTTTGGGCACGACAGCTCACCTTTTTGCCCAAATTAGAAAGAAGACACAGAGCACGCAGTATTCCATTGCATACGCTTCCTGGGATGGAGAACTGACATATCAAGTCCACAGATAATAATAGACCAAATGCTGCGGTCAGAAGAAAATGTGCATAACGAGCTGCAAAGCATCAAAAAAATTAGACGTGCAGATGCAGCAAACATAGCAAAGATTGCCTACTAGCCCCGCGGAATAATACCTAACGGCAGTCCCGCGGGGAGAGTGGTCGAAGTGGGTTAGTACGTAGGCATATTCCTGTAATCAGGTCTATGAATCGTGCATGCTGGTAGCAGGAGTTGTAGAGGCGTTTACGTTATCTGCGGTATAAAGTCTGAGGTCATATTCTATACGCGTGCATTGTTTCAACTCAATATGTCAAAGGGCGAGCGCCCGAATACTGCATTCTAAATTGGGCGTAAAATGGCAAGCCTTAATACCCCGTCTCCACGAGACATTTCCCAAGACATGTTCTTCGACTTGACATGCAAATGTCTCGTGGAGACCCCTAATTTGATTTCCAAACTAAAAACATGTCCGCGATGTCAGCATTTTAGTTTTGTCTTCTCGGCAAACTGAAATCCAGATTCTTTTCTGACATTTGGCCGTTTGACAGGTAGATTTTCATTCGGTGGGTTTTTCGGTAGAGTGAACATGTCGCGCTGAGTTGGTTTGGTAGGTACATTTTCATTCAATGGTATTTCCGTAGAGTGAAGATGCTGGTTGGGTAGGTAGATTTTCATTCAATGGTATTTCCGTAGAGTTGTTTCTTTCTCGACGTCAGCTTGTAGATAGAAATGTCTTGGCATGATTTGCCCAGCGAAGGAAAACAAGAAAAATCCCTGTTTCTAGTCAAGATGTAGTTTTGGCAGAAATATGTCTCGTGGAGACGCGGTGTAATGATGAGATAACAGCTGTCATATATTGTTTGCTATATGATTGACATTTGGGAATTGCCAATAACTGTTGGGGTTCTCTAAACATAATTACAGTTCGTACTGACTTTTAACAGTTTTTGCCTTAATAATCTGGTTATCGGATTTTTTTTAACATGAAACATCTTGGAACATAGAAGTCTGACACCCACTAGATAGCTTCTGAAATGATTTCACAGACTTCCTTGTATTCGCAGAACAAACTAATTTCAAGTTTGGGTTTAAACCATTTTGTAGAAAAGAACCATTTTGTGTGAAATTTTTGAGAGTTTTGTGGGAAGTTGTTAAAACTGGTTGTTGGTTATTGAATACTCTTGATTTTTTTAGAAACAATTTTGCACTCGTATATCGCGGAGGTTACTAAACTTTGTTACTAAACTGTAAATCCATCTTTGTACATAATATACCGTCCTTAATTCGACAATTTTATAAAAAATACCCACACAGTGACTTTTCCCATAGAATCAAGCGTACGTACATATACTCGTACATTTAATTTGATGCAAGTTCCTGCGATGGAGTTAAATCCCCACTGGCTAAGTGCAGTCATCCTGGTTAACAAGAAAACCAATTGCAAACTGCCTAACGTCCAATATCTGGATCAAAATGGATTTGAACTTTCAGCACGCAGTTTTAATGGAGTTCGGCTGTAGTTACTGTATGATTGGATTTCGCGTGCGTTCGAGGTATTTAAACCACCTTTAGGCATTCATTTGCGAAGGTTCTGTATGCTTAATGGTTGTTTTTTGTTTTTTTATTAAATTCTGATAGAACGAGGTAACCTGCCCTTACATTGTCGGAGGAAAAAAAAAGTTCTCACGCAAAACCAATTTTATAGTTCGATTTTTGGGGTGGCGATATAGTGTGTGTGGGGGAGTAAAATATTTTTTAATTAATCCGACAGTGGTAAGAGTTTGTTTTTTTTTTCACATACTTTCTTTTCCTTAAGGACACCATGGTGTTTAAATCCCTGGCCCAATGGTTTTAGACTTTAACCTCGACTATAAGCCTTTACTCACACATTTCTTCAACCAGCTCTTTTGCACTTTATGCTAATTGTACCATTGGACCTCGGATGTCTTTTAAGGATACACAATTAGCTAATTAGATTAGATTGCTGCAATCATTCAGGCAGGGTGGGTGGCCGTGGCGTAGTGGTAGTGGCCGTCGCTTGTTACGCTGAAGGTTCACGGTTCAAATCCAGATGTCGATGAAATATTTATTTCTCACGAAAAAAAAAAATAAGTTGATCAGTTTCAGAAGCTAATATGAAAACCTACTGCGAAGGCATAACACTGGCAGTAGGGTGGTATGGCTGAAGAGATTGATCGCACAAACTACAATAGGAAACATCTGGAAAAAGCATAATACACAACTCTCCAGTTATCCTGGACACCACCCATAGAGTAAGGTGAAACCTAACATCTGAGTTTCCTATCACTACGTCGATCTGTCTGTCTCTCGTTCTTGTCCTTCATGTGCTCGCGCTGTGTGTAAGCATTATAAGATATTCATATCCCCTTTAGCGTGTGTAGATTATAAAAAAAAAAACCGATGGGTCAAAAATGAACATCGGCATAGGAGCGGGCTGCTTCTCGGATAAGCAATTCCAAAACCTTGGGCAAATTCTTCGTCGAGCACATCGACAAGCAGTTGGATGGATCACCGTCGGTACTTGAATTCGCCAGGGCGAGCGTCTGGATGGTTGAAACCTATAAATTAATACCACAGGTAGGAAAACAACATGGGTATCACAATGGGTCCACATAGACCTAAGTGTGATGAGAATGTTATCATTCTCATCAGCTCCTCTAACCTAACCTTACTTGCTCACCTTACCTTTTGGCAACGTACATATATATGTAGTGAGTCTTGTTAGGAAGCAGGAAGATTGAGACCGATTGCTATTAGACAATTTTTGAAGGTCAGACTGTTCTTTTGTCCGCAGTCTTCGCGTCATAATTCTTATTGCTTTCCTAACCCAAGTCCATACAACTGTAAAGTAGTAAAGGACTTGGTCCACCTTGGCTCTGCTATAACTTCAAAAAAAATGACACCTCATCGGAAAATAAACGAAGGATTACTCTTGCCAATCTAATAAGGCAATATCCCAATCAACTAAGAAGACTCTTTATAAGATCCGTATCATCCCAGTCTTGCGATATGGAGCTGAATCATGGATTTTAACGAAAGCGGATGATATCTTTATCCTTGGTTGCTTCGAAATGAAAGCCTTTCTTAAGATATTTGGTACCGTTTGCATTGAACGGTTTCGGGGGACAAGATTCAACTACGAACTGTATAGCGACATCGATCTAATCAAAAACTGCACATTGGACGTTTACGATGGCAAGCCTACATGTAGAACAAATGGACAACAACGCTCCGGCCCGCAGAGCATTCGGTTCTAGTCCATAGGGTGAGCGCACTAGAGGACGGTGGCGGCAACCGGTGAAAAATGACCTCAACCAACTTGGAGTGCGCAACTTGAGGCAGTTAGCTATAATGACCGGGCGAGCTGGAAAAAGTTGTTGGTTTAGCTTTGGTCCTTCCCAGACTGTAGCGCCACCTAAGTAAGCCAAACCCATTCCATTGAACTCGTAAAAATGGTGGTGATATGTGCAGTCTATAGGAGCTATTCTTGGGTGCTTTAAGACTTATAGAAAGGTAAAACTTAAGCCATCAAAAATCGACATTGGTCTGCAGGTGCCTATGTCAAGTCCGAGAGAATATTTGACAATCGAAATTGGAAAGAAAAGTTTCGACATCCCAGCGCTAGCTGTGTCGTCAAGGTCTGCAAATTCATCAACGGCCCCGCCAGTTCCTATCCGTAGAAGCTTAAGGAAATACGATTTTAAATCCCACTATTTGACAGTTCTAGAAAACGTAGCTAGAATCGGCATCAGCGGCAACGGAAGAACACATCGAAATGATTTAGAACCGACTAAGAGTCTTGTTATAAATGACGATATGGCGAAGTTATTCTGATAAAGATCCACATTAAACTCCGAGGTATTTAAGGAGTTGCCAACCTTAGGTCCATCATCATAATCAGTCTTACCAAAAGCAACCACTTAATATAGATTACGTGATGACCGAAGTTGGATCAAAGTTTTCTTGGAATCTCAGAAAGGTTCGTGTCTCTTGTCTTATTCGTGGCCTTGACTGCCGTAAATTGCGACAACCGCCAAAACTTGTCTTGGCTTCGGATTCCTGTTATTTGAGTTCCATATTTATATCGAAATGTTGCGACGAACCTTAAATGGTCTACACACGTTGTCCTTAAAAAAACAAAACTCTGTTTGTACACTGAGACAAACAATCAAAGTGTGAAAACTCGAAAATAAACCTCCGCCCCATTACGGCTGGTGCTCATCTCATATCATATTGTTATTTATTGTCCTTTTGTTCAGTCTTCTATAGGGGAAAAAAAAACCATTCCCCAAATCGCAACACAATCAGAGTTAACAAAAAATAAAAGGATAGTGAGGCGTAAAGATGAACACACACACACACACAGCGAGACAATTTTTTAACGTTCCACTGGCGCGCATTCAATTGCGTGAAACCATAAATGCTTCGCTAGGTTTCTATACTCTGCGTTTACGTTTGTCCTGGGTATCCTGTCCCTGTGTCCTATGTCCAGAGAACTAGCTGAAGCATATATCCTTTTCATTCAATGTCGACAATGTGTATACATTTTTCATGTTATTACAGTCCAAAGGGGAGGATGGTGGGTTGCCTGGCTCCAAAATTAGGTCCATCGTCCTTACGTAAAGAGGGAGGCGTTGCGTTGTGTCGTCGCGTCGTCCTTCGGTCGGGGCAGTTGAATGTTGTGTCAGGAATGTTTTTGTTATGTCATCGTGTATCGAGATATTGAGCGGGCGGCTTGGACAAATTCCCATAAATTGTCCAATGTTTAGTGAAGCTTATATTTATGGTGTGATAACTGGACGAAGGACGAACATGGTTATATGCTTGGAAAACGGATATTGTATTTTTGATGATGAAATTTTAAAGGATTAAATTGTGAATTTGTTGAGAATTTTCTCCTCTTTTTTACTTTGAGGCGATGTAATGCTGTTTTGTGTTATCCTTTAAAGCGAAAAAGCTAACTGGGCTATGTTGCCAAAAAAAAAAAAGAAAAAAAATCTGGATTAAATATTAAAATGGTTTTGGGTAGTTGTATAGGTTTTTTCCGTTATCAATTATTCAGGACTTAGTATTGGAATAGATAGTAGGTATATTTCTAGGTAGGTAATGCATAAGCATGACATAAGTTTTGTGCTGGAAAGGAGATACATACATATGTAAATGTATTTGTATTCGGATTTTAGGGCAGATTACCGTAGTAGTAGATGTAATCAAAACAATACAAAGGTGGAAATGTCAGATTGTAATTTGAACATGCTTGTTATCATGTAACACGAGATATTTTCACGTGCTTGGTGGTGGATTATTTATATGGGTGGTAACAGGGTGTTACACATGTGTTTGAATGTACATATGTATATGTTGATAAAACTACAAGGGGACTATCATTGTTATCCGTAAGCTGGTGTGTTTCGTTGAAAAAGGAGTCTTGACATCATCCTTAAACATTAATACTGTCACAACAGGATTTTATTCGATTACATTGAATGTTTTCTCCATCTTGTTTTTTTTTTTGAAACATATTTTAAAATCCCACCTTAAACGAAGCACCTTGCTATATTTCCAAGAGCCTATTTTTAAAAAGATGTTCTCCAGTTAATCTCTGCATGGATGTCATTTTCAAAAATACAACACAATCTATGTAAATGCCATCTTTAAGACCACAAAATTTGACCTGTCTATTATGACAGAATGTGACTTAGAATTTTCTTTGAATTGCCGTTTAAGTTACAAAACTTCATCCTGCATCACTGACAGCTTGAGGTGCTCTTGCAGTATATGAATGCTTACATATCATGATAAGGGATACGAGTTGTCGGTCTTTTAAAGCCAAACCATCTGAGAAAAAAAGCGAGAGAAACTCATCCTACTCACCTATTCATCCTGGACATTCTGATATCCCGGGAAACGATAAAGCTGATGCTCTGGCTAGAGCTGGATCAGCGACCCCTTTTATCGGTCCACAACCTGTTATTGGCTGCAGTTCAGCTTATGCTAAAAATAAGCTTCTTGAACTGTGGCGACTACAACACTATAAACATTGACACGAGCTTAGGTCATGCCGACAGGCCAAAATGTTGGTAGACGCGCCCCGGGAAACAGAACTAAGTTTCTGTTACATCTTAGAAGAAATGGTCTGAAAATCCTCACAGGACTGCTCACTGGGCTCACTCCCTTAAACGAGCACCTGAACAAAATTGGGCCTTTGCAAGATGTGCCTGGAGAAGACGAGACAGTTGAGCACTTCACTAGCGAGTGTCCGGCCTTTGCTCGGATTAGAAAGGCCACTCTAGGCAACTACGTCCTACGGGACGTTGATCTACTGGAGCTCAATCTTGTTCTATTGCTTCGCTTTGCAAAAGCGACGGGCAGATTTCGCTCGATGTATAGCTCAGCAACAAATCGCTAACTCAGCGAATGGGGTGGTACTTCACCAAAGAGCAATGGGCCTACTGGTCTACGTACTTGTTGTCTCTATGTGACAACCCCCTTCTAAATACAATGTAATACAATATCCTACTCACCTGGACTCTTTCCGAGTGGATAGAAATCAGCATTTGTCCAGCACGTCCTTGAAAAAGGACATTTGTTCTCTCTCAAGCTACTGTCCCATTGCTCTAACGTCTCTCACTTTCAAGGTTATGGAAGAGCTGATAAACCATCAGAAAACGATGTATATTGGATTACTATGGCTTCTCATGGGAACGACTTTCGGAGCAAAAGATCCACTGGTTCTCTAATGGCAAAAGTATTTGACAGTTCTTTTGTCGAAAAAGCGGCTTCCATGAACTTTTTCTTGAATGCATTAGAACATACATTTCGGGCTGTTCAGTACTAGTTGTCTTGGATGGTTTCAAGTCTGCTATTCACCTGGTGTCCCATAATCGCGTTTCACAAGGAATGCTTATCACTTTGCCCTCAAGTCCAACTTCGGACATACAGATGAGCTAAGTTGTGAATTTGTATTCGCAGTTATAACTGCGAATGCGATTTCTTATTCACAGTGAATATAAGCTGCTAATGTAAACTGCTAATGCGAGTTCGTAATGAAGCCCAACTTAGCAACATGTAGATAAATCACAAATGTTGCGCTTATTCGCAATGTTGCGCTAAGAGAGTTATTACTCTCCTCCTTTGAAATCGCATTCACAACTCAATCAATAGCACCAATAGCAAGTATAACCTTTGCTTCTGCCTGGACCTGCTACTGCTACTAACCAACCATCCACACTTCCAACCAGCTGCGATTGCGATAGCAATATAAGCAACTTTGCGAATTGGTTTGATCCCCTTTGGCGCTGAGAAATCGCATTCGCAACTCAATAGCAGGTATAACTTGTGCTGTTACTGTCACCTCACCTGCTACTGCTACCTTACATGCTACTGCTATTACATCAACCAACCATACTTTTAACCAGCCGCGATTGCGATATGCAACTATGCGAATTGGTTTGGTGCCTGTTTCGCAGACACATGTTCGAACATGTTGAAAATTGGATGAGACGATCGGCAGATGACGTGTAAAAAGGGAAGTTTAGTTTTTTTTTTAATTTTGTTCTTCTTCTTGACGTGTTTCTCGTATTTGTTTGTAGTGTATGAAAAATGAAACTTTGACTCTGTGTCTATATAGAAGCGAGACAAAATGATTATAAGCAATAGCAGTTTCAGCAATAGCAGTTTATTTATAAGTTGTAAACAGGTTGCGAATGTGAATTTTCATTAGCAGTGAATGAATAGCAAATTGCGATTTTTTGCTCATCTCTAGTACAGTGAAATTAAGAGATTCCTTCTTTAACCAAACACGATTTTTCCCTCTCATTAAAATTAACAAACACTGAAGACCAATGTCAATTAGTACCCCTCTTTCATCCTCTCTAATATTTCCCCATGGCTTGCGCTGTGCAAAGCATTTAAAGGGTATCCATATCCCATTTAGCGCCTTAAGCGTGCATGAATTGTAACAAATTTTAAGGACCGACGATGTGCAGCATTTTTTCTATCAACCAAGTACTGAGGCGTAGGAGCCTTTGCACATTACTAGAGTCCCCGTTTGGTACGCAATATCTGCAAGTCGTATCATTATCAGTCCATATTTGAGGACTATCGAGTCGTTAATGGTGACCGCTATCTTTAAATGATCCTGAATTTTTTTATTACCCTGGTTAGGTGATGCTCAGGCAATGTGGTTCCAGAAAGATGTGGCCACAAGCCCATATTGCTCGAGCAATAATTGACCTTCTAACAGAACATTTTTCGAACATGTGGACAAGCCACAAACCCTACAATACCTACAAAGCAATATTGGGTGGGAAATAAACCACCCAACCATTTTGATTTCTTAAGTGTAATTCTGAGAGTGTCACATATTTACCGTTCATAGCAATCTGTCATCTGACATTTAATGAAAAAAAACATGGCGTCTATAATTTTGCCGGGTGTATTCAGTAGCATTAAGACATAACGTTTTGTTCCAACCCTAGCTACCATTTGTAAAAGTTGATCTAAAAAGTCAGTTTTTAAGCGGAGTCGCCATACCACTTTCTCAAAGTTTTCCCTTCATAAATGTCATCAAAAAAAATTAAAAAATTACCTAACACCGACCGATCAAAAGTTATGCACGTCCCAAACCCACCAACTTTTCAAAAAACAAACAGAAAGTCATAAATTAAACCGCCACCACCGGCGGCGTCGCCCACATATTCGTATGTAGGTATACTGGCATTTGTGCGATTTGCGTATAACGGTATTTAAATTAGTTTCACAGTCAACTATTAAACTTCGAAAATTCTATCATTTTAAACTGAACTATGACATTTGGGTGTTTTTATCCTCTACTTCCATAGAAGAAAGGACGAACTTTGCTCAAAACAAGTATATTGACAAATAGTTCTTGCCCCGCGAAACTATTCCCAAAAGTGAACTCTCTTCTCGATTTAGTCATTTGTAACTCAACACATTTCAACTCAACTAAAAATCGATTTTTATCCTTCAATTGGTTTGGTTTATTCCAGCCTTTCTACTTCGATTGCGGAGGGTCCTCCTCCTTTTTCTCAAGCGCCGTACAAACATAGATTATCCTATTTCCTCAATCGTATTTGATGTGATATTTTCTTTTATCCTTTTTGTAAAAAAAAAGAATTACCACGAATCCTTTTGTTCATTTCATCGCTTTAAGCGTCGAAAAGTCAAAGACGAAGTAGGAAGACAAGGAGATGGAGAACGCAACGTAGCAGCTATGTAAACATCGTTGCAACATTGAAATGGAACGTTCTCGAACATTCGTGTGTGTTCAATGTTTGCCTTTCATCGATGAGATCATGGGTATTGCAAAGGAGAGAGTTTTCAATCGGAGTTTATTATATTTCATTGGTTTTCAATTATCATTTGGGTTCCAATTTGTTCGAGAATTGCTTAGCTTTCCGAGTGAGTATTGTAACCAATTCTGATGTAACCCGACTGGCGACAGTTCTTTAAGAAGCCAATTGGGAGACATGCACATTAGCTGTGTTTTGGTGAGAATTACATTGTATGATTCACAGATACCTACCATATAAATGTCATTATGAGTACAACATTGTTACGAGCTTGTTTGGGAAATGAAAAAGTATCAGTTGCATTAAGATCGTGATGCAATGGCCAATAAGCTTCCCCTTCTTACCTTTCCTGGAGACGACGAGATTAGAAAATTCAGCTGGAAGAACAACTTTCACTTCGATCTCGGCAACAATAAAAACTAGACACTAGAGCAACGAATCTAGAATTTATACGCTGAGTCTACTTACTTACTTAGGTGGCGCTACAGCTCGGTGTGAACCTAGGCCTGCTTCTCACAACCATTTGTGTGTGCGTGTTATATTTTTGCAACGAATGGAAGGGACCTACAGTTTTTTGCCGACTCCGAATGGCGAGTTGAGAAGCTCAATCGTGACAAATGATACTCTTTGATGCTTGTCAGACATTCGATAGAGGTGGTAGCGTGAAAAAACTCTTTTAGGTGTTAGACCCGGCCGGGAGTTGAACCCGGGCAGCAATGCGTGGTAGTCCAACGCACTAACCACCACAGCCATGGCGACCACAGAACAACTTTGCTTATTTAAAATCTCTATATTGGCTTGGTTCTGGAGCTCGGTGATTTGCATGGCATTGGTAAGAAAACTGTTTGTCGTTGTGTAGTTGAAGTTAGATCTGCTGGCCTGAAAACGTAAGCGACAGTATTCAGCAATTTATTTGAAAAGCGAGACATGCCGGAAGTTTGCGGTACAATCGACGGAATTCTCATTAATATACATATGTACACAGATGCGCAATCAAACAATGAGCCATCGTTTGTCGATCGCCATGGCAAACATTCTATAAACAGTATGGCAGTGTGCGGACCCGATCTCACATTCTACTATGTGAGTGTCAACTGGCCTGGAAGTGTCCATGACGCAAGGGTATTGGGCAAAACCACCCTGTTTTAAGAAAATGAAAAGGGGATGTAGGCAATTTCCGTTTGTTTATTCTTTAAAAACTTGGCTTTTACCACCTATATCTTTATCAAATGCTTCTGCTGAGAGGAACAATAGCATGCATAAATGTACACGGCGTTTGACAGAGTGTGCATTTGGCGTACTAAAAGAAAAATATCCATATCACTAACACGATAATCCTGTATATTTCCAATACTTTTGTGGTCTCGAATTTTCGATAGCACGCTTTGCTTGCCAGTTATGCCTGCGCATCGTTCAGCCGTCATGGAATTACTTGTACAAATGACTTGCACAAAAAAGGGAAATTTGCACATTTTACAAGTGGACCGGTACAGAAATTATATTTACTTGTTAAATCTGCATTTTTAACAAGTAGGGGAGAGTAGTGTACCTCGGACCGATTTTCAGAAAATCAGCGTTTACTCCTCACCATATTATCTCTTCATATAGTTGAAGACTCGAAACTATAACCAATTTATTACTCTTTCTAAAATATTTATTTAATATTTCAAAAATGTTGTCAATTTATCCCAGGAGCTAAATAAGTGATCTTGGCTTTCTTAGTCCAAGGTACACTATGTAAGTGTACGACACAGTGCCAGTTTCAAACTGAGTCAATGTGTTACAATATGGCACATAATTCGTAGAGGAAATTTTGTCAAAAGAACATAGATATACTACAAAAATCCCGCTCGGACCGAGGTACACTTGGTCCAAGGTGCACTACTCTCCCCTACCTGTAGAATTGTTAACTTGTAGTTTTCTGGTACAGGCCACAGGTCTACGTGCTTGTTTAACCCCCTTCTAAATACAATACCATACAATAGATACTAGCGGACCAGTGCGAGAAGTCTCGCACAACCGTTTGCGGTTTACCAATGAACAAAAAGAGAACATAAGTATAGGTATTAATGTTTTTTCGTAGTAACTTTACTCATACCCACTTTATCAAAATTGTTTATACTGATGAACGAAATTCAGTTGACAAGCTTTTTTAGAATCATTGAAAACGGTGCAGAAATAAACTCGGGAGAAATCACAAGCCCTTGCGCTAGCGATTTAATTATTGATTGCTATTATCTTACCACTTTTTGTGCAGCTGCGAATACGAGAGTTTTCCTTTGCCATTTTCACAAAGTACACCGAAGACGGAAATAGCATAATTCTTAACCTTCAAAATTCAAAATTCAACAAAAAATTCAACGGAAGCAGATTTCCAGTATTTTTTGAGTTTCTATGTTCTACCGGTAGGGTGCGGGATTCCAGGAGGTTGAGTTGACTCCATCTTGATATGATTTAGAAGACCTGTGCTCTGCATAAATGAAAGAAGACATTGATTAACATCAGGTAATCCATCTCCATAAGGCATCACCTTTAATTTTATTTGCAGTATTGTTCTGTTCGTGCCTGAATCAAGGACGAGTACTTTAACTTAATAGAGATATTTTTACTAAATCCATTTCCATTTTTCCCTTTAGCTTAAGAAAGCTTAAGAAAGCTGGTTAACACTTTTATTTACCAGATTGTGAATAAAGGAAATTACTTCTTTCAGTGGTTTACTGAAGAGCTTGATAGTAAAACTTCTCTTGTAGCTGCAACTTTTAAACAATCATCTCCTTGACAAAGTAGTATCATCCTCGTCATAGCAGCAGCTCGACTGTGGGAGCCTCTTTCAGGATGAACGGACGACGAACTTGTTTATGTATTATGCTCTTAGCGTATCAATAGAACTTTCCCATGGAGTAGGAGACTCTAAAGAGGAATTCCTCCATAAGAATGGAGTCACGCAAGTATGCATTTTTTGTTTGTTTTTATTTTGCGGAAAAATTCATTACCCCCTTTGGGTGGAATTCACTTGCAAAGTCAGTGACAGCAACAGTGACCCCGTATCATCAGATGACAACGACAAGAAGGGTAGTTGCCGGTTGAATACAAAATGCTGTGAAATTTTCTTCTCAAGTCCTCGGGCGAGGTCATCGAGAAGATGCACAGTTATCTCCCAAAAGAAGACATATTATTCCATTGTGTGCCAATTATGTTGCATGATGATGGCTTTCAGGTCCAGAGAGTTGGAGTACTTGAGGCTGGAGCTTGAAGCTGTTAACATTTAAGAGGGATGGCACGTTTGGGGGCTGAAGATATCAATGTCAAATATTGTTTGACATAGGGGGGTAACACGCTTGAGGGTGCATAATGAAATTACTTCCACAATATACATAGATCTGAATATACATACATATAGCTACGAGTAAACTCATTAAGCTGTGAATATGAGAAATATGGAGAGAATTTAATTTATTCTTTCGTAAAAGGGCGATCTACGGAGAGTCTGATGTAACGATATTGATTAAATTTTTTAAATATTTTTTAATATCCATCTCAAGAAAACCAGTATGTAAAATACAAATTAAAAAAAAACTCATCCCTGTAGATAGCCAAAAATGAGCACTGGCGGTTTGGCCTGACCTGTCAGTGGACCTGACAATCTGAATTCGAAGGATAACGTTGTTGCACTGGTAAAGTTTCCCTACTCGCTGCAAGGATGTAACTTCACAGTTGATTGATTCACATGGGAATTAACTTCATCAGAAGTGGAAAATAAATAAACTTTTATAAGGTAACGATTTTTTTCACTGAATGTGGGACTTTTTGGTTAGATAAATTCTCCTTTCCAGATAACATTCCATGGGACATATGCTGGTATCTGGAAAAGAGAATTCTAATTGACGAGTTAAAGAGAGATAGGGGCTATCACAGCAATGCCAAAATATTTAAATTTAATAAAATTATGCTTATTTTAAATGTAATTATTTGGATAACTTAATTCGATATGCATATGTACATATGCAGGTATTTAAAAAAAATTAGAAATCAAATTTAAACACCAAAACGTCATAATGTGCATTTAGATTGGGAGCTATGAGTGGCATATTCTCTGCTATGTTACTGCCCCACATTCCTACAGTATGTGTTCTGGAGTTCGGAATTCATTAAAAAATCTGCATGATTATTCATCTGAGAATTCTTGTTTCCCGTTAGGAGTGCAGTCTGGAGCTATGTACCTCTTTAAGTTATAGTAACCCAAAAGTTTCTTCGCCTGTCTTACACGCTGTGTTTTTGTCCAGAACTTAGTGCTGTTAGTCTTTTCCAGTCTTGGAGGCTCCTTTTTTACTCTGAGTTTCCCTATGCCAAAGTAGGGCTTCGGACCCGTGAAGGGTGTAACATCCCGTAACAGATTTTCTGCCAATAATTTACCTTTGACATCTAGCAAAGGAGTGATTATTCTCCCTGTGAAGATAATAGTCTTCAGGTGTGGAGGTTTCCTCTTTCTCCTGAACTAGCGTTGCCTAAGTCGGATTAAGGTTTTTTTTTTAAGTTTCTGACCCGCCAGTTGGGTAGACATGCAGTTTCCTGAAAGAGGCCTATTTTGTTTAGGTGATATCAAAGATGGGAATGCTCTGTTAGAAATCCCACTAAACTCTTGATATCATTTCTACTGAGGAATAGATTTTTTATGAGTGGAAGGGTTAAATGGCTATTTTAGCCTGACAAAGACCCTGGGTATTTTCCCTATAGGAGACACACATGTTGTTTTCCAAACTTTTGATTTTTAAGTATATAGCTGAATTTGGAATGTTACAGAACGGCTCAGTGCCAATAAAGGAGTCAGCCGAACCTAAAGTTCGTCAGCTCTTTGGTTTCCATCAATACCCCTATGTTTGACTTACTTTGACTTTGACTTTGTTTCCATGGGAGAGGTCTTGGAGAGTATTGAAGCAGTTCAGGACTGATTTGGAGTCAATCAGGTTTGTGCCTAGTGCTTTTATGGCTGCTTGACTATTCGTGAGTATATGGATGAGGACACCTTTTACTCCCGATTCGAGGATGATGGCGCACACTTGAGTGGTATGATTCATGTTATACATAGGGTTTTCTCGTATTTTCCTCGTGCAATTAGGACAATGTTAGTCTTTCGAGGAGTTCATCAATGCCAAGACTTCAGAGCAGTGGAGATAGTGCTCCGCACTGCGGGTAATCCTTAGTGGTGTTTATTTTTAGGATATAAAGCGTGTTGCGAGTTTCAGCTGATCTTGTGCTCAGTAACTCGTTTACTCATCTTGTTAAACTGTCGTAAATGCGCTTCTCACTTAGGGAGCGTCCAACAACTTCGTATGAAGTGCTATCAAATGCTCCTTCAATGTTCGGAAAGGCGCCGAGTACTGTCTCCTAAGTGCCTAAGGCAATTTACATTATGGTGTTCAGTTGATATAGAGCAGTCTCTCTTGATCTGGCCACTTTATAAGTGTGCTGGGTATATGCAGAGTACCTCCTCCCTTATGCAATTATCGACAACCTTTTCCATAGTCTTCAGAACATAAGATTAAAGACTGATTGGACGGTAGTACTTAGGTTGCATTGGGTCCTAGATTCCCACATTTTGTCATAAAGACCACATTTGCTCTACTCCACTAAATCGGTACATAGCCCAAGGCTAAGCTACTTCTAGTTATTTTCCCCATAAGTGCTGAGGAAACTCCATCCACACCGAGTGATTTTAAGGTTTAAAATGATTTGATTGCCAACTCCAACCTACTTTTTGAACAAATGGTCGAAGCTAGCTTCCATCATGGTCACTACATGGTCTATAATTGTGGCTGACTTCCACGGTTTTTGTACACATAGTGAGCTTTCTTAAAAGTGGGTTTCTAAAAATGATATTAATTAAATATATTAGGCAGTTGATACTAGCAAGTTTTGTGCAGGAGCCCACTATGCCATACAATCTCGAACGCTATTTCTACACCAAGCTGAACCATACCTGTATTCTTTTCTAACACGTAATCCAGCTTTAGATGCCCTGAAAAGTTTTCCTATTAATTACTTTTATGCTGTCCAGAAAGGTCCTCTAGCTTGTTCTAGGCTTTGAAGTTTGTGGTTCCATGCTTCGTTTTTATAAACTGGTCATCCATATATGGCAACAAGTATATTATGTACGTTCAGATAAGTAGATTATGGCTTTCTGTTAAATAAATTGTCAAACAAGCAGTTTTTCTTCTTCATTAGGAAAATTGAGACTCTACCTCCCTTCCTACTGCAATTTATCACCTCCAACCAAGTTAAATTCAAGTTTATATTCTTACATTTCAAGTAAGAGGAACGTCCCAGATCGATTTCATAATAAATTAGAAATAATAAGTTTGAAATGCAATATGTTAGTCAACGTTACTCTCTCTGTCTCTAACTCTCTTAACATTCGTCGTCGTCATCCCAGAGCACCCGGAGGAAATTTAAGAAAGTGCATCAATGATACCATTGCAGTGGCTCCAATTCACCTTCATTCAAGCAGCTCAACCACACACCACAGCGTAACTGTAATATAAACCATTTTGTTGTAACCTCGTTCAAAGTATCTGTATCGCAGAAAGACGTCAATTCAATCCCTAGGAACCAAAGGTCGCAACGGTTCAATACCACAAATGGTAACCACCATCGACGCGACCATGTCTCGTGTATCTAAACAAAATATAATTTAACAAACAACCTCAATTGGTCTATCCAAACCACTACATCCACTATCGGATGAGGATACATTTCATTGACATTATTATTGTCGCCGATAGAGTGTAAAGATGGAAGCAACCATCACGTGCCACTGTCATGTCGTGGACCGTGTCATGGTTGGGTGTCGGTGTCTTTGGCTAGATGTGGCGGAAGGCGAAAGTGTGCATGTACGTAGACGTCCATCGGTGGCTCTGGCTATAAATGAGATCATGAGATGTGTTTCAAATGAAAGGATTTGGAGGATGGTCAGGCAGATGCCAGATGTCGGTTGTAGAGGAAAACATGATCTCAAACCAAATAGTGGTCAATTTTGTGAAAAGATAATAACCGAGCCGAACGGATGTAGATACAACATTTCTATTGGATTTCCACAGTCGGAATGGGAGGATAATCCTTAAATGATGTTCGTCCTTGAGGATAATAATGTGCTTTTACATAGGTGAAGTTAGATTGTAGATGTGGACTTGATTCGAACGGTTTTTCACGTAATTCCCGATAAAGCAAACAATATTTTTTAGGTCAGCTGATTGGAGCTGAGCCGTGGGATTTCAATTAATAGTTTTACCTTCAACTTTTATGGCAAAACTTACAAAACAATGATCATAAGGTAATAGTCGAACATTGAGGGGTTATTTGGAATTGAATTCAGCATTAAACTGCAGTTCTACTCCGAAACGACCGAAATGGTTTTTTTTTTTTAAATTTGGCAAAATGTTATGTAATTACATTTGTCCATGTAAAACTGTTTGATGCAAAACAAAATATTTGACAGTTTCTGCAACTGAATTAAGGTAGATCTACAAAATTACAAACCTGAAATCCATCTTCTTATCTTAATTTATTTACTACGGCGTAATTATTTAAGGCAAATGCACGAAAACATCACTCCAAACGATGAGCCCCGAGTAGCATGCAGCTAAATAAAATAATACATATATGCTAACAGAAGCCCACCTGCCTTTCCTCATTCGAATAAAGATACTACAAAGCTCACAGATTACATAGGTTCCCGATTTTTGCAAGCCACTGAATCGTACAAAAACATGAAGAGACTTCAAAACTGGAAAGAATGCAACATCACCACACTCTTCACATCGCCAAATGTTATTCTGAGTCTAACCCTATTCAAGAAACGGAGGCAACTTCAAGCCGCCTTCAGAGACCCTCCCACCATCGAGAGCCCCCTCAGCATACGCACACCCAAAAGCTTGCTCGAATAGTAAATTTTCAAAAATCATCCCCTCATAGACAACTGGGAACATTTCAAGCTCCATCCACGAATACGATTACTTTTGGTTCGAAGATGGCTTCGGATCGTGAGCTGATCCTTTGCTTTAGTCAAGTTCACTTCCATATTTGCCTCTGGCTGTGAAACTCGCAATGAAATTATCGTCATCTTCCGTGAAAGCCATAATTGTACCTGGCTCAGCCATATTGGAAGCTTAATTAGTTCTTGAAAATTTAACGGTGCTTTCGAATATCGTTTAGAAACACCTGTTCATCATACACTGAATCCCAGCCCACAAAGGATACTTGGGTTATGAATTGTTAGCCTTCAAGCTAAATCTGGGTCTACCAACCAGAGAGGAAGACTACTAGATGCCTAATACCCCTTGCCTTAAAATAAAGAGTTTTCCCATGATGGGTACCTATATGGCTTGATAGAAAGTTTGGCTTGTCTGAGCCCCGAGACATGTCTTTAATAAAAAAGTCGAAGTTCAAGGTCCTACTTGTTAGGTTTGTTGTAGCTGCCAAGTTTATGTAGAGAAGGGCTACAGTCCTGGAAATTCTGTGGTTAAGCCCAATCGGACAAGCTCATCTTTATATCCATTAAAGTCTCCGTCGCTAGGTACCCATAGAAGTTTAACTCTGAATGACCAGGTTTTGCAGAAAATTATCGCACAAACAGTTAAAAGTAAGAAACATTTGTAAAAGGTACTGTGAATCATTAACAACGACAAAAAACAAAAAAGTGAACGCTTCAGCTATCATGGACTCCAACCATTTTTTTATATAATTATGTGTTGGACAGATAGCTGAAACAGGGACACGCAATCTTTCACAAATGTCATGCTGTGACGCCGAAATTGAGTGGGAATGTCAAAGATAAAATAAAAATAAATATTTGGCTTCAGCAATCCTAGGTAGAAGCAAGCCTAGCTTCCCGCAACCATTTGTGTGTGCGCGTTATATTTTTGCACGAATGGAAGGGACCTACAGTTTTCTGCCGTCTCCGAACGGCGAGTTGGGAAGCTTTACATGACAAATGATACTCTTGAATGCTTGTCAGGCATTCGGAAGAGGTGGGCACTGTGAAAATTTTTTTTAGGTGTTTGCGTCAAAGACATAAAAATAAAAATAAATTTAAACCACTCGAATGAGAGCGCCACACGTTGGCGCTATTTTAGAAACTTTTTGAGTAAGGTGATATTGAGTTCATTTTTATATCTCTTCCTAAATTCGTCTTACCCAGACAGACTCTCTGGATTAGCCCCGCTAGCCTTGTGTTAATGCTAGCATCTGTTTCAAAGAAATATATTTTATCCTTTGGGTTCCTACCCATGGTTCCGGTTCGGGAAAATTTGAAATCCACCTTTTCATTGCCTTAATGCCGATAAGACCTCACACTCAAAGCAATATTTCTTTGTTTTAAAATTAAAACTCTTCGAGTTTCAGTACTCACTCACATTCCAATGCAAATGATGTTGTGATGATTGTCTACTCTGTGTGTCTGACCACTGTCTGATTGTCCAGTGTTACAAGGATCCTTCTTCCCTCCATCTAACCTTCTAGCAAGTAATCCAATACATAAAGCAAAGCAACCTTCTTAGCTTTATGAAATGAAGTATATTTCCCGAGTTAGTTCTGTTCGAGAGATTCATCCTTCATCCTCATCCTTAATAGATCCATCGGTAAAAATCAGCTTCCCACAATTACACCGATCTGCCTGTCCTGCTGTTTGTTTGTCTTTCAAGTGCTCGAGCTACGTGTACATTATTAGAATGTTCATAACCCATTTAACCCTTGTGTCTACACCTAATAAAAGTTCGTATTGTCTACACCCGGCACACCCGGGTAAACGTAGGTATACATGCGCAATATTTTCCAAATATACTAGCCGAGAATTACTGTACCCTACAGCAGCGGGCAGAAATATAAAGAAGTACAGGTTATGATACACTCTTACACAGCAAGCACGCACGGGTGTACTGTTGTAGACACAAGGGTTAATGAGAGTGAATTAAAAAAAACAAAACAAAGAAAAAAACCTGAATATTTTTACAAAACTTTGCGCTGAGTGGAGCTAGGGAAGACAACAATAACGAAATAATGGATGCCCCCTCACTTATAAAATGATTGCAGCTATAAATAAATCCACCCAATTGGGAAATCCAAGATCCCCCTCACACCTCCCATAAACTCACTGCAATTTATTCCAAAGAAAAAAAAAAAACTAAAGGTATCCTTCTTTTGTAGTACAAAATTTGTTTTATTATTCCTTAAATAGCCAGCCGCTTGACCCCAACTCCAAATCGGAACAGGACCAGGGTCCACTAGTCCACTTTGCCTAGTAGCTATTGGTCGCCACAATAGTTCATACCCTAAGAGAAAATATCCAAAAAGGTCTTATCACCCATACCCACACTCCCCAAGTAGATTTATTGTTCTTGAATTCGGCCACACCAACTCCTAATCCACTACTTTGTCTGCTCCAATTTTTCCGACTAAAATTTTATTTATTTTCCACATACAAGTACGAGTATCGCACGACGCAGGAAAGGGGATCTAAGGGTGCGAACCTAAAATCCGCTTTGGGGAAAAGTGAAAAGTTTGTGCCACCTTCCAGCGTTTAGTTGGCCTAAGTTCATTCTTGAAACATATTTCTGACCAAGAAATTCGTAGGAAATTCACACAGAAGTTTGTTTTATTTGAAAAATTAATCTTTAAGAAGAGTGCGGGTCTGGGAAATCTTATTTTTCTTTTCCCTACACTTGAGGGTGGACATTTTCGATGGAAATATGGAAAGTTTGTTTTGTTTTTATATGCTGTTTGTGGCGTGGACACATTTTAGATAAGTATGAAAATTATTTAAAGTTGATATAATATTTTCAATTGGAGATTTAATGTGATTTAAAAGGGAATAATAATACAAACAAGTACTTACGTGTTCTTAATAACAGGTGGTGCTATAGACGTCATCACCTTAACTGATAAGTTTAGTTTTTAATGAAAGCATGTGGACAAATTAGCTCTAGCTTCTTCATGTAAACTAATGCCTTCAATGCTTTGCTCCCAGGACCGGTTTGAGTATCAAAAGTATCATTGATCATGGCTTTACAACTATAACTAAAGGGTCATCCAACAAGAGGTGTGATTTTATTTATTACTAGCTGGCCCGGCAGACGTTGTTATGCCCCTTCCTCTAAGTGGCGCGATGAGTTTGATTTCTTAATAACATTTAGTTCATTCTAGAAAATATGAGTTGAATCTTACTTTGATTGATGAAGTACTGGAGCAACTGAAGGTGATAAAACGTAAAAAAAATGTGAGTGAAATTTGATGTGTGTAAACATACGTTTGTGTATGATGGCGGATAAATAGAGAATGTACTAATACTAAGAGAATCATGTACAAAAAACGCACTAATACTAAGTTTGGTTACGCATGACGGACGACGTTGAAAAATTTGCCCATACCGCAAATCATCATCATCATTCCGAGACGACAAAACAGCTCGCTCATAAAGCCAAGAATTCTCACGGTTTATTAATTGCAATATATCAGCGTAAACGGATGAGATAAGTTATTCGTTAGAAGACACTGTTTGGCACAGATAATGTGATAAATTTGTTTTTCCATTTTCTTCCGGAACCGTTCCTCCACCAATTTTAAGTAACAAATCAGAGAAATGTTGTCCGATTCGATTGACGGTCACGAACATTTGAGTAACACTGGACCAGAAATTTGACATTTTCAGACAGGCATTTACTTCGTCAGCTCTTGTGCCTCGTGGCATTACTGATAACGTTGCATAAAGTCTCCGCAAAATAGCACTGTAATGCCGCCCATCGGTCTATTATTTTGCCGTATATCCTGTTGGGTTCTGTTAACGACATCCACTGCCTTACGGTGTGCCATAGTGCATTCGTCCCACACAATTAGATTATAGTCACGTAAAACCCGAGTTTTTTCACTATTTCGGAGAATGTTGCAAGCTGAACTTTCAGTGTTCTAATTGTATGGGCTTTTTAAACATTGCATTAGAAGTTTTACTATCAGGCAGAAACGTAGCTACTATCCCTGACGACGCCAAAGGCAATGGCAATATTACCTTGGCTTACTAAATTCACCTTTTAAATCCGATAAGTCATTATTGAGTTAGGGCTGAGTAATTATAATTTTCCTTTCAAATAAACAGTTTTTTCACTATTTTCTTAAAAACATGCCATTTTCCGGGATAAAAGGTATAAATGATGTTGACCAAGAACATAATCAATCACTATGTCAATGTTTCATCAAAATCCGTCCAGTAGTTCTAGCATGATGTGCGAACAAACAGTTTTTAGTCTACAGTTTTATTATATGTATAGATTAGCTTAATACGAGCAAAGAACTCTTAAACAAACTAAAGAACTTAAACTAAGTCTTAAAACTAACATTCAGTAAATTAAACTAATAAATGGAAGAGTTATTGAGGAGAAGAAGGAAACTAAAACTAACACTAAAGACACGAAGAGGTGTGAAGAGCTGGAATGAAAGTCAATAGTGTTCTGTGCGTTGTTGGTCAGACGTAGGTAACATTCTGAAGATTGGTTCGAAATGGCCGTAGTTGCGGTGGTGAGAGAGACACAGCGCGGTACAGACGTAAGGTTACTTAGGCTAGTGCGAAGGGAAATAATTTCCAGTAGTGCGGGGAAGTAGAGAACGGAAGTTTAACTCTCTGTTACAAATCACATCCAGATGGCGTTTGTAGAAGACTGCGGACGAGGCTCGTGGGGGAGAATGAATTAAGGTAATTTTGAAGTAAGAGAGAATCGGTGGGGTTCGGTTAGATATTTTCTTAATGATTTCCATGTCATCGCGTAAATAGACAGATCTGAGTCTTGCATGAAGTGACCAACATCATTTATTGTTAGTACAAAGATCAGTGGACCGAGATAACTGCCTTGAGGAACACCTGAAGGAAGTGGCATTTCTGGGGCTAGAGTAGGCAAATCTGAAGAGAACCCTGTACTGGCATGTCTCTAGGTATGAACTCAGCCATGAAATGAAAAAGGGTGGAAAACCGAGGGCTTTAAGTTTAAGGTTAATGGTTCGATGGCGGATTTAATCAAATGCATTGCTGTTATGGTGGTTATGACATCCTTTCTTCTTCTACTGCTTGCAGCATTTTAGAAACGAACTTGGTTAAGCTAGTCATTGTGGACCTACCATTAAAAAAACCGTGCTCTTGTGGGGAAAAGATGGATTTTCATTGAAAATACATTGAGTCGTAGACAATGCTTTCGAAGAGCTTGGGAACAGAAGAGAGTTTGGCTACGGGTCGGTAGTTTGATATGTAATTTTTACTGCCTTTTGCCCCGGTTTGAATTACTGGACTACGAAGGTATTCGGACAACTGTTCATGTCATCCAAGAAAATATCGCCATATCTCAGAGTTTTTAAATACGGAGTTAATATTTCGAGCAGAAAATGTGTTATGAAATGAAGCCTGGGATAGCTCGGCCCCGGTTTCAGCGGTCATCCAGCCACTTTTTGTTGCCTATTTTTATTTTGTTGGTATGGACCAGAGAGATAGAAGTTGGTAGGTTCAATTTAGGCAATAATTAAGAAATTAATTCAGATAAGGGAATAATTCGTCAGTGATTTTGGCACAACCTAAATTTCGACGCAGAACGTCCTGCGCTACGCTAACTCGTCGAACACTAAGCCGTTTAATCATTCGCCTTGAAGAGACTGGAACAACACTTGACAGAAAAGGCGCCGGAAGACTTCATAGTGCTCGTTCCGACGAGAATATCGTCCATGTGGCTGGGCGGAAAATGTCGCGGATGAAGTGTCAACGCCGACCAGACGACGTGCCACACAATAGGCCGAGTTTTTACTGTCGCAAATTGATGAATTGGGACTGGAGGACATGTGGTTCCAACAGGACAGTGCAACTACACAAAATCTCGCCTGATAATAGAAATTTTGAAGGATGCGTTTCCCGGTCGCATATTGCCTCGTTTTGGCGATTTGCACTGGCCGGCAAGATCGCCCGATTTGACCGCTCCAAACATCTTTCTCTGGTTGGGTTTTTTTTAAATCCAAGAGTACGCGAACTTATCGCCAAAAGATCTCGCCAAAACGATTGAAAATGCGGTAAAAGGAGCTCAAATTCACTTTTTTTTTGTAAAGCATAGGTAGGTAAAGCATAAATCTGAATCGGTTGGAAAGAACAGCGTTACAGCAATCTGATGCTCCACAAACTTCTCATGAGACACTTAAGCTTTCTCGACTCGCTGAACAAGGTAGATGTATTCATGGCAATGAACTGAGGCATTTGATAGACCTCAGAGTTCTTAGTGAATAACGCGAAAGATAGAGTCCCAAAAATGGAACCCTAAGGAGCTCCGAAGGCACAAATATAATAACTCCGTAGAAAGTAAAGCATTTTTTTAAAATCTTTATTTGTAAAAATCCCTCCCGAATGACACTCGTTTCTTTATGGGATCTGTTTTTTTTAATGTATCCCTACTCAATAGCTCTAAAATAAGACCCCTTCATTAATCATGAAAGTGCATTTCCTTCTCTCCACTCCATTAGTGGCCTGGTCTGAGTCTGTTGTCCTTCCAAAGTCATATTTCGTATTCCTGTATTTTTTTGCGTCTTCCGTTATTGCAACGTGCAAGTGCAATGACATTCGGAAGTCAAAACTCAGCCGCCGAAGGCCTATTACAATATTGTCGTTGGCATTTATTCTACCAGTACATTGGACTCTGGTGTGGTTTACTAGATGCCATTAAATGCTTTGTGAATTTTGTGGCAAAGGACTCGCGCGCCCAAAGACAATAATAACGATGACGAGAATATCCAGGAAGCGCAGCCATATCTCTGTTTGGTGCACAAAAAACAAAATGGAGAGAAGGAAAGCCAGCCATTTGCTATCCTTTTGGGTGGTGGTGGGGCGTACATAGGACGTCCGTTGAATGCATTTTGTGTCTCTTCATCATCGTTGTCGTTGTAGTTTTGAATAAAGTCCCGTAATAGATGCAGAAGAAAACGTTTTATAGCCAACTAACTACTTGGGTAATTACTTTACGGTACGGTACGATACGCTACCGCTACAATGAAATGGCAGGAAGGAGAGTTTTTTCATAGCAAAAAAAGAGAAGCAATTGTGGTATAGAAAATAATAACAATAATAATTAAAAGCAACGACCGTCTATGGAAGCCGTTGTTTTAAGGTACTTTAGACGTTTTATATTTTTTAAATAAGCCTCCGGGAAAGCTGAAATATTATTGCATATATTTTTTATAAAAAAAAACAATCTATTTAAGTTAAGTGGTAAATTGGAACCATTTTTTGTCGATAGATATGATAAGATACGACATTCGAACAAATGTATCTATTTTATGGGTCAACCGAGTTACTGTCTGTTTGGCTTATTAATTAATCAACAATTTTGCTATATCATTTTCAATTAGTGTTAATTGTTTGATACTCATACAACCGTTGTTTGTTGTCGGTAACTGAAGATGCGTTTCATTTAAAATTGCATCGGAAACGATTCGACTACGAGTGCATCCGATGTGAGTGCCCCCTGCTCCTTCGCATGCATGCATGACCCTAATTAGTATCTGTGTCAATTGAAATGTACGTGTAAATATGTGAGTGGTAATTGGTAAGTGGCTGCCAGTAAAGATATTAAGTGATTCATGTGGAAAAATCTGAAGCAAGAGGAATGCAATTGGAGATGTACCATGAGAAGGTGGTGACGTCATTGCGAGAATAAAGAAGGACTGGTTCCTAAAATCAGTGGTCCCAACTGATTGTCTAGACTTACGGTTTTTGCTAGACACAATGCAGTAGGGTTTGTCGTTTTGTCTTTTCCTAAATTCTGCGAAAAGACAACTGGATGCGTCTTTTTGTATATTCAAGTGCCCGCGTTCGTTTTAGGAACTTTTCGAAACAAACTTCATCCAAGATTAAACAATAATTGAGGACTTCAAAATCATTGGAATGGATCAAACAAACAAAAATCATTGCCTTGCTTGCACTGGATTAAAGATACGAAGATACAATGATAGGTACTCCAAACCAATTGTGAACGAACTCATCTCGATCTAGCAGATTTGTGGACACACTGATTGAAGTTGGTTAGAAAAAAGTCACAACACAGCCATCTAAGGTTTCGAAATAAGCCCCTCGAGATTAAACCTTGTATGAGAGCGCATCTCCTCATGGAAGTTCACATTACACATATAAAAACGTTCAACAATGTACTACCACAAGGTTCAGTTCTGGCACCACTTCTTTTTAGCTTTTATTTTATTGCAATAAAGGCGGGGTCTTTCTATACGGATACGACGCAATGTACTTTGGTTTGAAACAACCTCATTCGCAAAAGGCAAGCGATTCGTTATGGAGTTGTAAGACGCTGTACGCTGTTCCCCGAGTGCCTAAGGGGCAAGATTGAAGTCCATTAGATCCATATTTTGTAGGTTAAAAGTTACCTTTCTGACACTGAATCAATTCAACAATCTCTTGCTGAGCTTGGTGTAGACAGGTTCGTCGGCCAATGGATATCCATGTTAAAAACCAGAATTTTTCAGGCATCCCTTAAAAACACCGACCTAAACAAACTCGTAAGCAGGGGAACGCCACAGGGAGATGTTATCTCGCCTCTACTATAGCATGGACATAAACAAGATCTTGGTGCACCTAAACAATGACGGGGTCAAGGTGGTTGCGTACGCGAATGACGTGGTAATTTTAGTTTAAGGGAAGTTTCTGTGATTAGCGAAATCATGGAGAACATTTTGGATAAAGTTAGTCCTTGGCGTTAATCCAAGCAAAACCGAATTGCTGCTTTTCACCACAGCAACCAAAATGCAAACCTTTGATCTTCCTAAACTGAACGGACAAACCATCTCTCTATTCTCCAGTGCTAAGTATTTGGTCATCGTCCTTAAAGAAGAATATAGAACTACAGGTCAAGAAAGTCTTCTACGCCTGCAACAAAACCTTTGGCAAAAAAATGGGGTATTCAGCCAAAAATGACACCATGGATATAAACAGCTGTAGTGCATCCAATTCTCATCTATGGGTTCACATTAGAAGAGTCCAAAAAATGGCAAGCATAAGCATCACAGGTGCATTGAGGTCACGCCCAACTAATACTCTTACTGTGCTATTGCACCTTCTACCACTAGACCTCCATATCAAAATGCATAGCTTGTGCAGTCCGACTCAAGGAATCTGGGTGCTGTACTGCTAAGCCATATGGGCGCAGTATATTCTCCAATAGTCTCCAACTGATTACAAGAGCTTCAAGAAACTCTTCACAAATGTGCTGCTATAATGAACTCGCGTAGACATAGCAAGAGTAGTAGCTGTTAGTACAGGGCACTGGCCAATAGAGGACTATGCAGCCAAACTAGGGATCCCTCACAACAATTTACGCCGAAGTTATAACGATAAAAATTAAAAAGAGCTGAGCTGAGCCCATCCCAGTAGTTGCAGCATTCTATTTTTTTTTTATACTTAAGATCTTCTTTAGACAATTTAAGGAAAAGTTGCATATGTTGTCGACTTGAAACCTTAAACGCAGATTTTGAATGTGGAATTGTGATAGGATAGCTTGAAAATCAAATATTTCATAGAAAGTTTAGTCCTCAAGGAGTCCTGTAATCATGAACTTTCTGACATCAAGTTGTGACCCAAAAACTTCCCTCGCTTACGCATATCGAGCAAAGTGTACGCCAACTTCATCCTCAAAACGGGAATAAAAGGTGTCCTCATCCATATACTCACGGATAGTCAAGCAGCCTTAAGAGCATTAGGCTCAAACCTGTTTGACTCCAAATCAGTCCTGGACTGCTTCAATACTCTCCAAGACCTCTCCCATAAAAACGAAGTCAAACTTTGGTGGGTGCCCGGTCATAAGGGTATTGATGGAAACGAGAAAGCTGACGAACTTGCTAGGAAAGGTTCGGCTGAATCCTTTATCGGCCCTGAGCCGTTTTGCAACATTCCAAATTCAGCTATTAACTTTAACATCAAAAGTTGGGAAAACAACATGTGAATCTACTATTGGGAAAATTCCCAGGGTCTTCGACAGGCTAAAAGAGCCATAAAACCCTTCGAAAGCAAATCCAAAATTTCTACTCTTCAGTAGAAATGATATCAAAAGATTAGTGGGATTTCTAACAGGGCATTGCCATCTTCGATATCACCTAAACAAAATAGGTCTTATTCAGGAAACTGAATGTAGTCTTTGCATGGAAGACGACGAAACTGCGAAACATATTCTATGTGACTGACTTTGTGCCCTCCGGAGACAACAGTTGCACAGAGAAATTCTAACTCCCACGGAACTTCGTACAATCTCCACCAGTGAGATCCTCAAATTCATCAAAAGAATTGAGCCTCTTCTGGTTCCCTAAACTGACTTCGTGGTACAATAGATCTTTTAGGTCGCGGTGCCCTCCGCAACTGGCGGGTCAGTACCCCTTAAAAAAGAAAAATAATTGACAAAAAAGTCAATTTGTCATTCGGCCATAGGACCATTTTGAAGAAGAAGGCTGTTCTTAGAGGGTGGTAGCGTTTGCTAGCAATAGCAAATATTGATTTACTGGAAACTCTCAAAAATGTTAAAAGTTTCATAACCGTTATATTTCCCTTAAAATAATTAAGAAAAGGGCATTAAAATTGGATATCAAATAAATCAGGCAGAAATATGTATGTAAATATGTATGTAAACTCAAATAACATTAAATAGCGAGATAACAGTACCACTGCTAATAGATCATCGACTGTAGCGACAAGCCCTTCATAGAGTCATTCAGCGTCAGCATTTAATTAGACATATTTAGCACATCCTGCCTGCTATCCACTTTGGAAAATTCCCCAGCGTATGTTGTTTCAAAAACTAATTCATTTTAAAATGCCCTCCTTTCTCCCTTCCCCCCTACACTCAGGCAGACACAATCGGATATAACGTAGTTGGTATGAAATTGAATTTAGTTGAAAATTAGCCAAATTTCATTGTAACTGTTTTAAACTAATTACGATGCATTTCTACATTAATACCAGAAATTAAATCATCATTAAATTAAGCTCTGCGATTCAGTTGGATCTGTTCAGAGTATCCATGTCGATTTAAATTGATTGCACACTCATGTTGTGGGGTTAGTATTCGAGTTCACTTTATTCAAATTGATTTTGATACAAATGTGGGATTATTTTTAAAAATTAACGCGGTGGACACATTTTCAATCAATTTTTACACTTTAGTTTGAGATTATTTGAAAAAGGGATTATTTGGATATTTTTTTAATTAACTTTCACATATTTGGTTTGGCCTACAAAGGGACAGGACAGTGGTGTCATCTTGAAAGTTTGGTAGGTACCTTTTTTTTAATAACGCGCATTTTGAATCAAATGAAATATATATTGAATTACTTTAAAAATAAGATTCGGCCATAGTCATGTTTTTGAAAAATTTTCCTCCACCTACCTATATTGGAGTTTTTATAATACTTCGATGGGTACATCCTCATGAGGGAAAGCTACCAACACATTTCACTCTACACCCGCTGAAAAGTTGTGGGTAGCCATGGCGTAGTGATCGTAGTCGCCATCGCTTGTCACGCTGAAGTTCACGGTTCAAATCCAGTATCCAGATGTCTCCGAAACATTTTCTTGTCACAAAATAAAAATAAGTCGATCAATTTCAGAAGATAATGTTTAAACCTACTACAAAGGCATAACACTGGTAGTAGGATGGTGGTATGGCTGAAGAGATTGATCGCACCAACAATAATAAGAAGCATTCGGAAAAAAAAAACTTTCATGAATCATAAACAAGAACAAAACTTTCAACAATACACAACTCTCCAGTTATCCTGGAGAGTTATTTGAAACCTAACATCTGAGTTTCCTATCAGTACGCCGATCTTTCTGTCTCTCATTCTTCTCCTTCAAGTGCCCACGATATCATATCCCCTTAGCGTGTGGAAATTATAAAAAAAAAGTGTAAACGATGAACGCAGCGACACAGAAACAACTGTAGGGATATTTCGGGTCAACCCTTTTGAACTTTTTAGTAAAAATTAAATGTTTCAGTTTTTGCATTTACACAGCAGTTTAACTGAAAGCTCAACTAAAACTAAAACTGAACTGATTAGATTATCTAAATGGGGCTTTAGCACACAAGCTGGATCCGTCGCTTAGCAGGTGGACCGTGTGTCAAGCATGGAGTTCCCAGCAACGCAGCGTGAGCTTTTGTTTGTGCGGTGAAGATGCGCCGAGTTAATTATGCGTATCTGCGAGATATGCGCGTGTGAGCGGAGTAGTGTGATGGTCGATGGTGGTCAAAGATGAAGGTGTAACTATTAACATACAAATTGATTTTAAATTAAACAATATTTATTTCTTAACTCTTTTTTGTACAATGCGCATGCGTTCGTATTTTCTCTAAAAGTTACAACTTTTGTTATTCACTCAATTTTCGTGACAGCCTTGACACTCGCTTAAGAAATAGGTCTGTTTGGTAATTTTTTGTGATCAAAATGGGACACCTGCAAATAATTTGAAAAGTGGGAGAAAATCATTTCTTCTTAAATATTTTCACGAAAAACTAATTTTCTTTTATTTCGCTAACGAATAGTTTCTTTTTTGTTACGAAGGTGAAAATCTCAAAAGACACAATGGTGGTACTCGATTACCATAGTAGTGTGGGACTCGAACACCACTAAAAACACCTCCTTTATCAGGACCAATCTAAGAACGACAAATTATTTTACTTTCTTTGTTATTAATCTCATCGGGGAAAGTTTTTATATACAAAATAAGTTCCCGTAGCATATAATCCCTCAGCTCGTGAGGCTTCGTTCTTCTTAATCTCCGAATGTTGTTGCGTACATTTAAGACGTCCTCTATTTCAAAGATTATATGTGATTGCAGTCTTTGATTAACTATTTCGGTAACCGTTTTAATTTGCAGGTCACGGTGTAAGTCGTTGTTTCGTATACACCGTGGGGCATTTAGTATTCCACGTAGGTCTTTATTTTGGAATGTCTGAATAATTTGAATATTCGTTTTTTTTTTAACAGCCCCATACTTGGATGCCGTACGCCCAAACAGGCTTAAATATCTGTTTATGTATATAGCAAGATTTTGTTCTCAGTAGACAGCTCTGAACTGCATCCCATACTAACGAATAGTGACTGACATTTTACAAATTGTCAGATGTCCCTCGGTCACTCCATGAAAAAGGTGGAGCACGATTTCACCAGAAAGGACATTTTTTGACACTCATTTTGCTCTCTCTTCCCTTGATTTGTGGCAGTTGTACGTACAGTTACCAAACAGGCCTAATGTTCACGTCGAAAAAAAGAACAAATCTCACAACAATATTTTGACAGATTAATTTTTTATTTGCTGTCAATTTGTTAAAAGGTGTGTTGGATTTGACGCAGTGCTAACTGCAATGTAATTTGGTAAGAGTTGCACTGAAATGTTATTTTTCAGAACGCACGGTCTTGCAGAAACATTTTTTGGGAAAGGCGAAAGGGTCAATTGTAAAGGATGTTTTCAAGATTTTCAAAACAGTTTTTGCTGCAAATATTGGTATCAAGGTTGTACAGAAAACAAATAACTATTTCTCCATGACCATCTCAAAGGTGGATTAAATTCAATGCAAAATCATATGCTCTTCTAGACTATAGGCAGTGATTGACAATCCTCAGTTATTGCCATTCGAATGCACCTAATCCAGCTGTCAAATGATATTTACCATAGTTACGCAACTGAATGCTTAAAATGTTTCTTTGCCAGTTGACATTTGGACACGACGGCGTCACTGTTGCCACCTCAATTGGATAGATTTATGCGAAATGTGTTAATTGAAAGGGATTGTAATAAATTGGATTCAAATTCAATCTGTTAATCCCTTAAATTGATATTTGCAATATTGTTTATGAATTCTTGAAATTATAAAGGGAAAACTCTAAGCAACGAAGAAGAAAAGTCTTCCTCTTAAAATGCCCTCTATACGTACTAAATATACTGTTTCACGTAAAAGGTCACTACCCCTAATTACAAAATCAATAATAATTTCCCTTGTTTGAGTTCATATACAACGGGATTGTGGGAATAAATTTCCATAAATTAAGTACCAGAACATGGCCAGTCAGGTGCTGGGTATTGTAGTAGGCGTCCCTTGAAATGTATTACAATATTTTATGACAATGTCAAGTTGAATTTTGTACCAATTTGTTTCATGTACTAAATAACTAAATACTCGTACATACATACATATGTATGTAGATATGTTTGTATGTATATGTGCACCCAGTCGTATTTCATTCTCCTCAGTTCAAATTTTAAGTCAAAACGTTAGGTCACTTTATACAGTAAATTTGCATAATGTGACAAAAACTGGACACGAAGGTGTTCCACAGCTAAGCACTGGGGAATGTCAGATAACATTTTTGTACGCTTGTTGCGATGGTAATTTCCAAGGAGTTTATAAACACAAAACAACAGAATGTACGAGAAAAAAAAATCCTTAAATTTATTCAGCTGCTATAAGAAGTGAGATCTAAATGAGTGTTAGGTTCAAGTTGTAGCCAAACAACACCTTTTCCGGAGGCTATGTAGAGACGTTGTACTGGGAGGTATTTCTATTTCTATTTCACATAAAATTAGGGGTGTGTTGACAAACGAGTGAAATTTCAAGACGCCTAACTTCTGTAATTACCGAAAGTGAATACGTAGCTAAATTTGAATTGCGCAAATTGTCAGAAGTTCTTACAATTCCTTATGTCGGTAGGTACTCACCAAACCAGTGATTTCAACCATCCCATTGATTGCTTGTTTTGTTTGTTATTGTTGGCTTATAATTCCAACGAACGAGTTGCAAACTTTAAAATTTTCGAATACATTTTCCTACGTTTGGAAACTGAAACATCACTGCAGTGTTTTCCAGGATATCAATTCTCTCGATAACGGAACGGGTAAGGTACGGAATTTTGGCAAGCAACCAGTTTGGTTTTAGGCCAAATAAAAGTATTAATCGGCTACTCGGAGATTTTTGAAATAAGATGAATTCAAACCAAGAGAAAATTCATACTAGTTTTCGACACATTATGTTATGAAAAGGAAAAGGAAAAGGAAAAAGTGGGTGTTCGAGGATCGCTACAAAGATGATTTGAAAGTTATTTTAAAAACCGGAAATTTAAAGTCAGAATAAAGGAGAGTGTAAGCAAAGAAAAATTGCATTCCGCTAGGATCCAAGTTGTGTCCGTTATTATTCATGAATTATATAATCGACATCTTATTACCTTTCAAAAAAAGCACCGTCATTGGTGCCTACGTAGACGATATGGCGATCGTAGTAAATCACAAAGATTTTGAAACTGATGAACAAATCATGCAAAGGGAATTCAACATTGTCACTGCATCACTGCATTGTGTCACGACAATGGCCTTGTAATTAATGCTAAAAATATAAAAGTCATGTACATCCGTCTACCGTATATTCTTAAATATAAAATAGAAATTAAAATGCACAATGCAAAATGCCTACACAAGTTCCAGAATACATTATCATACATATGTACATCAAGACGACGACAAATGTTCAACAATACTCGAAAACGTATCAACGTATAAATACTTGCGGGTTATCGTTGACTATAATTTTAAATAGAGCTACCATAATTTTAACAGATGTCCATTAGAAATCCTTCGATAATGCTACTTCAGCTTTCTGGAATCTCATCTGAGATACGGCATCATGGCTTGGGTCAGCGCACTCAGCTCTAAATACTCATTACTCTGCATTGTAATATTCAAAAAATTAATAAGAAAATCGCAGCTACAGCAAGATAATGTCATCAAAACGTATATTTTTATTAATCAGCTCTACAAAATGGAGACTGCAGGAAATATACTAATGTAATATGCAATATCTAATAAAAATTCAATTCAATTCAAAGGACGAGGTGATGGCTATTCGTGAAGCCGCTGAGTGGTTATCGATGAAGTCGATGTACAATCGCGACATTGTCACTTGCACCGAAGCACCACTCGAACACACGAATTTTAGGTTCAAACTTGATTAGATACTGCCGAGCAATATATCGAGCGGTCATAGTGACATACCAGGTAATTGTGAAGCAGGCGAACTAGCTAGAAATGGTTTAGCGCCTTGGGAAATTCTATCAAAAAAAGTAAACTCTAAACTAAACTAGAAACCAAAAATCCAGGCTAATGATGAATTGGCCTCAGGTAAATGAATTTGACCTCAGCTAAATTGGTGCAAAACTTACAGTCTGTTAAAAAATCAGCAGAGCGCATATAGGCACCCTAGTTGGGAGATTGGCAGGTTATTGTGCAATAGGCAATCCTCGCCAATGGATTCGGTCGCAGCTGCATGGATGAGGAGGAGGAGGAATCCCCCTTTCACCTCCTGCGTAGCTGCGCGGCACTCCTCTTCTTTTTTTTTTATTCTTTCTTCATATGGCGCAAAAATATTACACGCGCACGCCAATGGTTGCAAGAAGCAGGCAGGTCACCCCGAACCAGGTCACCCCGAAATGTAGCGCCACCTAAAGAAAGAAGCAAAGAATGGTGGATCGTGGAGAAATCCACGATTCCCAAACCGATACGCACCGCTTTATTTCATTTCAAAAGCCACCTACGATAGATTTTAACTGTTTCGAAATACATAGTGATAGTGATAAGAGGAAGAACGGATGAAGAATGCCTGCCGATAAGTAACGAATCTCATCTCCTATGATTGCTCATGTTTGGCGGTAGATTTTTTGAATTGTTATAATGAGACATAAGAGCCTCACCACTGAATCATTAAGACAATTATACTCAGTCTCCATACTCCAGTGAGGAAAAAATAAAATCATGATTAGAAACATGACTAGGACACTGCAGGACATTTTTCTTTTTTTCCCGTTATTATTTATAGCAGTGGCAATAAACGATAAATCAAAAACAATATAAAAACCACTGTTGTCCATAAATAATATCACTTCGTCAACAATCTAAAAATGTATTTATTTATGTTTCGTTTTTTTTTTAAATTAATCAAATGGTAAAAGATACCCAATTTACATTTTATCTATTAATCAATATTTCTATTTCTTTCTTGATTTATGAGATTCTCTAAGGTTTTATGTTTTCTTTCGATGACGTTGTTTCGGTTGTTTTTTTTAAGGAATTTGACACATTACACTGTTGAGAGACTATTGATTTCGTTATAAAAAAATTCTCTAACGAAAGATGGTTTCTACTCGCAAAAGAACATTGAACCCCATGTCCTTAATTTTGAAAAATAAAAATTCACGTCTAATCCAGTCGGAAAATTTTCAAAAGCTCTGCGAGACCACTTAACATGAAATCAAAATTAATGTTAACCCTTTTCTTGCTTCGCTCTGATTACACGAAATTAAGTAAAATTTCGGGTCCTTATTTTGATGTACAATTTATTATCAAAATGAAAAAAAAAAAAAAAAACAACAAATTACCAAAAGCATTATACTCTGATTAATTAATTGTAGCTCTGGGTCAGAGAAAAAGAGTTATCCCAATCCCAATACGAAATCCAATCCTATACCGTAAAAGGGTATCATGCTCCTTAATTGTAAATCATAAAACAGCACCATTTCTCAGCTTTTATCCTTGTCAAAAATTAATTACCGCCCCTCTTGCGCTTGCTGTGAATGTTTGCCATGATGAATGACAGAGCGCAGAGTGTCCTTCGTATATTTTCATTTTTCATCGGAATTTCATTGTGTTTTTTTTTCTCGCAGTCTCTGATGACAATAGAATTAAGGATTTTCCACCTGGGGATACCTGTCAGCATGATTTTGGACCAAAAATAGAGGGAGAGAGCAAAAAATGTCAAATTTCGATAACTTTTTCATTAATTTTTACAACACACCCTCCCACCAGCATTTGAGATGGTTTATTCGACTGAAAACAATTTTCTTATTTTTTCGAAAAGTTGAAAGTATATATAAGGTGATGAGATGATTGAAAGTGGGTGGAGTTAAAAAAGTTTCAGAAATCAACTTAAAAATGCAAGAAAAAAAAACATTTAAACTTTTAATGAGCCGACTGTCAGAAGGTATAGAAATGTTGACTTATGAAAATTCAGATTTATGTCGCCATAAGATAGAAAATTTTGGAAAATGGATATCAATCCTATTAAAGGTTGGCTGGTGACAGCTAATGAAAAAGAGAGCTGTAGATGGCTCTTCTATCGTCCATGACCTTGATGATATGCGCTGCGGTTGTTTGTCTAGGTAGACGTATAGAAAAACAGCCCTAAGGGTGGTGATGTTTAACCTCACTTTGTGGTTGTTTAAGAGTGTTTGTTCAAAGGCATCTTGTTGGGATGAGATTTTTATTTGAGAATTGGGAAGGTCCTTGAATGAGCTTAAGGCGTGGGGTATCTTCTTTTTTGAGTGAAAGAATTGACTGGTAGGAAAAAACTTCATGGCCAAGTGATTGGCACATATCTTTCAAATATTTCGAAGTAATCGAGTTAACTAGTCTCAGGATCTAAAAATAATCTGGCAGTATCGAAAAGCTTTTAATAAAAAAACGGGATTTGAGTCTGCCATTGTTAATTATTTTTAGTGGCTTATAAAGAGCAGAGGACCAAGTATGAATCCCTGTGGTACTACACACTTTTCGACTTACTAAAGTAAGTAAGCTGCCAAGAATATTCACCAGGGGCTGTAAAGGTATGAAACAGCTCGATGGGTTGTTTAAATTTCAAAATTATTTAAATGAAGTCAGATATAGCTTTTCAAGCACATATTCGTATAATAATTTTTAAGGAAGGAACGAAAGAAAATAACATCACTTTCAATGATTAAAATCAAGAGCTTAGCTCTGATAACCTTGAAAATGTCACTTTCGACCAGTGAATAGCCCCTGGCTCGTCACAGGCGGCATGGTTTTTCTTGTCTACTAGATAATGCCTTTGGAACTAAGCTTCCCGGCTAGCATTCAAGAAAAAGGACCGCCGTTTGGAGAACCCTCTCATGTATAGCTCGAAATAGTAGAAATGCATACCATTTTCAGTAGCTGTACGTGCAATTTTTTGACGCAGTGTAGGTATGTATGTTGGTATTTACTTTCGTTCCAAAAAAAGAAACAAATAGCTGTGACTATATTTGTTCACAATAAATACGCCACAGAGCGACAGATACCAAAAATCAATAAGATTTGTTCCGTGTTTTTTTTTTTTCATTTCATTGAATTCATAATAACAGTCAGTCTTTTCCACGAAATTATCCATGTGTCCTACCTAAACAAGGATCAGAAGTGCTTAACGTGTGATTAAAGAAATTAATTAGAAAATAAATCTATAGAGGCGACAAAAAGAAATTTGATTTTAGAATCGATATTCTGGAGTTTCTCTGAGAGATGGCGTATTTGAATTTAATGTTAATTTCAACTTAACTTTGCAGCGGGAAAGTCGCTTAATAAAATGTTCTGCTAAATACTTAAAGCCCTGAAATATTTCCATTATTCCACGGTTAAAAGTATTTTTAAAAATAATAGAGGCAGTCCTCCTCACACTTTTACTGCCCTTTTCCTTTAGAGTTTGGACTCTCGACATCGAATCTATTGATGTTTGCTTGAGTGCACAATTGAAGCTCGAAATACGCTTATGGTACTTTTACTACACCTTTAGAGTCGATACTAAATGGTAATTTAAGAAAACAGAAAAACACATATCCGAAAATGGAGACATTCCTGCACCTTACCCGGATTGAGTTCTGCAACTTCGTTCTACAAACATTGACAAGGAAAATGAAACCAGCAATACAGTTTCCCAAAAAAAAAGCAAAACGAAAAAATACATAGAATTATACAAGAGACGTGATAGCATGGCTGTCCAAAAGACTTTTAAGAATAAACATTCCGATTCCAAGGTAATTCGATTTCTTGCCCTTAAGGGCAGACATGTGCACGTATCCATGAGAATGAAAAAAAAAACATAGAAAGGTCGATTAGAGTCGAAGAAAACTGACATCATCCACCTAATGCTCTTCGTACATGTGTTGCACAATTGTATGGTGTCCATGTGCTTGAAAGGAGACATATCCTTTTATCTTGACCTAAATCACAGGGTAATACCCAAGAGTAAAGGATAACAAAAAAGAAAAGGGGGGGACGCCCAAACACGATCGTTATCAGTTGAAGGATTTGTTTTTTTTTTTTTTTATTTATTTCTGTGTTCATCGTTGTCCCAAAGAATAATCGCAATTAGTGAAACCTTATTTGTGTCATGGGAGTTTAATGAAGCTACTTTTATTTTGGTTACCTTTGTAATTGCTTCCTTGTTGCATTAGTTTGAGTGTTGCCAGTGGATATGGTTCGTACCAAACATTGGAACTGACCTTAGTTAGCGGTTAAGGAAGATTTATTTTAGACTCAAGATGAAGGAAAATGTCAGCGATACTAGTTGCAACCATCTTGAAAGGAGATGACAGATTAATTTAAAACTCAGCACTGTTGGGTGCTGGAGTTTCAAGACATTTTAGGTAATCTTAAGGCTGAAAAAAGCTACACATGGAAAACTTAACACTGCCGATTGCATTAGACATGAGCTGCCCAATAGTAACTTAACCGTTTACAGCGCCATGATGCAGTAATGCTACAAACCGTTTAAATACTCACAAAAACAAAACTAATGTTTTGAAGTCTATTACAACTCAATATATTGTCATATACTGTTCTAATATTTTTGCATTATGCTACAATAAGCAAAATAATTGCTTCAAAATATTCCATACATCATAGGGATACGTTATAACACAATGTGACTGAAAGTGTCAAAACCCTTTTTTAAGTATTTTTTTAAAAAATAAATAAATAAAATTTTATGATTCTAAAAAAGACGTGTTTCATTAAATTCGAGGAGCTATCAAATCAACTAGTACTTGGATGTTTTTACGATCTTGCGCTGTTAAGTTGGGCGTATCGCTCTCCATATGTCAACAAAATATTAAGTAAAATACTATCCCGGAGTTTTGACTTATAGAGCAGACTTGACCTCGTTTTAACCCTTAACTGATGTCGTTGGTCCAGTGGATCCATGTTCAAACTTCGAACGTGTGTAAAAAAGCGCCGCAGCTGTTTCTGCTTTACAGTACTTTGCTACAGTAAGTCGAAATGTGCACAGTGAGAAGGACGCACTTCACTCGCTTCTTTAAAGATTAGTTTCAATATCAACATGGGTCCCAATATTGCAACATGACCAATGTCATCATTTTTCAAAGAGAACATTTGTAGTTTTTGTAAATATAGTTTTGAAGAGTAAGTTTTTAAATTGAAGAAAAATGTTTTTTTTGATTTAGTTCCAATGGGCCCCACGACTATAGAAGCGTTCACTATTTTCACGACATCAGTTAAATGACTTTTGAAGAGATAATCATTAAATACAGAGCAGTTTCCCACTTCGAAGTTCATATGGATGATACAAGCCTGAATTGCTTCACACAAAGTTTCTTATAATTCGATGATTAACTTGCTGGTTGTCATAAATAGGTGCAGGGAAATAAGTCCCCCGGAACTAAGTTCACTGAAGGACTTAGTTCTCACTTAATGGGAACTAAATCCATTTTAGTGTAGTGGACTTCGTTCTCGCTGCTCCATCAAGGTCGGTAATGACCTCACCGAGACCTTCGATGTCAAAAAGGGATTCAGACAAGGTGACGCTCTATCATGCGACTTCTTCAACATCATACTTGAAAGAATTGTACAAAACTCACAAGCTAGTACACAAGGAACGATATTTCCAAGTCCGTTCAACTACTTGCATACGCCGACGATATTGACATCATTGGTGTAACACAGCGAGCTGTCACCGGTGCGTTCGCGAGTATAGAAATGGAACCGGATGAAATGGGTTTAGCGGTAAACGAGGGCAAAACAAAGTTTATGCTGTCAACAAAAAGGGACACCCAACATCGACGAATTGAACAGAACGTCACAATAGACAGCTTCATCTTCGAGGTAGTAAAGGACTTTGTCTACTTCGGCTCTGCCATAACATCAAAAAATTACACCTCTTCCGAAATCAAGCGAAGGATTATGCTTGCCAACCGCTGTTTCTTTGGGCTAAGAAGGCAATGAAGTTGTAAAGTCCTTTCCCGATCGACTAAGGAGACTCTTTATAAGACCCTTATCATTCCAGTCTTGTTATATGGAGCTGAAGTATGGACTTTATCGAAAGTGGATGAACATATCCTTGGTCGCTTCGAGAGAAAAATCCTTCATAAGATATTCGGTCTCGTTTGCATTGACGGGTTTTGGAGGAGAAGATACAACCACGAACTGTACGAGCTGTACAGCTATATCGACTTGGTCAAAAAACTGCGCATTGGGCGCTAAAGATGGCTAGGAAATATAGAGCGTATAGACATCAACGCTCCGGCTGGGAGAATATTCGATTCTAACACGGAGGGTCAACGCAGCAGAGGACGACCTCACTTAAGGTGGCACGCACAAGAAGAACAAGACCTCAACCAACTTGGAGTGCACAACTGAAGACAGCTAGCTAAGGACCGGGCTAACTGAAAGAGGTTTTTGGTTGAGGCCTTGGTCCACCCCGGACTGTAGCGCCAACTAAGTAAGTGAGTAAGGAAGAAAGTTAGTAAGTAAGTAAGTAAGTAAGTAAGTAAGTAAGGTAATGTTAGGAAGGGTATGCGATTATAAAAGACAACCATTTCCACCTGGAAAACCGAAGGGTCCACTGTGAATTCCGTGCTTTGGGATTTAGTTTTCTTTTTAATCAACTTGTGAACCAGTTTGCGCTCTTTGTGAATCTCAGAAGATCCCATATTTATAAGTTTTCCTGTTCTGCAATGTTTTTCAAGAACCTGTAGCATGGAAGATGTGTTTGACGGCTAAATTTGTATTTATGTACAAACACAAAGTCGAATTGTCTCCTTCTACTGTTCGCTGTTTCGTAAAATTCCAACATTTCAGAGCAGGAACTAATCTTCGAACCAAAGTACCATTTTATGAGATTTGTGAATTTGGACGAAAATAAACCCATCAGCAACACCACTTGATTCTTTTTCGCTAAGAAGAAAATAAATAAAATGACGAAAGCAGCAGGATACTCGTTGCCGGCAAAAGGTCGCATGCTTTGTTTCATTTAATTTTTCGGTTTGCTTTTATTTTTTTTCTGTTTTGTTCGTGATTTGTAATTTCTGGTAAAAGAGAAGGACAACAAATTAAAGGACAAAGTGTAAATTACATTAGAATGGACATTCCATGATTGCTTGCAGATATTTATACAAAAGCTTCTCCAGCTAAAGGGAAGTAGTCTCTCAATTTATTTACATTTGTGTCTGTGTTTATTGTTTCTAAATATATATACAAAGTCCTACCGACTTTGAAAGAATGGTCAATTAATTAATTTCCAATGTCAAAGTGATGACGTATATGTGATTGATTTAAGCACTTTTCTTGAGCACTTCTCATGATTATCATTGGGATCTGCTGTTCAAATTCCAGTGCCATCATCTACCGCTAAACATTTTCCGGTGATTTTTTCTTGTTTCGCTATTTCGGGTCTGTCGAAATATTTAGACTTAAAACAAGTCCGTTATACTAGCAAACAGGATCCCTTAAGTAACCATGTCCTAGGTGAGAATCGAGCCCACGACCTCTGCGTGATAAGATAGTGAGGCGCCCTACACACATTTTCCTGATACCAGTTCATTTCGAGTTTCTCAACTTTTTTTTCTAAGTAAGCTTCTGTATAGGAAACGAAAGGAGACTTTTGGTTCTGTTGTTTTCACAGCGAATGAAAGGGCTCAATCCTAGATAGAGAACAAGCAGACGGGACGGTCAAATCACCACTCTGCAACCTTCGGGCCAGAATTGAACAAAAATCCGTAATTGAAGCGAACAATAGGTGGAGATCACTAAGCACCTGTGCGATATCGAGAGGACTATGGCCAGAGTATGACAAAACAAGAACTAGGAAACTCCTACAAAAAGATAGAAAGTCGTTTACAATACTAATTGGGGTGCTAACAGGGCATAATACCTTAAGATACCACATGAAAAAATTACGATTAAATGATGATGACATATGCAGAGGATGTGGTGACGAAGAGGTACATGAGGATACAACCCATTTCCTCTTTCACTGCCCCAACCTCTGTCAACTAAGAAACAGAACCCTAGGCAAATTCTTCTTCAATCATATCGAGGAGCTCTCTGATGGATTACCATCTAATATACTTGAGTTTGCTAAGGCGTCAGGTTGGATGAAAGCAAATACATTGATACCACGGGTAGAACCACACTATGGGTATCATAATTGGTATCATAATGGGTCCACATGGACCTAAGTGTGATGAGGATACACACATCCTCATCAGCCCGAAAACCTAACCTGACCTAAGATGCACAGTCGAAGCATATGTCAACCTGGTCAGAATAGTATGGATACATAAACTGAGATGGATTTGACATCTAGAGCGAATATACAGCAACATTCTGGATTGGGCAATGTAGCGTAGTGGTTAGTGCTTTGGACTACTACACAATGCTACCCGGGTTCAATCCCAGTGTCACGATGACCTTCTCAACTCGCCGTTCGGAGTTGGTTGCGATAAACAGGCATTCGTTTACCTCGAACTACCTAAAGAATGAAACTCTCTGTGCCTAGCTATCTCTACAAGAGATGAACGACAGTTGGAGTTGGTTTTCGGAGTTGATGAGACTGCTTTCAGGGATTTTAACCCTAATTGTACCAAACTATATTTTTTGCACAAACTACCGCGTTGTGACTCTCAGTCACATGTGTAATGTTTAAGAATGCTACTATAAAGAAATTGTTAGTACACACAAATAAATAGAAAATATGAACTTCATTAAACATTTCATTACCTATTTATACATTTTCGATACACTAACATTTTCTAAAAGGGCGCATTGCAGACATTTAGACCACACTCCGAAGAACTCTGTTTAGTCGCACGCCCTGGTTTTTAAAGGACACATGTGGCATCGACTACGAATATTATAAGCTGTCGATCTCAATGGTGATGGCGGTGCGGCGTAGTGGTATCACTATTTGCTGATGTAGTTGCAATGGCTCAGAAATGAATTCACAATGCGAGCATTTGCTCTGCTAAGATATCGTTGACTTCTTCGTTGATTGTTAGATGCAATCATATCCTAAGCCAACCCCTTTAGAAATAGTTTGTGGCGAATATTTTCCATTGAGGGTAACAAATAAGGCACACAACTGTTAAAGCAACCCCACAAAGATAGGTTAGGTTGAGCAATCACAAAGCACTAGGCATCAGAGTGGGTCTATCGCGACCCCTCAACCTAACCTTGCGGGGTAGCTTCAACAGTTGTGTGGCTTAGTTTTTACTCTATCACAGGATGGATCTCCTCAAAACATTTTATTACCTTGTACAAGTTTAGAACGAGTCTATAGTTGATTAGGCCTACCTCTTCCAGACTACTTAAAACTTAAAACTAAAAAAATATCTTCCTAACGTGTTCCTACGATAGCGTGCTGTGCTCTGACATTCGCATAGCATATGCGCAGAACTTTTTCTCGACCTACTTAAGTCAAAAATATGAAAAAATCATAGTTCGTAGGTGATTAACCATATTTTTGAGTCTCGTAAGTTGTATAGTTTTTGAGAAATTCACGTCGAAAAATTCAATTTTATGTCGAAAAACTCAATTTCTCATTAACTCGTAAATTACTGGACCAATTTCAATGAAACTATCACTACTCTTTTAACAACAATTTTGGGAAAACTAAATACTATCTAAAATTGTGCTGTCATACAAAAAAAAATTAAAAAAAATTAATAAAAATACGGATTTTGCCAGGAAACGAACCTGAGACACCCCTTAACTCAGCTACACACTCAGCCGCGTTCTTAATGTTTATTCAATTTCCCATAGTGAATAATATTACTGATTATAAATTTGTAAAGTGAATATAGAGGTGGGTCGTTTTCGTTTTTTGTGTTAACGAAACGAAACAGTTATTTAAACAAAATATATGTATGTAACTAGTCTTAAAACTACGGAACCCTTTGAGCGCGAGTCTGACTCGCACTTGGCCGGTTTTTTTTAATTGAATATTAGTCCTTTGTGCTCTTAACCATCTTTACTAAAATTTATATCTTTACTAAGTATATATAACTCACATTTAAAGGAAAAAGTTGTAGTTGAAAATTGAATTCGTAGTTAAAACTTGTCACATATTAGAAAACAAATCGACAAAGCAGTTATTAAGCCATTTTCAAATATAGTTTTTTACGTTGTTTCTGAATACAAATGCGATAGGAGTACGGTTTAAAGGGTTTGTTCGACTTCACATTTCTCTTCACCACTTCCTTGGTAACCCTTTTTTCGTTCACCATACGGTTCCTGTTTAAAATTGTTACCTAAACAATTTTCCTTGAACTTAAAATTGTACGCGCGTACGTGTAGACGGAAACCCCTCGTTTACAATCAGAGTTGCAAAATATGCAAAATTCTATAAAAAAAAAACAATTTCGTAAATCAAACATGAGTTCAAGAACCGCTGAATACTCACATCAAAATGGCAAATCAAAAGTCAATGGCAAACATCAATTCCGTTACACGATACCTCAATCAAAAAGTCGTTTTGTTCCCAATATTTTTGTTCTTATTTTTAACAAGAACAGGATATCACAGTCTTTCAACATGAATAAACTTCAAACGTCAAAACATGCAACCTTTCGGAAGTAATTTGTTTCCGATTTCACTCTTGTCCCGGGGGTGGTTTTGAAAAAAAAAAAAAAATAGGAATGCCATTACAGAGTAAAACAAAAGCCAAATAATTATAAATCACGCGAGTTTCGAAAACAAAAACATAACCTCTTCAAAAAAAAAAGAAATCCATTTTAATGACAACAAACAAAAAAAAAAAAACTGCCGCGCGTATCAATCAATTCGATTGAAAATAAAAATGACGGAAATGTCTTTAATTGGAATCGGCCTCAGATTGATGGGCGTGCCGGTCTGTTTGAGTTCCAAATCAACCAGGCCCGCGTGCTCGAAATATCACGACATGTCTGATGCGTGATGCCTCTGCAATATGCGGAAATATTCCTGAAACATTTATCAATGTGACAAGTGAAAAATACGCAAAATTCTTCAGTTTTTTTTTCTATTTTCCTGAAGTAAATGACGCACACCGTGTTGGGGGTTGGTATGGTGGTTGGGAGGAATCATGTTTTTTTTTAAGGAGCAGAAAGCAAAGGAATTCTGGAAATACCGCATTATTTTTTGAATTTTCACCTTTGCAAGGACAAATGGCGGTCAAAAGAATGGGAGGATTAACATAATATTTTGAAAGAAAATCCACTTGGAGGGGCGTGTAAATATGCCGTTAGGAGTTTGGGTGATTATGGTCAAATTGAAAGTTAAGTGAAAGTGATGGGCAGTGGCGGTAATTTGACGTTTTAAGCTGCAAGAAGTTATTGATACTAATACAGCTGGCCTCGGATAAAGCAGATGATATTGCTTATTGTGAATAATTTACTCAAGCGCTTAGAACACTATGGGAACGGATACATTCAGTGATTCGCCCTGTAAATTCCTTTTATCTTGATTATTTGGTTTGCACGTCCATTTTATTCCTAAAGTAACGGGTAATGATTAAATAGTTCCTAAGATTCACTTAGAATTTATTTACTTCTTCACCGGAAAAATAAAAGTGGTTCTTTTTCTTGTACATCAAGAATAATCTTCTCAAATTAAACGGACAAATACTCTCACTCTCCTGCAGTGCTAAATAAAAGGAAATGGTTCTTGACCCCAAACTCAGCTGGAAGAAGAATGTAGAACTACGGATCAAGAAAGCATGCATAGCCTTTTACGGCTGCAACAAAACCTTTGGGAACAAATGGGGACTTCAGCCAAAGATGACACTATGGGTGTATACAGCTGTAGTGCGTCCAATTCTCACATACGGGTTAACAGTACAGGGGGTGGTCCGCCGTAGGCAAAAAATATAACCTCATCACAATTATAAAAATCTTAGGAATGGCAAGCATGGGCATCACAGGTGCATTGAGGTCATGCCCAGCTGTGCTATTGCACCTTCTGCCAGTTGACCTCCATATCAAAAGCACTGCGCTTCTGAGCTTCGCTAGTGCCTTTCAGACGGAGCTACTAGCGATCCTCGAGGCTTGTCACAACTTAATAAGCGATATGACACTCAAACACGACATCGATATTAGTACAGATAGTCAACCCACAGTTTAACTGATTCCCCAGAAAAATAAGAAAATTAAAAACACAAAAACCAAGCGGCAACATCCTCACATACTCAAATTCATTTATTGGTTCTCAAAGCACCAAATCCCAAAGCTCTTTGACAAAAACCACAGAAAAAGTTGTAAAGATTTGCTTGGACCTAATAATTTTAACACTGTTTTGATGTTCATATTTTCATACACACCACGATGGTTGATGGCGGCCAAGCACAATCACTAATCAGTGTGCTATCGATTATCTGGCGGGCTCGTTATGGTGGGATGCATGCGAATTTGAGGATAATTACAAACACAAAACCAATGTAATTCAGTGGTTTGATTTTTATTTCAGTGGCAATTTTTCGAATTGAGTGCCATGAAAACATGCAAGGCCTATACTGACAATTCTATTGGAACAGAATAGCTTTGTAACGTAAAGTATTATTATGTAATCGATGATTTTATGTAAATGGGTGAAAAGTTCCACCGCAAGCATCCTAAATGGCCTCGTTTTGTTTAACTTTAGTATGAAATAAATCGAAACTCGGCCAACCGGGGTACACCTTATTATCCGGCATAAGTAAGATTAGGTTGGGAGGGTCATTTGTAGTAGATGCAATTTCACCCAGAGGCCATAGAGGCGATTTTCTGATAAATATTTTTATATCTGTAAGCCAAGTTCAGGTCGTCCAGGTAGTCGAAGAACCATGCTATCTTGCGTCATTCTTGGAGAGCTGTACAGTGACATAAAAAGTATGCTACAGACTCTATTTCAGCCTGATCCATGCAGCTTATACAGAAGTCATATGTGAGGATACCGTACAGTGGCTATTGTACAGTGTCCGACGATCACATGGATTTGGCTGCGTTGAAGGCTAATTAGACCTGTCTATCAGCTTGTTAAAGCCGTTCCTAGCCAGTTCGTCTGCTGTTTCATCCCCTTCAACTTCCACATGCCCAGGTTCCCAGCATAGTAAAACTGTTTTATTGTTTTATTAAACTGTTTTTATTATACTGTTTTATTGCTCCGAGTACTGCGAGGCAATCCTTTACATTCTGTGAATTCACGAGAGTGGAGTCTTGGCTTGGCTGTTCACGCAAATGGTGATCTACGTTGCGGGTAGTTTCTTTACTTTATAGCGTATATACAATACATATCTTACATACATTTTATATGTATCTTAGAATGAAGGACGCTGTAATAATCGGCTAGTCGGTAAAACGAGTTCTTCCGAGAAGGCTCCGGTTTCTTTCTTTGTGTTTGGGCTATCTCTAAATATCGATGTCTTAACAATGGCTTTGACTTTGTCCATACCCGCCTGTCTGGTATGGAACTTTAAGGTCAAGCTAGGGGTTCTCGTAATCGTCGTTTTTGATTGAAAACTCCCAGTATGAGCGTGTGTTCAGAAGACCGAGGTCTCCAATTGCCTTACTTATTACTTCACTCTTTTATGTATTGACTTATATTTTTTTTCAAAGACTTGCTTAGTTTCTTATTTACTTACTTAGGTTGCGCTACAGTCCAGAGGTGAACCAGGACCTCAACCAATAACCTTTTCCCATGAGCACGGTCTTAGCTAACTGTCTTCATCTGTGCACAACAAGTTAGTTGAGGTCTTTTTTCACTTATGCCCGTCACCTAAGGCGAGGTTGTCCTCTGTTGTGCTGACTCTCTGGATTGGAATCGAATAGTCTGCGGACCGGATCGTTCGTGCCCAATCACTCTTCATAGAACATGGGCATTTTTTTTTAGACTAGGTCAATGTCGAACAATTCTTCAACGATGATGTTGAAGATGTTGCATGATTGTCATGAATCCTTTTTTGATATCAAAAGTCTCGGTGAGGTCATAACTGACCTAGATGGAGCAGCGAACTTTCTCCATTGTCATCCTGCACAGACGGAGGAGTTTTCTAGGAATGCCAAAACAAGACCTGTCTCGACATAGCCTATTTCTATAGATGCTATCATAGGCAGTCTTGAAATCGAAGAACAGGCGGTGACTATCGATTTGGACTTCTTCGGTCTTTCCTAAGGATCTGCAGAAGTGTGAACATTTTGTCTAAGGTGGACTTTCTTCGCCTAAGCCCGCACTGATAGAGACCAATCAGGTTGCTGGCGAAAGCTTTCAGTCATTCACACAATATGCCAGATAACATCTTGTAGAGGATATTGAGGAGACAGATGCCCCTGTAGTTGGATAAATTGGTGTCTACTGCCTGCCTACATATTGAGTCCAGTGAATTTGTAGAACTAAAACTATACAGTCCTTGGCGCACACAACTTTCACAATGTTTTCCGCTTCTAGTCTTGGCCCCATGCGGTAATGCAAAACAATTGAACAAAACACATATATATGTATGTAAATAAATAAAATAAATTCTTTTCTATGAAAATGTATTACAAATTCATAATACGTCGTCATAGGGTCAATAACTTTGCGCCCAACAAATGAAAAAAAAAAAAATCCACCCTCTGTATTGGAAAATCGTGCACAGACAGAGTTATGTTGTCGAATAAATTTTTGTAATGGCAACCAATACCAGTACCTTATTCTGTATTGCAAAACATAACACGAACATGGCGTATCCTCCATACAAAGACAAACCATCTTTGCATAAGAATTCCTGTAATTTTCCTACCAATTTACCACCTCACATACGAGTACCTGTATCCTTTTTCTTTCTTCCTTTTTATTCTTACCTAAAACATGTTTCTGGGTACGTTTTTTTTCAGGACATGTGTGTTCAAATTTTCCAATCACGTTTCATTGCTACGAGCAAATAACTTTTAAGAGAATATGTTACAAACCAAAAGAAGTTTCTTGGTTCTTTCTCCAAAGTTAAGCTTCGGTGTTTAAAAAGGAAACAAAAACCCGTTAAAGAAGGTTTTCTTCATCAATTTAGGGGTGCGGATATTACATTTATATGAAAAGATGCGTTTTTATTTAGTTGGAACATGTCGGACATGACCAATTTTGAAGGATTTTTTCTCGGTTGAAATTGTTTATTGAATTTTAAATATTCGTTAGCGAATTTGGGATACAGTGCGATAGGCTCTGGTTTGAGTATTCGCGATTTAATGCATTGTTAATGTAGGGTTTGAGAGACCTAGGAATACTACGGGGTACCTTAATTGATATTCAACCGACTTCAGACTGAATAAAATAGAACTTTCGATGTCGTACTCAAGAATAGGTGCTCTTTATCAGTCAAAACCTACTACGGTATCAAACTATGCAACGAAAATGACTTGTGCAGAGGCTGCGGCGATGAAAAAGTCCATGAGGACAAACCCAGCTCTGTAGTATGCTCGCTATAAAAATCTGTGAAAGCATTTCTTTCAAAACTCTGTTAAGAAAATCTTTAGCTTCAAAAAAGCTTCGGGAGCCCTAAGGTAAATCATCCACGCAAATAAGGGATACACCATCGGATAGGCATCACAATTGATCAAAGCTGATCTATGTGTGGCGGTAAGGTGCATATGATTGGTGTTCACACGATATGTTCACTTGGTTCATATGACAGATATGTGCACGAATGTGAACATATCAAAAAACAATTTATTCTGATGTTGACATTTTTTGATGTTGACACTTGTTTTTGTTTTGTGAAATAATAAAAAAATAAAATAAAATAAAAATTAAAAAAGTTCACACCTGCCATTGAAAATATTGGTCTCCAGTGAACATAGTCGAAGAAGTGGCAACTGTCTTGAAAGCGGGCAGGCCCAAGAAATGGTCTCCGTCATATGTGGAAAATCCGCAGCAGCTATTACTCAACAGAAAAGACTGGTCCACTCCTCCATTGGCAAACACCTCTTTGCGAGAGTGCGGGTTCGCCTATTCTATTTGCGAGTATATCAATCTTATCTTACTCATCAGGTATAGTTTCAACAAGATGGCGCGATTCCGCATGTTGGTAGAATCTCCTTAAAATTACTGCATGAACATTTTCTACGAAAACTAACTTAGTCTCCAGGCTTAACCCCGTAGATTTTGTTTCTATGAGTGTACCTGTACAATCAATGTAAAGATTATGCTAACAACCCGTAGTCTTTCACGGAGGTGAAGGAAAATATTCGCCGTGAAAATCAAGACATCGAGCTACACCTGCTGAAGGGTGTGGCACGAAACACGGTGGTACGCTTCCAACCAAGAGTGTGTGCGACTAAATGAATGACATTTGGATGGCTACTGAATACTCTGTATAGCGTCAGCCTCCGTCATGTTACATTGTACACACACAAGAGGTCCGTTTCCATACTTTTCGTAGCTAAACCCATAAAATGTCCGAAAGTGAGCTGAAAATTCTGACGTTTAGTTATCAGCTCGTTTGACAATTCGAATAGGTCCTTTTTGCGCTCTAATAAACACTAAGCGTTAAATGTCTCACTTCCTCATTGTGTCTGCCTTTTACAAAATATTTGGTTCGGTTAGAGTTCGTACAAATTTGTAAGGAAACAAATCTAAGATTTAAATCACCCAGACGATGTAAGTTCTTTACTTAAAAACTTGTTTGTTGCATATCCTTACCAGCTCATGCTTGCCTATGTGTATATCCCCACCCAGATATGTCTTTAAATAATCTTTCACCTGTAAGGAAAGCCGAAAAATTAAATAAATAAAATATTGAAATAATTTCTTGTCAGGAGAAACATCCCTTTATTTTTATTTTTTTTTTTTTTATTTAAGAAACAATATTAAATATAAAAACAAAGTCCTTTTCATACTTCAAGCGGACATATAAAATAAAATTACTAAAATATAAAATTCCCATTGGGCAAACAGCGAAGTTGGTGACGACATTCGATTGTGGGGGCTCGTCTGTAAATAAAAAAACAAAACACCATGAATCTCTGATACTCTGTCATAGTAAGAGATCCATACAAAAACATTTAAATAAAATCCTTCTAAAAGCTCAGCTGAACCTTTTCCCGCTCACACATATGTGCCTCACACACAATCAAAAACAACTGTGTTTTCTCTTCATCTGGATCCTGTCCATTGAACCAACAATGTACCCTGGACCTAACCAGTCCGAGCACGAATAAACAAAAGCAACCTTAGCATTTGTGAGAGAGAACACCATACAATCACAAAATGTTGCACGAAATATAGGAGAACACCATCACAATATTCCGCCCAGGACAAAGGAGAAAACCGTCGCATTGCCTGGTTTTGCTAAACAATGTGTGAGAGAAAACCATCACCACACCATTGCTAAGAATTAATGTGGAAGAGTACCCCTCAACACACATTATTGATAAGAAACCGATGTGGAAGAGTAACCCTCAACCCACACCACTGATGAAATAGGATGTGAGACGAACACCAGAACACACATCCCATCGACAAAGTCCAGACGAAACACACACAGAAAAGAAAGCAATTCGCTTCGTAAACAAACTCTTACGTTACTACGCCGATTCAGCTGATCCTCGGTTATAACTGCTATGCACTCTGGCATATTCTACTGCAGGTATACAAAACAACTCCCAAAAACAAACATTGGGATTCTGCGAGAAGGACTCACTTCACCGACAGATTTACTTGCTACGCATGCCAAAACAAAACTATGTATGTACACATGTGATATGCTACGGTCACTGCCGCAGTCCCAATAATAAATGTATGTAGCAGATACATTATAAATACAAAATTACGAACCAATGAGTTCGGTGAGCATAAACTTACTCAGAAATATACAAACACATTTATGTATTTTAATACAAACTTGATACTTCTAAACAGTAATAACCCCAACGGATAATAACAAGCACTATAGTCAACTAGTATCGTTGAGAACTAACTCACTCACAAGCAAGCATTATGTACGTGTGTTTCCATACCAACTACGCACAACAAAACAACAATAGATATGCACACGCACAGGCAGAATCAACTGGATTCAGTGAGAATTAACTCTCTCACTGTTTCCACCAACTACTATACTATGTATTTAAAAAAATAACTAATTTAACAAATATTATTAAATGCACTACAGGAAAAGTATCCACTTGATTCAGTGAGCCTAAACTCACCTTATTCTTTTCACTTAATCTTTTGTCAACTTCACACTATGTATATGTATACTTCACACTGCACGCACTAGCACTGTCTGATCACAACTGACATGCTAAAAACCAAATCAACCCCTTCTCCGTATATCTTACATACGATCGCTACGGAGTCGCGTTGGTATTGAAGCGTCTCGAGCAACTCACAGTGGTAGTGGACAGCAAGTGTATACAAATCATGCAAAACAACCCTGAAACTACAAATACTTCTACGTTTCGAACTAATTTTGAATTACCTCCTTTCATTCGGCCAACCTGAGATCATCTCGTCCCGAGATTGGAACTGCGTTGCCACTTGTACCAGGTAAGCCTTCGCCTTGCGCAGTCTCATCTTCCCCATCACCGCCAATACCTCCATCTGAATTCCATGGTTTGATTTTATCCACCGCAATCACCCGTTCATATCTTCTGTTAGATCGGTGAGAGCCAGTCATGTCTGTAACCAGGTAACGATCATTTGGTAGCTGTTTTTTCACGACGAATGGACCACTGAATGGGGGAAGCAACTTCCTGCTTACATTTGTAGCTATTTCCTTCTTTTCCACCAGAACCAAGTCTCCAGCCTTATATACTGTCGGAGTCTTTCTTTTCTTATCGTAATACTCTTTTTGTTTTGACTGAGCGTCTACGATCTTCTCATACGCTAACTGACGCTCTTGAACCACATCATCCACCACCCGAGATAACTGCGTAACCTCATCTGCCAATAACGACTCATCTACTCCTGCCCGTGGTCTGTAACCAAAAAGCAGAACACTGGGCGTCCTTCCAGTTGTTTTATTGGTGACATTATTTATGGCAAATTGAACATGCCTAACATTGTCGTCCCATTTCTTTTCTTCAAGAGTGGTTGTAAGAAGTGCGCTTAAAATTGTCCTATTGAGCCTCTCGACTTGACCGTTTGCTCTGGGCGTTGCAACTGCATTAAGTACATGACGTATACTATTTTGACTACAGAATTCCTTAAATTGTTTGGCTGTAAAAGCGCTTCCTTGATCCGAAATTAGTGTTTTCGGCACACCATGAACTGTGAAGACATCTTTCAGAAATTCCATAGCTTCTTTAGTTTTCGTCGTTTTTACTGCTCTAAGAAATGCAAACTTTGTAAAACCATCAATGGCGGCAATAAGATATTGGTTGCCTTTTCTACTCCGTGGAAAAGGTCCTAAATGATCAATATGGATCATAGCCATTGGGTCTGATCCTTTTGGTATGGGATGTAGAAAGCCTTCCTTTCTGCCGGAGATCCTTTTATTGTAGAGACATCTGATACAGCTTGAAATATATTTTTCAACGTACTTTCTCATACACGGGAACCAGTAATGTTCGCTTAACCGGTTTAATGTTTTCTCTACAGAAAAATGTCCAAGATCGTCGTGAGAAGCCTTGACAACCTGATGTCTCATACCTTGAGGAACCAGCCATTGATAGCCCTTTGGTGTTTTCCGGTAAACTCTGCCATCACGAAGCGCGTAGTCCTTATGGATCTCTTTTTCACGTGCAGATTTTGGAGATTGTTTCAGGACTTCATAGATTTCTTTTACTTTGGCATCCGTCAATTGTCCTGATAACACCCAATCCGCTTCCGTTATCCGCAGAACACTCTCTTTCGTCGGGTTTCTACTTAAGGCGTCCACGTGCTTCATGCGATCGCCAGGTCGATATGCCACATTAAAAGTAAATTCTTGAAGCTGGAGCCACCATCGTGCTATTCTTGGCAATAACTCCTTTTTGGTTTTTGTCGCTTTTAATGCATTGCAGTCTGTTACCACCGTAAATTCAAGTCCAATTAGATACGTCCGAAATTTCTTTAAACTGTCCACCACTGCCAAAGTTTCCAGTTCGTAGGAATGAAATTTTTTTTCGAAATCCGAAGTTTGACGGCTAAAATAGGCAACTGGGTGAAGCCGACCATCCTCTTGATACTGCAACAAAATACCCGCAATTCCAAGAGCGCTGGCATCAGTATGCACCTCGGTTTTGCTCTTCGGGTTGTAAAGAGCTAAAATTGGCCCCTCAACCAGTGCTGTTTTCAGTTTTGTAAATGCATTCAACTCTTCGGAAGTCCATCTCCAAACGGTGTCTTTTCGTGACAACTTTGTCAGTGGTCGTGCAATCAAGGCGTAGTCCTTCACAAAATGGCGAAAATATCCGGTCAATCCCAGGAATTGTCTGATGTTTCGTACAGTTTTAGGTTCTTTAAACTCTTGGACCGCTTTGGTTTTCCCAGAACCAGGTTTCACTTTCCCCTGCAATATTTCAAATCCAAGAAACGTTACAGTTGACATAAGGAATTTGCATTTTTTTAAATTTAGTGTGAGTCCCTCTCGACGAAGAATGACGAGTACCTGGCGTAATCCATTTAATGCCTCGCTTATCGTTTTTGCATGCAATAATACGTCGTCGAGATAAATGGAAGCAATATCACCAACTGGTTTCAGAATTCTATTCATTAGTCGTTGGAAAATCCTCGGCGCATTCGACAAGCCAAAAGGCATTCGATTAAATTCATATTGTCCCGAATGAGTCACGAATGATGTAAGTCGTTTAGCAGTTTCCGACACTGGGATTTGATAATAGCCTGATTTTAAATCCAGTGTAGTGAAATATATTCCTCCGTGAAGTCGGTCAATTTGGTCATCAATTCGGGGTAGGGGATGATTGTCCGGTACTGTAATCGAATTCAGTTTTCTAAAATCAATACACATCCGCTGTTCTCCGTTTGGCTTTTTCACTAATACGATTGGCGAAGAATAGTTGGAATCCGAGTGTTGGATGATATTATGTTCCAGTAAATCATCAATTATCTCTTGGATGAGATCTTGCTCCACTTTTGCCATTCGATATGGTCGATAACTGAATGGCTGATTATCTATTAAATGAATTTCGACCTCGGTTGACACTGCGCAACCCAGCTCTTTCGTATCACATGCGATGCAGTCCCGGAACTCCTCCAACAGCTGCATAACTTCTTTCTTTTCATTTTCGCCGATTGGCCCGATTTGTACCGTCTCCTGCCAATTAAAATCACGCTGTTGGGTGCTATCATCTTGAACACTGCAAATCTTCTCTTTCATTCGGGAATGCTCTTTGACTGGCCATGCGCGTACTACAACTTGATTTTTCTTGATGTGATAGTCTTGATCCGAAAGATTGACAATAGGAACTGAGGTGATACGATTGCTTCTTAAAGACAATAACGTCCGAGGTACACACGTCTCCTTTCCTTCATAACATCTCACACTTCCATCCACAAATATGTCTCCTGTAACTTCATACGGCGCCGCCGTTTCAATGAAGGCCACGGTTCTTGGTGAAACAACATTATCTTTTATGGCGCATAGCTTAATTTTTTGAATGAATTTATCTGGCACATCTGGTAGTTCGTTCCAATTGTTTGAAATTTCGTCTTGAGTTCGAATAAACCGCAGAATTGTACTTGTTTTGATTGCTAAAATTCCGGGTTGTTCTGTAAATGACTGTCCGATTAAAACTGGCTCGCTCTGTTCATCGTCTTCAACAACCACCGCTTGTACTTCCGCGGATACCTCGTCTACTTTAAGTTTAAATTTCGTTGAGCCAATACTGCATGTCTTTCCATTTCCGTATCCGTTCAATTGTCGTCGATCGTGGTAATTAATTTTAAGATTTAATGCCTGTGCCTCGGTTTTCGTAATTATAGTACAAGTACTTCCAAAATCTATAAATGCTCTTGATGGTTTATCATTGATTTCTATTTTTCTGAAATATTTTAGATTTGTCGTTTCCCCAGGCACAAGATCGAGTCATGCTATATTTTCCTTTTTAGAGTCAGTTTTTTTTCGGTTGCATTGGGTTTCGTCATGGCCACGATTGCCACAGTTTTTGCACCTTAGGGCGTCCTTACTTACACATTTGTTTGCATAATGCCCTAATTTTCCGCAAATGAAACAAGTTGGTGGTTCGGGTTTCAATTTCTGATGGCGCTGATTATAAGGTGGTGCGACCCTGTTCTTGTTGTAGATCTTAGATTTAGGTCGATGGTGGTTTACAAATGTTGTGCTCGTGGTTGAATCGCAAACGCATAAATACTCATGCAATGATTCCGGAGTTTTGTGTTGTGCCGCCTCCGCTCCAATTCGAATCATACTGTTTTCGATTCCCCCAATTACGCATGACACTGCATTAGTCCCCTTTATGTCACAAGCATTTAGTAACGCCATTTTTTCGCAAAAATACGTACTAAAATTCTCATCCGATTTTTTCTTCCGCCGCATCATCTCTTCCAAAAGTTGATAAAATCTTTTTTTTGAAGGAAAAGCGACTTGGATTTTTGTCTTCCATTCAATCCAGCTATATTTTAATGATTTCAATCCTCTGTACCAAGTTTCAGCATTTCCTCGTAGTTTTGCCATCGCATAATATACAGTTTGGTCGTCGGTCCATTGATAAACGTTTTGAAGTTCGTCAATCTTCTTACACCATTCCCTGGCAGTTTGGTTACGATCATCTGGGTCGAAACGTGGAATATTATCACCTCGAAAATTAAAATTATTCTGTCGATTATTTAAGACATTAGTAATTGCGTCCGTAAACCGATCCAAAGTGATATTCGTGGCACAAGTATTACAGGAATCTCTTTTCTTAGACTGGGGCGGATTTAAATTTTCGTCATCGCTACTGGTATAAGACTGGGCATGGCGGCGATGGCGCCCATGATGACGCTTACTGGATCTATGACGTTTAGGCATTCTGCTTTCCTAAAAGCATCCATTTATATTCAAGGGAAAAAAAAAATTATTTAAAACCAAAAAGAAAATACTCCATGCATGTTCATACTCAAACAAATCCAATATATAAATCCAATCAAATATTGTATATAAATAAATAAAATATCTGTAAAATAAGAAAACATATTGACATATGTTATCTCAGTATATTATCATGAATGTAATATTTTATTTTATAAATATGTATACATACTACTTGATGTATACCAAATCCAAATACTAATATGAGCACCAGTTCAATCGAATATCCACCAATCAAGTCGCACACGATATATCCCACTTCTGATATTTGTAAGGAAAGCCGAAAAATTAAATAAATAAAATATTGAAATAATTTCTTGTCAGGAGAAACATCCCTTTATTTTTATTTTTTTTTTTTTATTTAAGAAACAATATTAAATATAAAAACAAAGTCCTTTTCATACTTCAAGCGGACATATAAAATAAAATTACTAAAATATAAAATTCCCATTGGGCAAACAGCGAAGTTGGTGACGACATTCGATTGTGGGGGCTCGTCTGTAAATAAAAAAACAAAACACCATGAATCTCTGATACTCTGTCATAGTAAGAGATCCATACAAAAACATTTAAATAAAATCCTTCTAAAAGCTCAGCTGAACCTTTTCCCGCTCACACATATGTGCCTCACACACAATCAAAAACAACTGTGTTTTCTCTTCATCTGGATCCTGTCCATTGAACCAACAATGTACCCTGGACCTAACCAGTCCGAGCACGAATAAACAAAAGCAACCTTAGCATTTGTGAGAGAGAACACCATACAATCACAAAATGTTGCACGAAATATAGGAGAACACCATCACAATATTCCGCCCAGGACAAAGGAGAAAACCGTCGCATTGCCTGGTTTTGCTAAACAATGTGTGAGAGAAAACCATCACCACACCATTGCTAAGAATTAATGTGGAAGAGTACCCCTCAACACACATTATTGATAAGAAACCGATGTGGAAGAGTAACCCTCAACCCACACCACTGATGAAATAGGATGTGAGACGAACACCAGAACACACATCCCATCGACAAAGTCCAGACGAAACACACACAGAAAAGAAAGCAATTCGCTTCGTAAACAAACTCTTACGTTACTACGCCGATTCAGCTGATCCTCGGTTATAACTGCTATGCACTCTGGCATATTCTACTGCAGGTATACAAAACAACTCCCAAAAACAAACATTGGGATTCTGCGAGAAGGACTCACTTCACCGACAGATTTACTTGCTACGCATGCCAAAACAAAACTATGTATGTACACATGTGATATGCTACGGTCACTGCCGCAGTCCCAATAATAAATGTATGTAGCAGATACATTATAAATACAAAATTACGAACCAATGAGTTCGGTGAGCATAAACTTACTCAGAAATATACAAACACATTTATGTATTTTAATACAAACTTGATACTTCTAAACAGTAATAACCCCAACGGATAATAACAAGCACTATAGTCAACTAGTATCGTTGAGAACTAACTCACTCACAAGCAAGCATTATGTACGTGTGTTTCCATACCAACTACGCACAACAAAACAACAATAGATATGCACACGCACAGGCAGAATCAACTGGATTCAGTGAGAATTAACTCTCTCACTGTTTCCACCAACTACTATACTATGTATTTAAAAAAATAACTAATTTAACAAATATTATTAAATGCACTACAGGAAAAGTATCCACTTGATTCAGTGAGCCTAAACTCACCTTATTCTTTTCACTTAATCTTTTGTCAACTTCACACTATGTATATGTATACTTCACACTGCACGCACTAGCACTGTCTGATCACAACTGACATGCTAAAAACCAAATCAACCCCTTCTCCGTATATCTTACATACGATCGCTACGGAGTCGCGTTGGTATTGAAGCGTCTCGAGCAACTCACAGTGGTAGTGGACAGCAAGTGTATACAAATCATGCAAAACAACCCTGAAACTACAAATACTTCTACGTTTCGAACTAATTTTGAATTACCTCCTTTCACACCGCACAGGTTCTTAAGAAACTGTTTTCAGTATAAGAAGAGGATACAGTGTATGGCTTAATGAATGTCAACATCTCTTCCCACAAACACTCACATGAGCATCAATTCAAAAGATCTTAAGTCCTTCGCTAAATAGCTGGATTTTTTCTTATTCACTTGACGCATTTCTTTAAAATGTGCAAAGCAGATATACTTACGTAGCCGTGTATAACTATTCTAAGAACATCCTTCATAGATGCAACTTGTTCAATATGACAAAACACTCAGTACTGGCATTAGGGATTGTTGAACCGTGACAGTCGGGAATGACGGGTGCTTGCTAACACGGAAGCGTTTTGCAATGTATCTTATGAGAACACATTTCTTTTCCTTTTTCCGCACTTGGTCCACATTATAATCTCAAGGAGGTGCAATGTGCATACACAACACATCACAATTTCAGCTTCAATGCGCTCCATGTTGAGCTGATAAGTGTTTCTTCATTGCTGTCAGTGCTGCGCTGATAGTTCTGGTGCAGCTTATGTGGTGCCGCCCTTTTGAATCCAAACAAACGTCAGATTCTGGTTTGTCGTTTAAGGTTACTATCGTCGCATCGTCAGCCACGAGTTGGTTGTTGGGTTCTTTTGTTACCACTAAAAGGACACCGATACTCGTTTGTTAGAGTGAGTGGAAAAATTCCATGGAGGAGCCATGCAATTCGTTTTGATTTGCCTGTTTGATTATTTTTGTTTTTACAATTTGTCAAAAATGGACAGGCAGGTCGGATTCTGATATTTGAGATGGTTTGGATTGGATGTCAATTAATAAAAGTTTGTGATCACCAGGCCTTGGTATCAGAGTTAGAAAGTGCAAAGCGGAGCTCTTAACATTCATCAATAAAATAGAAGACAACATTGGACATATTTTCATCCAAATAAACAGGCGTACCTTGAGTTCCAGTTGAACGCTATTAAGAATGATAGTGGGATTTCAGAGAGAGAGCACTGACATCTTCAATAAAACAAAAACAAAACAAAAACAAAACACAACAAAAAAGGTCTCCTTCAGGAAACAGAATGTCATCTCTACATGGAAAATTACGGAACATATTCTATGTGACTGCATGGCACTCTGTGCCCTTTTAGGAGACATTCCTAACTCTGGCGAAATACTTAATGAATTGAATCTCTTCTGGTTCCATAAACTGACTTTGCGGTACGAAAGACATTTTAGGTAGCAGTACCCTCCACAACTGGCGGGTCAGAACCTTTAAACAAAAGCAATCTGTACCAACTACGAAGAGGAAGACCTAGAAAAACTTCGACATAAAGTTAAGCTGAAGTACCACCAGGCTTGGGATAAGTTTATTTGGCCCACCTCCTCCAGATTACTAAGGAAGTAGCTGCTTTAAATTTTTCAACGACATCGTACTATGCCCTGAAATTTGAATAGAATATGATTGATATTCTCTGCTATACCTACATATAATATCATTGTAGGTCCTGTGCAGGATTTCACTAGTTCTTTTACGGTCCCGTGCCGGCCAAAGTGCCTTAGAAACCCTATGCCCCTATGATTTTATGCCACACACCGGTGGAGCAACTTAAGACCTATAGTAGTGACAGTTCGCCTCCTTTCCTTGCCAACTCATCGGTTTTTTTTTATCCCAGAGCGATAAGGTACCACCAAGTTTAATGCACATAAGAAAAAAATAGGCTTTGGCTCACAGTCAACAACCTGCACAGCCCTAAAAATCTATATCGTTCCAATCCGGAACCACTTCAAACTCAGTGCCCTACAGTTGAAAAAACAGAGGTCCAATCGTGGGCCTAAGTGGGTACCTGATATTGCATACACGAACGCATTTTGTTAAGTTTCATTTCAGTTGATGTTAAAGCCACTAAATACATCACTCACTAATAATTTCTTTTAAAGCACGTTTGCTTAGAGCCCTATCAGTTCATTATATCTCTCCGCTTTGTATTTTAAGGCACCCAAAATGTGTCTAAAACCTTATTTACATCTTCGAAATTATATTTCGATGTGGCGAATTCAAGTTGACGGTATTGATGCAGTATTGACTCGTTGAGATGACAGCTGTCAAACAAAAAATTTGTGACTAACACGCAATGAAAACTCTGAAAAGCATATAAGATGAGCCTCTTGGACTAAACTTTAGTTGAATTCGAAATGAATTCATTTGACGGAGAAGAAACTTGGGTCTTGTCAATGCTCTGTTAGATGAAAGATGGTGCTATGTGACGTGCTATAAATTTTAGTCAAATAGATTTATAAACTTTTTTTCAGTTGATTGACAGCTGTCAAAAAGTGAGAAGGTCAAAGTTTTGTGCGGTCCTCTTTTTTCGATATATTTAAGCTAAAAATAGTTCAATTAAATATAAAACTGATTTAAATCGTTTGCCTAGTTAACTTTGAGGCGAATCAAAAGTTTTTATTTGGTTGCTCTGTACGTTTAAGGCATAATTTCATACATTTTTCTCGCTGCATATATGCGGCCTAAGCGAGGAATAGAAGAAACTTCCCCAGAACAATTACCTAGTACTAAAAAGGTTTCTTTCGAGAACTCCAATAATATGGCAGTTGGAAATATGTCCATTGATCAACTAAAAGTAATGCTGGATGAATGCATTAACCCGAAGCTGATAGACATCGCGAAAAAAGAAGACGTTTTAGCAATTTCATCCCACTATAAATTCATGTTTATGCTATGCCAATCAGGTTTTCGGTTACCAAAACCTAGATGAGTTTGAAATTGTGCAACGCTTCTTTTTTAAACGCATATTTAAACTTTCAATCTGTACACCAACGTATGCCATTCACGTAGAGTCGGGCCTCCTCCCAATATATTTAAAAAACCTAAGATCCAATGCCAACTATATCGTTAAGGTCATGCAAAGGTCGGATACAAGCCTCCAAAAGAAAATTATGGAGTTTGCGTTCCGAAGGAAGCTGTCACCATTCAAAGAGTGGTATGAAATAGCAAATTTTCATGGTTTTGAGCTTAATCTTAATGACGTACCACCCGCAAATTGGCAGGACAAATTTTATGAGTGTATCGCGATCGTTGATGACTCTTCTTATCTTAAATCCTTGCATAGAGCCCAAACTTCTCGAAGTAGATTGATCTACAGAGAGCTTAATCACACGCTTTTTGTACATAATTATTTTCATAGAAAGTTTTCTGTAAATCAAATAAGCGCCATATTTAAAGCACGGACTGAGATGTTACATTTAAATTACAAACCGCATAGAAATAACAATCCAAATTGTAACCTCTGTAACCTAAATGAAGCCGAAGATATCAACCATTTCCTAGCTGTGTGTCCAATTCTTCAAGAATTACGTAGACTTTATTTTTCAAAGAGTTTTCTCACGCGTCAAGAAATGAAAGAAATCTTAAACGGAGGATCAGGTTGGAAGGCTCTTTATTATTTTATTAATCATGCCTTAGGTTATCGCAACAGTTTTCTAGAATAAATGATTAAAAACATGAATAAATGTAAATTTAAATTTTGTAAAGCATAAATAAAATTTTTTAGTTTTTTTTTAAATTATTATAATGTACACATAACAAACATTTTGTATCTTCAACTTCAAAACTAAAACTTTCTTTGTCTTACACTCGGTTATGTCAATTTTCAGGCAGACGGCAAGTTTTTTGCCATGCTAATGTTCTTTTAATTTTACCCAATGTAAAAATCACGAGTTTGTTTAAAATAAAGAATTCATAATAAAATAAATAATAAACTTTTTTTTTTCTGTCTCCGTCCTGGCGGTACTCCGTCGAAGTTATATATGGTTTACAGCAGATCTGTCAAATAAGAGCTAGTCTATGGTACGGGCCAATATAAAATTACCTTCTGAAAGATCTAAGAGTTCGTGGTTAGTCGAACAAATTGGGTTTGACAGACAAACCGTATGGTGTGTTTATAACTTTATAAAAAAAGTAAGAATGTGGTCAATGGCTTAAATCTTCTATTTCCGAAAATGTTAAGCGACAATCCTGTAAAATTTGTCTGTTTCCAAATACCTTCTTATTAACGTTATTAAGTGGTGTTGCTTTTATTGCCTCTATAATCGGTCAAACGAATTTTGATTTTTAGCTTCTTGAAACTTGAGGCGTAAGCTAACTTCTATATTTACGGGCCAAAAATGCTCATATTCAAAATATTTGTATGTTGTTTCAGTGCAAAAAGAGAAAATAAAAAATCTAGGCCCGATAGGTGGCGCTGGAGTCAAGTTATTAGATCTATAGAGGTAAATGACTTCCAAACCGGCAATGACATACTATTTCTCTTGAGAATGAAGACAGTTTACGCCCTTGAGTAGCGGAGCGGAGCAGTGGCATAAGCCCTTTTTTCACATGGAACCCAAGAAATAAGTCGCACGATCTTGGCCTGTAATTTTGATCACCTTTTCGAAAAATGACTCGGTCAGAAAACTTTTCTCGCAAAAGAGCAGAAATTTCACGACTTGTGTGGCACGTAGCGTGTCGTCTTATTGGAACAAAAAACCCAACAACAAAAAAGTCCACATCCATCAAGTCCCGTTTATAAAATATTTAGGTAATAGCCACAGCCGCTTCATTTTCGAAGAAATAAGGCGCAGCGATACTTCCTACACAAAAAACGATGAAGATGGAAATGTAGCTAATCGCTTACAATGATGTTTCGCTTAACTTCTTGATCAATTTCATGCATTTCCATGTCCAAACTGACAATCGCCAGTCCGAATTGACAAAGTTACTGCTGATGGTGACAGGCTTAACGCTTAAGTTCTGAACCTTATAGGCAAGAGACTATTGTTTAAGATCTTGAGAATTTCAATACGTCGCGTCGATGAAGCGTGAATCCTTCCATTTTTATTAATGGCGTAACTGTCACTTGACATCTGTCAAAGAATAGCGGTCTATTCAGACCGAAACCTTTTAATATAAAACTCTATATTTTGACAGGACAAAGTCCCATAATTTAGCTAGTTTTTCAACACACCCGGTATAAATTTGAATATGTAAATGGAATGTATGAGATTCTCAAAGTTAATACACAATTAAATTCAGCTGACCTGTTGGAATCCTTGACTGCTGCCCGTAAATTATTATCCATTGCTCCAAAAACACAAATAAACAACATCTTTCCGCATGGAATCCACTTAATTTCAAAATGTTTCCATTCCTCTGGCTCACCGAAAGCATCTTAAAATTCGAATACCCAAAGCGTTTAATAACTCAATTTGGCAAAAAAAAAAAAGAAGAGAAACCCCCTACTCACCCCAACACAACATACTGTCAATTTTATATCCACCCCCGGACACATTTCAGTCACACAATTGCCCAAAAGATGTTTGATTGGGAAAATTTCCCTGTAAATTCCTCACAAATGTCTGTCATAAAATTTAATATTTAACTGCGCCAATAAATTATTTATTGTCACCAGAAATTGGATCACAAAATGTTCTCCAATGCGCTGGGCTCACAACGCGCAAAAAAAAGAGAAGAAAATCAACAAAAATTGCGCCATTTGAATGTATATTGGTGTATGGAACCAGAAGTTGAAGGTCACATCATTGCCAGAGGAAGCGAACGACTGTCAAAGCGAAGTTTGACAGGCAAAACTGCTTGTGACAAGTGGCAATAAATGTTTTAAGTTCTTAGATGGGGCTGATTACGACACAAAGGTGATGATCATTTTTATCCCCCGATTTCGAGCGCTCTTTGATATCATCTCACGTGGCAACTATATAAATGACATGAATACTGATTTAATGATCTCTTCCAGAATTTATCACTCGAATTAGTTTCGCCCAATAACTGTTGCCATTCAATCATTCTGGCATCTCTTTGTCATTATTTTCCGAATGCTTTAATTACTAATGTCCACCTCCATATGCGGTATGTTTCAAAGTTGAAAGCACACATTATACACGTTTACAGTTAACAACTTAAGAACCAAAGGAGGCACCTACCCAATGATTAATTTTTACGACCTTTGGTGTGTGTGTGTGTGTTTTCGTTGTTTGCTTTGTTCTAAGGAACAAGTGCGAGTTCCTTTGCTGCCGAAAACGATTCCCATCAATCTTGTGGTGTCAACTTAAAGTGATCACTTTTAAGGACGGGCGCTGCCTCAGTCCGAGCAGAAAGTCTCCTTTATACGGGAAATAATTTGAAAATCTTCTGACAACGTGTTCTTCGACAGTTCATTTGATTCCAGGTATTCCAATGCGTAGCGTACCCATTGGGTATGGACTAATGGATAATAATTTTTCAGTAAATGGAGATGTGTGTTCAGTTGGCTTGCTGACATTTATTAAAATGTGTCGAAGCGTTTAAGGAAGTCGCTGTTAATAGATTTTTCATTATACTCGGAGAGGGGAAACGGAAATGATTTTGAATTTGAATGTTCAATTGGATTGAAGAAATTAATTAAAGTTTCGGTTTTTATATCGATGGTGTGTTTTATGTCAATTTAAATGAGCATTTAGATTGTTTGTTTTTTTTTTTTTTTAAATTTTAGGTTTAATTTTAATTAATGTTTATTTTGAAGAAAATCTCGTGATTTTAAATGAGCGAAATTGTAACGCAGGTTTTGACGTTTATGTTTCGGAAATTTTAGCCTGTCAAAGGTGAAACCACAAAATGGCGCACGTTGCAAAGTGAAAGTAATTGCGTTCGCAAACTCATTCATAGTCTTTTTTTTAGATAATTTTCTATTCTTAGCACAGTTTCCGGCTCGTGATATATGTATAATACACTCAAAAAAAAATTGTTGAAACAAGAATTTTCAATTGTTAAAAAATTGTAAGCTGAAAATTCTTTCCAGTAAATATTGGTTCTTGTGGCAACAAATGAATTTTTAAAATATTTAGTTTGAAGTTGTTGTATCAAAAATCTCATACAACGGACAAATATTTGTAAGTGTTAATATATAATCAAAAGCGAAAAATTGTTAGATTTAAAAGAAAATTGTTATCTCAGGTATTTTTTTTAAATGTTTCTATTCGAGATTGGATACTCGAATCAGAAATGTTTTTTTCTTGAAACAACAATCAAAATATTTACATTTTCAAGAATACAAATTCTATTCATAGCAATGTTATACTTAATGCAAAAGAAATACATTGTTGTTTGACAATAACTGCGGAAAATGTTTAGCCTAACAATTTGTTCTCCATCCAAGTATTTTAAATTTTTGACAATTAAAATAGTTGCATCAAAAAAAAGTTCTTGCTGGAAAAGAATGCTTCTTCACATTAGTGTTTAAGTATATTATCAAATTAAAAATTAATTCCTCACACAACAAAATAAATTCTTGAATTCTCAACAAATCATATTACCTCCGCGCGAAATTATAACTACTTTTCTTGGCGTTTTCTTACATTGCGTTGCAAATCTTTCGTAAGCGAAAATCAGTTACAGCCCTATTCATAAATCATAATCAACAATGAATTAACCTTAATTTTGGTTTAATTATACTTTAATTCATCATTCATTATTCATTATATTTTCCGTCACAAATCAACGTTGATCAAGTCTTAAATGCCGGAATCGGCATTTAAAGCTTAATTAAAGTGACAGAAGGGAATTATTTTTTTTTATAATTTTCTAATTTATTTTTTTTTCTTTGATGTGTTGATTTAGACACACAACGTACAAAAAAAATGGATTGTCCTTTTTCAAGACCTCCTGGAATGGATTTCGGAGCAAAATTAGATTTTCCAAGAAAAACATGCGAAAATTAATTTGCAATTTAAATTTTTTTGACACTTGCCAGTCAAATTCTCAAACAGTGTTTCCAAAACAGTTAATCAAAACAAAATTAGTTATTGTCAGTTCACAATGTTGTTATGAATAAAACAATGATCAACTTTTTAATCGAGAATTAGTTAAACATGAATCAAAGGGCAATTAAGGAAATGTAATGAATACGGCTGTTAGTGTGTTAATTTAAAATAATAAAAATTCAGAATAAAAAAAAAATAAAATAAGATCCGAAACCATAAATCGTATTACACAGTGATTATTTCGGGATTCAACGAGCAACACGTGTGGGCTGTTCTTGCACCAATAACAGCAATTTTGTTTGTTAAGCCATTCATCCAAAAATGCGCCACGTCTGAGAAGATGGTTTTTTTGGCCGAAATCAGGATCATCCTCAAAGTACTTAAGGGCCCAATCAGCAAACTTCCGACGCAATCTGTGATTTTTTGGCTTCAGCACTTAACGCAATTGTTATCATGAAATCAACAAATATGGCTCATCGGCAATGCTGGCCGCTGCAGCTGCGATATTGATCGATTTTGCATGATCCTTACTTCACGCTTTTCATTATCATGTTGATGGCTTATTATCCTGTAAAGTGAACTCACTCTCAAATGTTTTGTCTCTACAAATAATGCTATCAATATGGGACTGGAAGTTGTGTTCTTTATCAGAGATAATACCCAGATTTCGTAATGAGGCGACAAAGAGAACGTTGCAGAGAAAGTAAGGTCTGGGAGGTGGTGGGAGACGTTTACGAGAGTGTGATAGATTGGTATTTGTTCACATTGAGCACAGATAGAAAATTTATTTAGGTCATCTTGAAGTTGGCGGGAGTGGGAATCGGCTGAGGATGATGATGATGATTGCGCCTATTGATTTTCATGTCGTCAGCATAGACAGAAATATAGGAGTCATTGATGAAACAATAAACATCGTTAATTATCAAGATGATGAACAGCAGTCCGAGGTGGCATCCTTGAGGAAACCTAGAGGTAACTTCGAAGCGTTCCGATACGGAAGTTCTAAAAATTACTTTGCGGTGATCTTCTAGGTAAGATTTAATCCGGAAAGCGAGGATTTTAAATTTAAGAAGGATAAAGTCGGTTGTAACAACATCAACTTTTCCAGAGTGTGGCTGGCGTATTGTCTGCAGAGAATATTGGTGACGGGACAAACGTTTAGCACCCACAACTGAGCTCGAACTTTGGTAATATTTTTTAATAATTTCTAAACAGTTGGAAAGTGTTAACCGCTACATGATAAAACTGTAAATCATGCCGAAAACTTTAACACATGAAAGTAAAAAAATTTCTATTGAAAAACTATCACCCACTAAAAGCCTCTGTGTATATCAACTGCAAATATTTAGAATAACTGCCTTCAGAGATGGCATCTATCTCTACATCTCTCTCTTTCTCTATTCGTTAAGATTCAAGATTTAATCCTTCTTAAAACAGCTTCTTCTTTCCTGTTCACTGGGTTTTCTAAAACTTTCATTTACTTAGTCCCTAATGATGCCGAACACAAACGAATTAAAAACACACTTCATATGGTTGATTACTTATAATTACAGTTCTATTGCGCTACAGCGACATCTTATAGTCACAACAGGATTTTGAAATCTTCTTACCACAGTTATATTAATCGCCTCGTGTTCAACTGGGTGGAATATCTTTGCCAAAATGTCGGAAATGTACTCGTACTCAGCTAATTGATTCTCGTTTGCTTCATTTCAATTTACCTACACTAACGTAAATACTTTTTTTTTTTTCTCCATTTCTGTGTGTATGTGTGTAGAGGGGTACAACCATTTTCGATTTTATGGCCGAGGCAGGCAGGCAAATCATCGTAAAATATTGTTCGGCATATTTATTCAGATGAATGTTAGCAGCAGCATTTAGGCAGGGCATGGAACAGGAAACCAAAAAAACGAGGGGGCCCTACCCCAAGGTTGATAAGATGTTACACTGCCAATCGTATACTCGCATGTTTATGAGGCTGCTGTAATTGCCAATATACTGGCAATGGAAGGTGTATTCGTATGTAGGTTTGCTCAGAACATTTCTCGTTTTTTTTTTTGTTTTTTTGGTTTCTGAGTGTTGGCATGTCTTCGTTTTGGCATATAAAATGTTTATTTAGTCGTAAAGACTTTGAATTATGTATAACGGTAGAGAATTTAATTTAAAGCTTTCATCAGTGTAGCATAGCATAAAAGTAAACTGCGGTCTTACTCCATTTTCGTTTAAAGGATGGAATTTATTTCTTGTATTTCATTTGAACAAGTTGTGCTTCTTGGATATCCTTGTACGGCGCACCGTGAGTTACACATTTTTGAGTACGTCATCAATTCTGTTATTTTTCGCTGATGTATAAAATATGATATATAGTAGTTAAAGAGGTAATGACTAAATGTAGAAGAGTTACGATACACGGCACCCTACCGCGTGGTTTGAATCCTGTTTTTTGTCGAAGCAAAAACTCGAGGCGTTAAAAGTTTGACTTTGTAAAACTATTGGAACTTTACATACAAGTTGAATATAAAAGTTGAATGTAAACAAAGACCTTTAGATTAGGTAGATGGTCGGCAATCATTTAGACCAAATGTATTGGTCCATTGTGTTCATTAGGATTTTTAATGGATTTTACCCTGGAACATATAAAGAGACTTTAGAAGAAGAGAATTTAGAATTACCCCTGAATCTTAGGAAGTGTCTCAGCTCGTTTTAACTCAAGCCCTCTAGTGTCCTTACTCTTCAGTCAGCAAGTGCGGGACAATCACATAGCAGGTGAACAACATATTTAATTTTTTCTACGTCCACGCTTCAAGGCGAAGCGTGAGTCCTTGCGATTGAGCTTAGTTAGAAAGCCCGATTTCTTCTGCTACTACTGCTACTACTGCGCATGTATCCATATGGATCTACCGACTGGTAGCTTTATTGATTGCTTCATTCTCAATGAGCTTATACAGAGAGTCTAACGAAATTCTAACAAAGGGAATAGCCTGGCAGACAGGAAATACTAACCCCTATCTTGTGAGTTCGTCCGCTCTTTCGTTGCCTGTATTTCATATGACCTGGTACACAGCATAAGGTAACCACATTGTGTTCAGATATCTCATTCAAATATCTCTCATATTTTCTTATTTGCTTGGATCTAATTACTACGGAATCCAGAGGTATATTGGAATATATAGTACATATCTTTCCGATGATATTGTCTTCAGCAATAGTTACTACAGCCTGGATAATTGTTTTGATCTCGGACTGAAGGACGCTGCAATCGTAACAGATCCTAAAGTAGCGATTGACTTGTAAAGTCTTGCATTTAACTCATGCACCTATACAGTGGTCCAATTTGGGCCCGTACGTTTGCTAGTTCCTTTGTAACTGTCTGACTGATCCAATCGTTTCTGTCAGAAATTCTGATGGCGAGGTTCTTGTCAAAAGTAATGTTTGAAGACAGATAGTCACTTTTTATCTGCTGGAGGCATGCTCGTATGGTGCTGGTGACCAAATGCCCGCTTCGTTCAGTCTTAAGTGGAGTTTTCGCCGCTACACTGCTGTAGAAAAGATCTAGCGAAATCAGACCTAACATAGTCTCCATTGCCGCTGTGAGTGTTGCTCTCTAGCCCCATGCAGACTTTTATTTGGGTTTTGGTGAGGTTGAAGAGATTTCTTTTTTTTTGTCGCCACCACCAGACTATTGACCGCTACTTTAAGATAGGACTCAAAACCGTCATATTAAATGCAGGTATTGTTCTTTTCTTAGTGAAAAAAAAGAGTCCTCGACTACTAGCCCAAATTGTTGCAAATAGTAGTGAGTAATTGAATGTTTGATACCATAATGAAGCCTGCCACGTTGAAGCATTTTTTCTCTAGTATTTTCAGCATCTCTTCCACCACAAGATATCCCTCAGTTGAATACTTTTCTTCAGTTCGCATCTTCAAACGTAGAGTTTATTCTGCGCAACCAAAGATTAGTTATTCGCCGAGGCCGGTACAGAGTAGAGCTCTATCTAGTCAGCTTACAATGCAATGGCGTCAGAATTTACGTTATGAAAGGCTCCCTCAATATCGAGGAACGTCCCTTATGTAAATTCTGTTTAGTAAAGAGATTTCGATAATAAGCTGTGGAGAGCCGTGCCCACCGATGATGGCGTAACTTATTTTCCAGGGTCTTGCATTTGACACCAGCCTTTCGCCAAGTTTTTAAAACGTACTCTAGCTTATGGCAGTCCGTGAAAATTAGCTTGAGCCACGGAATAATGGATTCCACTGACTTTTGCAGCATCACAGGTCGAATGTTATCCATTCATTCTATCTTAGAGCCAAAATGAATTAATCAGCAATGTTAGTGAATTTTACTGCATCTAGGCCTAGCGTAGTCTGATCTCTCCCATACAGCCGGGGAAATGAGCATTAAATGGTAAAGTTAACGTCTCTTTATGGGAATCAGTCCAGTTGCCATCGCTTCTCTTGATAGAAGATAATAGCGTTGGTCCTTTAGATAGGACCTTACAAGATGTGACATCTCAGTGATTGAATCGACAGATTCTCAGAAGCTTCTCCATGAGTCCCTTTTCCCAAATCTACCTCCCGTTTTGAGGAGCTCCTTTTTATAAGTGGGCAACTCGATGACCTCTTCATTGGCGAGATTCCAATTTAATCGTAAGTTGCGAAAGAGCTCCGCAATTTTAGCGTTCCACCAGGGTGGACGTTTTCTACATTGTCTGTAACTCAATGTGGCTGATGTATGTACATGTAACGCATCTCAGTCAATATTGCTATTTGAAATGTCCAGACTTCATTAATTTTCCTTCAAGTTACTTCAAAGATGAGACATCAGGCGATGAAATGGTATCTCTTACTTCTCGTAAGCATTTGCTCATTGTCGAATAAACTAACCACTACGGTATGGTTCCCACATAAGAATAATAAGCAACATTTGGAAAAAAATACTGTGAATCATAAGCAATAACAAAAATGCGAATAAGTATCCAGTTTTCCTGGACGCTAACCATAGAGTTAGTCAAAAACTAAAAAAAAACAATTTAGTTCACTATGACGCCGCTGATATGTCTGTCGCTCTTATCTCGTACTTCATGTGTTCATCCCCCTTTAGCGGAAGTGAATTATAAAAGAAAATTTAGCTTCTTTCTTACATAGTTGGGACTCCATTGGCACTTCATTCGGACTCCATTAAGTAAGTAGCGAAACTTCCTTTTAATGAAGTCAAGCTGCAAGTAACTGAATACTCGTACACATGCATAATGAATGACTGACAATGAGCACAATAGCATTGCGTAACTCTGCGTATCGCATAACCGTGTAAACATACACAACCTGACTTGCTGTTTATTCACATTCGAATATCGCGTTTCAAACGCAAACCATGGACTGGTGTGGCTTTGAATTGTGGGCTCATACCTATGTGGCGCCTCCATTGAGTGTGCTCCCCATATAGACTGGTGATGATGACGATGATAGTGCCTCGGTCGTATTTCAAAGCCATTTAATTATCCAACGTTTTATAATCTCGTTAATATGTTTGTACATTTCACAGTGTGTCTGTGATGATTTTTATCTCCCCCATGGGACTGCGGTAGTACCGCAGCAGTGAATGGAATTCGGGGCACTCACCGCTATTGCCTGCAGATGATCCGTGGGTAAAGCCAGTTTAGTTTGGTCTTTTGGTAGTGTGGAAGTGTTAGCTAAATCGAATATGTTCGTGTTGCTGGAAATGGAAGGGAAGGCTTGTTTTATTTTGGAATTTATTTTGACCACACATTCGATTTTTTAACACTTTGAACTCCGAACCAGATGGAGAATTGCGGCAATATCTGTATTAAGTTCTGGTTACTGTCGTGGATCCTTTTAAAGAAAGGCAAGGCCAAAATGTTCATAACTGTCAATATTTAATGAAAGAATATCGCACGAAAACTTATAATTGCTGTAATGTTTCAATCTTCTTTCATGCCTAGTTAAATGCAAATATTGCCAACTGTCTGAATTATCCAAATAGTTCGTCTTTGGGAAGGAGTGCGGCTATCGCAGACTTTAAACTGCTAAACATAATTATTTTAGCTTCGATCTGACAAAGAACTGTTGTTCTAGGAACTTGAGATGATAATGTATTTGGGAAGTGTAATTTAGATAAGGTAATCGCCACCCGTTTCTAAGTTAGGCTTACATGATGTTGCCTGATAAAATCCTATCCAATGTACTGTGTGAACGTCTGAAACCTTTCTGCAGCACACTAATCGGCACGTATCGACCAAATTTTCACACTAAGGCAAATCCTGGAAAAGAGCAACGATCACCATCACCATCTCTTCATCGATTTCAAAGCCGCATATGATAACATTCATCGTGTTGAGCTCTACAAGGCGATGGCCGAATTCGGGATCCCGGCTAAACTGATCCAGCTATGCCGCATGACGCTGGAAAACATGCGGTGGAACGTGCAATTTGGAAACAGTTCCTACGAACTATTCCAAACAACTCGGAAGACGAAATGCATGCTCTACAAAACATTGATCCTGCCAATTCTGCTGTATGGAGCCGAGTGTTGGATGATAAGTAGAAAAGCAGAACAGATTTTGAGTACTCTCGCATTCTCGGTCCCGTATGCGAGGAGGGCGAATGGAGGAGAAGATATAACTGCAAACTCTATGAGCTGTACCAAGATGTGGATGTAGTCCGAAAAGCCAAAACACGTCGACTACATGGGCTCGGCCACATCGAGCGAATGGACAACAATGCTCCAGCAAAGAGGATATTCGAACCACAGCGGCCAGGATTGAGACGACAAGGAAGACCAAACCTCCGGTTTAAGGACCAAACTACCGCGGATGCCAGTTCGCTTGGTCTAGACAACTGGAAGCAGCGTGCCGGATCGAAGAGAGTGGAAGGCTGCCGTGTCTCAGGCAGAGACTGTTCACGGGTCGGGAGCCCGTCAAGTAAGTAAGTAAGATGTAAGACAATGTTGTTGTTCTAAGTGCTTCAGTGATTCCACCAGACGTTAAAGTCTTTCGAGTTGTTTAAGAATGTGCGTTTTTTTAAAGGGCTTTCCATGGAGATAGAAATATTCAAGCAGATACCATAATACATCATAGATGATGAATAATAATAATTACATTTTCTCGAATAAATGAATAAATTAGAATTAGATAAGAAAGTAACGTACATAATGCATCCCGTCCCAGTAGAGTACAGTAAACCCTCGTATAACGCGGTAGTTAGGTTCCTGAGAAACTGCGCATTATACAAAATCGCGTAGTACGATACTTGGGCCACATACTAAAGCTGGGGTTACGTTCTTCACAAAAAAAACGTAAAAAACTAACTGAACTATATTTTTAATATGAAAACGCTACCTAAATGATAAAAACAAAATTAAAAAAGGAGAATGTAATTTTTTTGCAAATTTAAATTAATGTTTCGTACATATTGGACATGCTGAGCACTTCTCTGTAACTCCTTACGAACTTCAAAATATGGAGCTAGAGAACGTTGCATTTTTGCAAATGCCTTTTAAAATTGCTGGAGCGTTCCATAGAGGGATCAATATCAGCGAAGTGGTTCTCTAAATTAGCAGCCAAATCCAATCCAAGGATTTCAGGTTTATGTTTTTTATTGTTATTTTTTTTCTGATTCGGAATAATCGACTGAACATTCTACATCGGAGTCATTTTCAGGACTCGCGTCATAATTTGCAAACTGCACCACTTCTTCCTCACTTAAATTAACATCAGCTAACAGTTCAAGGACGTCTTCTTCGATAATGTCACTAAGTCCATCACCACCCAAAGACTGATATTTGGTTTTAAATAAATGTAGAAAAACAGTTTATTATTCATTACATACCGAAAATGTTTTTAAGCTGAATATTCCCACTAAGCACGTACATATGTACGAGTATGTACCTATCAGACAGAAAACAGCGGCAGAAATAAACAAAACTAGACGGGTGAGCCAAAATTTAAAGAAATTTTCATATGTATGTCATACTGAACAACCTACGGAACACATGAATGTGTGGGAATGCGGCACACATTTTTCGCGTTAAAAAAGACAGAGAATCGCGTTATAGCGAAACCGCGTTGTAGAAGTACCGCGTTATACGAGGGCTTACTGTATTTAGTTATTTCTCTATTTTGGTTTATTATTCAAATAACTACGCCCCAATTAAAACCAAAGGTAAGAACGCACTGCGTACAATGAAGACTTACCTTGTTGGGATGAATTTGAACTGCTGACGAGCGTGCGCCGCGCTCCCAAAACTCTACAAATCGTCATTAGAAACCCAAAATATAATTTTTAACCTTGTCTTTTATGTGCGCATCCTTTTTCTCATCCTTAAAAAAGGCATTTAATCCTTCATGTCAAATGTTGGCGCATACTGCTTTGATTGAAGGCACATTCATCGAACTGAATAATTAAATGTCAAAATGTATTTTTTAAGCGCAACCTTTGCCGACGTTGACTGTGGAGAAGGAGATGGAAAGTTAGAGTGTTGCGAGGATTCGCTTCCATCACGTGAAGGATACAATTTTATTTGATAAATAAATTACGAGTATGCGAGTATTTTGCGTAAATAAAAGTCGAGTGGATGAGAGTGGATTTATCCCAACACAAATTTGTTTCCAAATGTATTGAGGCCCAACATTGTCGTTTATTGGGTCAAACAAGGATTTCTCTGCGAAATATCATACGGGGCTATGAATATTAAGAAGTTTTGTAGGATAAATTAAATTAAAATTAACCACATATGATGAAATTTTCATTAGCGCCGGGGATCTACTAAATAAGTCATAATACAAGAAAACAAACCAGAAAGGCGTGGAAGGAATTGTGGGGGTTAGAAACACTACTAAATTTATTCGAGAAATCCACTCTACGCCTTTTTTAGAGAAAATAATCCACAAAAAATCAAAACTCTGCCACTTCGTATACATAATGACAGGACACGAAGATGCGCTCCTGAGTTAACCTTTAAGTAGGTAGGTGGGTTATAGTAACATTAAGTGGGTAGGTGGGGTGCTGACAACACCCCATCATGATTTCACTTTATAACGCTTAGCTTTCCTCTGGTAAGTGGTTCTTTTGTCAAATTGTCATTATGATATCATTCTGGGGTAGAACAATTGTTACCGTAGCCTTTTACCTGTGGAAGGAAAAAAAATCATTATTTTCATACCAGAAAAAAGAAATAACACTGGAGATTGTCTCCTGGAACCGATCCACCATCGACAGTGATTCCAGAGTTGGTATTATGTTAATTTTTATTTTATTTTTTTTTATTTTTTTCATTTTTTCATTTATTTTAATAAGAAATATTTTACATGATACTACAAGATATATTATCTTAAAATTAAGTAGCTCTCTTTATATTTACTGTATTTTTTAAAGTTACTTTACAATACAAAATAAATAAATAAATAAATAAAATACATACTCAAGTAAAGTAACAACAATGAAGCAGCAGCAAAATTAATTTTAAAAAGACGTTTTTATCAATGTGTGCGTGTACATGTATATAAAAGTTTCTTTACGATACAAAATAAATAAGTAAATAAATAAATAAATAAATAAATAAATAAATAAATAAATAATTAAATAAATAAAATACCTAAACTTAATAACAACAATAAAGCAGCAAGGAAATAGGAAAATTAATTTTTAAAAGATGTTTTTATTTATGTGTGCGAGTACATTTATATAAAAGTTTCTGTACGATACAAAATAAATAAGTAAATAAATAAATAAATAAATAAAAAAATAAATAAATAAATAAATAAAATACCTAAACATAGTAACAATAATAAAGCAGTAAAGAAATTGCAAAATTAGTTTTTTTTTTTTTTTTTTTTTTAAAATTGTTTATATTTATGTGTGCGTGTGTATGTATATATAAAAGAATCCTAAATCCTAGCTCGATAAAAGTGAAAGCAGTCTCCTCCGAAATACGCTTGGTGACCCTGTTCTCTGCAATTCTGGCGGAAGTCTATTCCACAATCGAATTGCAGTAACAAGGTAAGATCGCTCTCCAATGGTGTGCAAGAAACGTGGCAGAATTAGCTTTAGTCCTCTGCGTGATTGGGCAAATTGAAGCATTTCGGATAAATAAGCCGGACAGTTTCCATGGATAACACTATGGAGTTTCAGTATGTTTCTGAAGTTAAAATAGTCATTAAGGCTTATTCCTAACAGAGAGGTTTTGACATGGGAAACACTAGTACTCCTAGAGATATTATAAATGAAGCGCAAGCAATCATTGAAAGCTACATTCATTTTACGTTTGCATTCATAATCTAGACATGGATAAACGCAGCAGTTGTAGCTGAAAAATGGTAATAATAAGCTTTTAACTAAACGCATTTTTATTTGTGATAGTAGAAGCTGTGATGAAGATCTTAGACTACGTAAACCCGAATATATTTTTCTCAGAGTATCTGAGGTAGCATCACAGCAACTCAATGAACTATTAATAGTAAAACCTAGATATTTAACTTTATGTACATAAGGAACAATACTGCCGTCAAGAACAAGAGGGGGAAAGTCTTCAATGTTCACTTTATTCCTATAGCAAATCATTCCCAGTGACTTAAGAGGGTTAAGTTTTAGTTTATTGTTGGTTGACCATCGGTTTATAATTAATAAGTCTTCATTTATTCTAAAGATGCAGTCTTCCAACAAGCCCATAGGCCGAGCGAGATATATTAATACATCGTCCGCATACATATGTATTTGACAATTTGAAATTACATCAGGAAGATCATTAATAAATAGTGAAAATAAAAGAGGTCCCAAAGCAGAGCCTTGTGGTACGCCAACAGTAAGTAGGTTAGAGGTTCCTAAATCTGTCTTAATGGTCTGAACACGATTTCTAAGATATTCACAAAGAAGTTTAATGGACGTATTTCTAAAACCGAATTTGTTTTTTAGTTTCTGGAGCAGAATTGAGTGATCAATAAGATCAAACGCCTTTGAAAAGTCTAGTAGGACCAAAATACCGATTTTATTACCATCCACAGCCGTACGCAGATCTGAAGTAACTTTAATTACAGCTGATTCGCAACTGTGCTTATTTCGGAAACCAGACTGCCATTTGGAGAGTAGACTTTTCGTTAATAAATAATTTTGGATTTGATTAGCAATAATCTTTTCGAGTACCTTAGCAAGAAAACATAGCAAACTGATTGGTCTATACTTTGAAGGGCTTGTAGGGTTCGTTTTTTTGGGTATTGGTACTATTGTGGCTGCTTTCCACTGCTCCGGGAACTGACTGCTACAAATACAAAAATTAAAAATGTCTTCTATTGGCGGAAGCAGTATGGGCCAGATAAGCTTCAGAAATTTTGGACATATACGATCAGGACCGACCGCAGTTGATTTAATACATCGTGCTGCATATGAAACATCACTAACACTAACACACTGAAATGAAAAACTATCTTCAATATCTGGTTCATACGAAATGGTAGTCGGATTTGACTGGGACGGACAAAGAACCAAACTCATTTCATCCGGACACACTTACCTGTAATATTAAGAATTGAAGCTACCAAATAAAAGAAACGTTTAAGAGCTATAAACAAGTTATTATCACACACAAATTAGTAACTTTAGATTTTGCCCCATCGCACAGTGTGAAATTTTCGCATTCTAGCGGAACCTAATTTCAAATCTTACGATGGGCATCTCTTGTAGCCTAATTTAACTGAAAAATCCATTTTATAACCAATCTTAATATCGTTGCAGGAATCTTGGGTGCTTTCTATTACTTTTCTTCCATTTGACTTTTATTCTCCCAATCAGACTACTTACAAACATCTCCAATCCTCTAGTTTCTAGTAGAACTCACTATATAGTTTTAAGAAGCAATTATACTCTGTGCCACAAAAATTGTCAGTACAGGGAAGATAGGACGTTTGCCTCTTATTCTGGTTGCAATAGCTTTCATAAATCTGTCCCTCTTTTAAGCTCTCACTGGGTTACCATAGTATGGACGAAAAATCACCGCAAATCGGGGAGCAATACCCATAGGGCTACCATCTGCGGATTTGAAAAAAAAAAACACAATTTGTTGAACGGAAAAAAGATAATTGTGTACAAAGTGGGCACCAGCTCGATTTTTATGAAATGTTGGTATGTTGTAAAGGGCATGTTTTCGAGTATTTTGATGTATCAATGTTATATATCAGAAACGATTAGCTTACGAGATATAGGCTAAGAACAAAAAAAATGTCACTATTCGTTTGCACGCCCAAGACTCATCTCGCGCAAATAACCTTCATTATAAATCACAAAAATCGAAAAAGCGCTAAAATTAATTTTAACGGTTTCACCAGAAAAACAAGAAAGTTGAAAAAACAAAAGCCATGTGGCAATACCCTCACATACTCAAACTAATTTTATTGGTTTTATAGTTGCACTGTCTTTCCGAGTCTTTCTCTCTTCGCAGTAGTAATAATAATTGAAAAAAAAAAAACTATACGGGGGTAGCAAAAATGTGCACGAGATTACCTTTTATTCTGGTTTTGAAATAATCAGAGAAACAGAAAATGCAAACATTGGCTTGTCTACAATTTTACATCTCTATCCTAAGTGCAAGCTTTCCCCTGGTTTTTTTTTCTTTACCCTAAGTGGGAATCGAACAAAAAGTATAAAAAAAAATTAAAAAGAAGTAAAATCTACTAACTTCTGCGTAAAGTCTAAATATTTTAGATATGAAATTTTTGTTAAATTTTTTAACAACCACTAAGGATTTAAAACTGGAATATTCGGTATATTGTTTCAATAAATCGAAAAATTCTATGTCTATTTTTTTTTAACAGGGAAACTTGACTTTAACCACTTCCTGCTTAATATATTATGCAAATATGCAGCAAGAATAGGCTTAAAGAAACGGTTCCTTACATTACGAGCTGAAAGAAACGTTTTCGTTAATGGAAGACCAACTTAATTTTTCGAATATAGTTCCGCTAGATTTTGATTATTGTACACTGTACATCGTGATCCAATGTTTATGTTTGTTTTGACGTTTCTCCTGTAAATCTACATTATTCTTCTCCAAGCCCTCAGCCCTTTCATGTCGTGTTGTCTCCCTTCAAGCAGAAATTGTTTCTTCGAATAGACATTAAGTACATTTGTTAATGTTTCCCATTACAAACTAAACATTTAAAGCATGCAAATAAATTATAAGCAAGAACAAAAAAATACACAAAGATAGCACTTCGTGACTTACGGTGTAATTTAGTTTTGAATGTGTTACCGAGCTTTAATCATGCAATTGCCAATTGTAATAATAATAAAATCCTGTTACAATATTACAATGCTCACTGTTGCATTGCATGTAACGGGATAATGGAAAGCATACATGAGCTTTAAGCGATAACTGAAATTATAATACGGAAGTTTTACAAATGAGAAAACAGATAAAATTAAAAGTTCCAATTTGAAGTTTCATTTGCATGGTTTTTTGTTTACTCTGTCAAAGCTGGAACTATTTGATTTTAACACCTGTCCGCTGAAGACATTATAGAAATATCCATATTTATTTAATCGTTTTCGATTATAGACAGAAGTTTTTCACCACTTTTTTGGACGTACATATCATACGCCAGTGCCTACGCAATGACTTCTCTTTTCAATACGATATAAAGCGGTTTTTGTGTTCATATAAATGTTTGGGACAACAAAGCGCCATCTTTTGAATGTAGTTATCTAATTGTAAAAAAAAAATGCGAAAAATTTGAACTCTGAATATGCCCGCCCATTGGCCTTGACATTGTCATCTCGAGCATCGTATCTACTTTCCGAAATAAACACTCAACCTCGATTATCCCCTAAACTAAGCAAAATAGATTTTAAAAATGCTTAAAACTTGCAAAAAGAAATCGGCTCCACGTAGAGCGCCGCCTGCATATTTCGTATTTCTACTACGAGTGTTGTAATAATTTTCATATTCGTTTTGGGAGATTTGTAAGGAATCCTAAGCGTGGAGAATGTTCATTCTGACCGATTTGGACAAAACGTTTAATTCTGAATTATTTAGATTTTAGAGCATTGGATCCTTTTTTCTTGTATTCTGACTATGTTCAATCATATTTTGATTGAAGGAAGCTTAAAATGGTGATATGCATAGCTACTGAGGAATAAACTGTTGTATGGAGTGTGCATATAGGGTCATCCAAAAAGAGGTGTCATATGAAATCAATAGAAATAGTACGGCGTTGTGCGTGGTTTGCTGGCTTAATTCTTGTGTCAACTGAACCTCATAAGCATATAGGCTAATATGCAAAGTGCGGTGCGGTGGTTGCGCATAGGCCCAACTCCTGTGATCGTCTCGAAGTGGACACACCTGGATTTTCAGTCACACTCTCGGCTACGGCGTTAATAATTGCAACCGAACTTGCCGGACGAACACAAGACGGAGTCTTCATAACACCAACCTGTCCGAGACGTTCAAATTTATCGATGAAATTCATTACAGCTGTGTGAGAAGGTGCTTGATGATGACCAAGAGCAGTGAGAACTTTAAGAAACATTTCCTCGATATTTTCGCGGTGTAAATTTTCACTAATTAAACACACTGTGCGAATGGTTTCAACGGTTTTAATGATCGTCGGCAAATATATGTACGTTAAGTGGTATTTTTTTTTTTTTTTATAAATGATGTAATATCATTAAAAATCTCAAAATAAACCAAGGCAATGTTGATAAAGTCAACTTGAGGAACATTTTGAATATGAAATTATGTACATACATATAGTAGCTATTTAAACTTTTGGTAACTTTGGTGAATCAAAATAAAATACGTTATTAAATTATATTTGTATATTAAATTCGGTTGTCTGTGTTGAATGATGTATGTATGAAACTTCATTTTTAAGAAAATAAAATTTTTTGTTCGTTCCATAAAATACATGATACCACCACTGTATTTACCATGTAAAAAGTCACATTAGGTACTGCAATCAGGGGAAAATATCACTCATTTTTCCATATCAACACTGTCTGACACATTGAAAAATATGGTGTAAGTGTATGCAATAACAACACCTCCAACAAGAGACGTCACTCAGTGGAAAAATAATGTCAAAACTATCAACAACAAACACAAAAGAACACTGACTGAAACATGTGTTAACGATGACATTGAAAGGAACTTCCTTTTGACAGATAGCTGTACTCGTACTGCACTCTTCTATGTAACAGTTGAGCGTTTACAATACGTTCACTATTTGCAGACAGGCTGCATTTTTATTATTTTGTACATTTTTTAATAACGTGAACTCGAGTATCGTGCGACTGGGAGTGATTTTGAATGTGAAGCAGGAAGCGACGACTGACAGCCTGAGAAAATGAACAAGAGTAGACTTTTTCTTAAAAAAAAAGAGAAAAAAAAATACTTGTCACGACAGCAATTGCAAGTGACACCGTTATATCATGCAACTCACCTGTCATTATGTGTCTGAAGTAAGAGCACATATGACTTGGTTGTTTATCACTCATAGTCAAAGGGATTTCTTTGCTTTGTCCTTTTATTTTTGTTTTGTTTGTTAAAAAAGTTCTCGGTAAGCTTTTTTTCTAATTTAAGTCTCGCCTGTGTGTGTAGATATCTATCAGTTTCGTCTGTCTTCTGTCAGTTTATTTGTGACATGTGACATATTGTCAGATTAGTTGGGAATAGGAGAACGATTGTCTGAACGAATGACACCTGGAAATCCACCACAATTCCACCACTACTATGATATATTAAAACAAAAAAAAAAAAAAAAAAAACTCACCAACAGGACATACACATATAATCACAAAACAAAGGAACTAATTTTAAGACAGCTTCTGGCTTTAATTAAATCTGCCAAAATGAATGGTAATCCCCCATAAGGTTGAGTAGCAGGGATTTGGTAAATCTACTGAGCAGCCAGAGCCAAAGCCATCCCTCACAAGAAAATTTGTATATTATAGTGTGTGGGTGTGTGTGTGTGTGTTTCCTTCCTTTTTTTTCTGTTTCTTCGGCTTTGTTATAAGGATTACAGCGTCTAATTGTGTCCTAAATGTCACTTTATTACAATTGCACGGAACGGTATGTTAAAGCCCGCAAGATTAGCATTTAGTGGTGGTAAAATAGAGAAGGTGGTTTTGTGGGGGTGGCAGTTTGGGGGTGGTACAAAAGTGTCAACAAATAATTAATCACATGTGAAAATGGCTAAGAAGTTAAGTTAACTGTGAACCATTGAATGTGTGTATGTGTGGACACAGATGGTAATTTTGTGCAAAGGATAATGTAGGATAATTTTATTGACGTTGCCGGAAGGATGTCTTAAAAGAAGTGAAAAACAAAACAGAAACAACAAGAAAGAACGTGACCATGTGTATGCGGAGCTATTTGATTACGATTACGAAAGGCTTAAATAATATTATTTTGATTCGTTGAAGGCTAAATTTGTTGGATTTAATTGCCATTGCCATACATATACATAGATATGCCTATGCATGTTATGTACCTTAATCCGGCAGAAAAAAAATGTATTTGTAGGCCTCTGGAACATTTTAATTGACTACCGTCACGCAGTCTGTGTTTTGAAGTCAATTTGGCCGCTGGCTTTGGATACGTTCTTCAAGGACAATTGGCTTATCGTTATAAATTGTCTGCATATTAAGTCGACGAATGAAATGGATTCAAATGGCCATGACTTTGAAACAAAACAACATTAACAGTGTAATTGCGAATTTTCATGGCTAACAGCAATGCGATATGAAATTTCAAGTGTATCCTTGACAGAGGTTTGATGTCAGCCCGAAATAGATGGATGGTGCCATAGTGGGTCTGACATAAAAATAACATGGGGAGGAAGTTTCTTTTTCTTAGAGAAATCAAATCGATGATAGCTATAATCGATCGCAAAATATTCACGCAGTCTTATCTACTCGTTTAAAAGAGGGGAATGGGCTGTGCTTGGAAAAACATAAAATGTACCTCACTCGGTGGTCATACTGAGTAACAGAGATTTCATCTGAATAAATCCATTCGAACAATAGCCGTGTTTTATTATTTGCATGATCCTATCCGGATCATCGTTTAACACGCATTACAAAAACAAAAGAAGATCTTCCTTTTTATCGGGATCTCTTTACGTGATCTGGGTTTTAGTTCACACTATTCACCACTCCAGATCAGAAATTAAAATGTAAAAAGAATGCAAAGTGCTATTTATTATTCAATCAGTTTATAAATTGTTGGGCTGTGCTTCCCAATAGGTCAACCTGAATTTTCACCTTTTTTATTATTTCTAATAAATATATGTTAATCTAAGATGTTCTGTATATGAATTGATGTGAGGAAACATTTGTTTATGTGTTTAAAACAATAATACATTTTTTACAAACCCATACAAATCTGCACAAAAACCGTACAAATGTCAGCAAATTTGACATAAAAATGACTTGACAGGCTGTTTTTATTGCGTTCCGCCCTGCCTTAGTCTGTGCTGAACAACTTATGAAAAATGCAATGAATTTACGGCAGCTATAAGTTTATTTCACCATAAAATATTTTGCACTTACTGTTTCGCTTTTTTTTATTTGGCAATATATTATTTTGTATTTTTAATTTGTTTGCTTTTCATCTTATCACATGTAAAAAAATTCGCGCGAATGCAGAATATTTTATGGTGAAATAATTACAAACCTAAATGAAAGTTTGCCAATTAAATAAGAAAATTATATTTTTCAGTTTTTCGAGGTTAGAATTTCTAAAATTTAAATTTTTTTTTTTTTTGATTTATTTGTTATTACGTTAATTTTATTTTTTTTTGTATTTTCGAGGTCATTTGGGGCCTGTAAAAAAATTGTTTAAATCCAAAGGTTGACCTATTGGAAAGCAGCCCCTTTATTGATGTTTCATTTAAATTTTTGATAAATAGTTATCATATTTTGTATATTTTTAGTAAAATATACGATACTTAATTCCATTATATACCTACATCAAAAAATATTTTTTGGAGATTCGCAAATTACAAATATTAACTCCGGGTTTTTTTTTTAACTTCGCGCCAACCACGAAACTGTCATATGCAACAAAAAAAAAAAAAACATCTCCAGAAGTAAACAATGGAAAATTACCGAAAATCTTAAGTTCAGATAAGAAAATTACAACATACGAGTATGTACAAACATACAAACATACATAATACATTTTTCCAGATCAATTTCAGGGTGGACGAAGCTGAAAAAGCCAAAGAAAATAAAAATCAAATTCTGCTCCTTCATCCATTGTTTTAATTTATGACAAATGTCAACGTCAAAGTACAAAAGCAGTTGTACCAATCCTTAAAAGTTAAAATTTGAGATGATCTGGATCGTTTTATTTTAAGCACTTGATCGGATTAGGATCATGCGAATAATAAAACACGGCTAATGTAAGCAATCCAATGGCCTGTAGTTTAAAAAGCTAATATACGATATATGGCATAACAATATAGTATGTATAAGAACCAGCCAGCGAATAAGTTGATATGTCAATCTTAGCCGCCATTCGTTCATATATCGTTATTGACCAACGGAACTTGGACCTCCATATTCCATCTATTATATAGGGCTTTATGGTCATCCAATCACCCCGCCGCACAGTGGGACGAAACGGTAGATTTACTGGACATGGCGTTTTCACGCAGTAATTTCCACTAAAAAATTTTACCGTGGATCATATTTGAATCGAATGGTGGAATCTGTTTGGCTGTAGGAGCAACGCAAAAGAAGATACAGCCCACAGAATATCCACCTTCGGTTTTATTTAGTTTTATATGAAATAATATTTCATACGAATTGTAATAATTTTTAACTGTATTAGGCACTAATCAATTTTCTTTGAAACAAGCCTACTTTGGTTGCTCTAAGTTTAATACACTAGAAGTTATGATTGAATAACAACTGTTGGTACCTCTTTCTCCGAAAAAACTTTTTTAACCACCCCGTGTTTAGTGGGTGTTCAAGATTGACCCCCCCTCCCATACGATTTTTTTCATAAAATGAACCAATGAATCAGATCCCAAAATATCTGTATCCCAAACCGGACCACCCTGTATACAGGCACTGCCAATGGTTGAATTTTACTATGGGAGGCAATTGTTCAAACATGAATAGCGGGCGAAGTCGGACCGAGTCGGATATAAATCTTTCGTATATCTTTCACTAAATACCTAAGGTAAACACCTGTGAAGTCCGTTTTTCGGAACAACTCGGAACTTTTTTGTACGGGTTGAATTTCCCGAAAATACTGTCCAAAAAGACTGTCCAAGTTAGTTCAAACAAAAAATAACATGCCTTGGCTACTAAAGAACATAGAATGTTTCTATTTCCTGACATTATTTACTACTAAACTATGTTAAATGACAATATTAAAAAAAAAGACTCAAACATTCTCCCCGACTTGATTATATTGCGATAAACGAAACCCAATTTATCACGAATTTTCGTTAAAAAGGCAGATTTTTATACTTGTTTTTGAGGTTGTTTATTGAAAAAACGTGTGTAAAAACCGTGGGTGCCAAAATTTAATTGACATGTCCACCAGTGTCTATATAACAACTGTACATACTTTGGAAAGCCGTACTAGATACATGCAATTTCGACCCATGTCGCAATTTTTACACCATTCGTCCCATTGTGCGCCGTAGCTGAGAATGTCACTAAAAACCCATGTGTGTCCATTTCGAGACGATCACAGGAATTGGGTCTGTGCGCAACCACTTTGCATCTAAGCTTACATGCTTATAAGGTTCATGTGACAAAAGAATTGAAGTCAATAGACCACGCACAACGCCGTACTTTTTCAATTTTTCCTGTTCGATGATGCTGGAGCCTCAATTTTCGACTACTTTTTCGAGTATTTGAGGCCGTATCTCATGAATGGTGCGCTCGATGTTGACTTCCAAGGCTGGAATAGTTGTTGGCTTATCCGTGACAGGTCCACTTCTGGAAATAATGTTGTCATCGTACACTTCCTTCAAAAATTTCCCCGGCAGTATGGCACGTGGCTTCATCCAGTTAAAACCAAATGTCCTGCAGGCCATGTTAACCCACTTTTGGAAACAAAAAATCGTTGATTATGGTTCTGTGTCTGTACCATTGACGGGGACATTTCGATTTTCTTTTCCCTTTTAAATGTTCCGCCCGATGATGGTGCCACCCTAAATACTGCAACATACAGTACGCCACCGCTAGCTGAATAATAATACTGAATGAAAAGATGGTGTCAGCTATCAGATTAACTATCAGCTGTCTGATTGTTGCCATATTGAAAAAAAGTCCCCTAAAAAACACCCTTTAGAATGCATCTCCCGGATCAGTGACTTTCTCCTTCAAACAACCTTGAAATTGCTCAATACGCTCCGCTCCGCTGCGCCTCTGAGCAGCATTTTCACTTACAAATGCAGACAGAAATAAAATTCTATTGCTCAGTCCAGTCCAGATGTCCATAGATACTTGCAGCCAGTTGGAAATTAATACCAATTAATCCACCGCATGCAACTCGCCAGTGTTTCTATCGATAAATAAAACCATTTCACAATTAAGATATTAATTACTGGCACTTTAAATACTCCGCGCTCTTTATCACTGAATGCTGGATGCCATCATCATGGCCATTATCGTCATCTTCAGCTGCATCCGCATCTGGACAAAGTTGAGAAATTCTCATTAAATTACGCGCAGCGTACATAAATAGCCCTTCGGCTACGCCAATGGCACGGCACAGCTTTTCTGGTAATTTATTCCGCCCCATAAGGCGTTGTTAAGTATTAGAAAATTCCATTTCGATACCAGGACAGATTTTTATTTTTATCGCGTCGTAAGAACACCAGTGGAAAGTATGTCTGGCGGGTACTCTTTGGGGCTTCTAGTTCCAAACTTGAAGACAGTTCTGTTTATCCTTCTAAAATTGCATCAGGTTTTAAGCCAACACGCATGGCACGTATCTAAACTAAGTTCACTGGATCTATGAATTTAATTATCTCGAACAAATTTTGGCGGAGGAGCCATATTAAATTTTATCGTCCAGCTTCATTTTCTTTTCTGGATTATTTATTGTTGTGGGCCAGTTTCCATTACCCCTAGGGGACCGATACAGAGGGAGCATAAAACTGATATCGAAAATGTTCAGTGGCCTCCATCCAACCCATTCTCTTGGAAGCGATTTTCCAGCAAAAATCGTTGAGTGGCTGTAAAAATTATTGGCCGCTGCTAATGGGGAATTAGATTGCTCGGAAAGGGGCGGGCGGCGCGGCGGGCGATAGCATTGAGCTTAATAGCAGCAGAAGCAGCATTTTTTTTTATTGACTAATCGTGGGATGATTATGGATTTGGCTACTGCAGCTAGAAATGGGGGAATATTCTATTCCCATTTGGGCGTTCGCTTGCTCAAAGTGCAGCGGAATGTTCAGTAATTGCTCTTTGATCGGTATAAAATAAATTCATCTATGATTTAGGTCAATGGGGATGCCGGCATGATGCAGATGGGGGATGCATTATTTTTCTTTAATATGTATCGCAGCATACTCTGAAAAATTGCATAAATAGTTAGAAATTGAAACAATGTATGAAAAGTGTTTGACTATTGACTGTATTGTATACACACAGCTATTTTTTTTTAGAAAAATAATCACCCGCCTCTTGCGATTGCGATTTAGAATATCTTTTATACCGCAAAGTCAGCTTAACCCGAATTGTGCCAGCGTGACCGTACGGTCACACACAAAAAACCATAAAATAATGTCATATGTGTTAAAACCATACAGTTGAGATCAATAACGGGACATTCGAAAAAAATAATTACAGCACTATTCGGGTTAAGAGCCCAGAAAAGGCTTAATTTACTTAATACCGGTGGGCCTCACTTAACACGTACTTCTTATAGCACGGCCTCGTTTTAACACGGGTCACTTTTTGCGATATATTTTCGTTTAACACGGTCCATAGTCTTGTTTTACACGGTTCTTGCAACCATTTTTTTGTTGATAAGTTGTTTCAACTATACACGAAGAACATACAAGTTTTGTTAATATGTACATGTAAACACGTTATGCCTTATGCATACTTATGTATACTTGCTGTGTTTCTAAGAATATGTACATACATACTAAAATAGGGGTTCCCCATATTAACTGTGCCAGCGCGATAATAGATGATTGAAGATAGTCAGTTACGTTACAGTTGACTAAAACGTTAGGTACAGCATTTGTAGGAGATTTAATAACATACATAGGTGATTGTGACTTAGCATATGGAATAGGCTTCGCATTAAGGTTTTTTTTTAAATGCAGATCCTTCAAGGCGACTGAAATGTAAAAAAGAGTTAGCATTATGCATGTCACGCAAAAATTACAGATTTCTTCATCAAAAAGGACAACATTGTGTGAATTAATAAGAGTAAAGTGAAAAAAATATATTATTTTTGGTTTTTTTTTTTCTTTGAGATTATGGAACGTAACTCCTCATTTACACTGGTTTCTTGTTTTGTTTAGCACGATTTTGTTTAACACGATATTTTTCAGGAACGTAACGTGTTAAGTGAGGCCAACCTGTAAAATGAAAATCTCTCAATAAATAATTTTGAGTTTGTGTAAGTGAGATCATAGGGTTCCGTTAGAAAGCTGATCAATTTTCTGATAGCATCCCTTTTGAATTTTCAAGCTCTTTTTTTTGGTATTTCCAGTTACAAGATACAACAACCACTTCTACTCTTACAGAAATATATTGTAAGAAAAATATGCGGGAAAAATTGTTTACATCCAAGTTCTCCGTTAGTCTACGATTTGAAAATTGTTTCAGTTCGGCAGTTATACTGTTTTAAAGTTCTAAGGTATTTTTTCTTTAGATCTGGTCATATGAATACTACAGTCCTTGAAAATTATAATATTCGTGGTAATCACTTGCATCTTGTAGCTGTTCCTAGTTTTCGAACCACAGCGTATAAGCAGTCTTACACAATTACGTCGTGCCGTCTCATTAACAAGCTTCCTTTTGGGATTATTTTTTTATTTATTTATTTCGTCAATCAAGTTTCATACAACTCTTAAGAGACTACAGAATAAAAAAAAAAAAAAAAATAGCAATCATAAGAATTCCATAAAAATATTCTTAAGAGCTAATCTATTAATATTAAAATCTATAGCATAATCGAATTGATTATAGGTAATACAAGCAGATGTATTGGGATTATTTCTTGCATAATTTGTACAATAAGTACTCTTAGTCTTATTAATAAATTTATGAATCACGTAAGACATTGGCTTCTAGCCCATTATATTAATAGTCTAGAATCCGGCCTTAGTTCTCGATGGTAGGTGAAGTTTTTGTTGTTTTTCTTTTTTTCAATGACATAATGTATTATATTTATTTTACTTAGTTCAATAAATCTCTTATTTTAATTTTGAAATTGTGAAATTATTTAACCTCAAAGGGTCACCCCAACTATTTATTTCATTTCTTATTATTTAGTTCTTTGAAATGGCTTAACTATTTCTATTTAAGGAATACGAAAAGTCTCTAATTTGTCTCGAGTTGCAATTATTAATTGTATAACTTAATCTAGTAAATTTTGAATTACTGTATTTATCTTCTTCTGACTTCTTACTTGCTGGTCTATTATACCGCCGAAAGGGATCCCCGAAGTAACCATGCTCTGGATGGGAATCTACAACCTCTGCGTGGTAAGCTACGAATATAATATGCATTTGACCAGAGAGGCGGCTGAAAATTCAGGGATCGTTTTGCTTTATTTTGAAACGGTTTTTTCAGTCTTCTAGCCTGTCTTAAATCATCGAGATGGAAGATCTTGAAAAACTATAAAGCGGCAATCATGACGATAGTAAAAAGGATCCCCTAAGATCTCAGATTTAGCCCAAGAAGAGCTGTTAAAGTTTGATTCAATTCATATTTATCGCGAAAATGGCTCCCTCACTTTCCCGGCCGATCCGTCTTGGCCTTTTTCGAAGCAGGTTCATCCTTCGCAGTCCGCTGTTTCGACTGTTTTTTGTCTCAAGAAGTGAATTGTTGGATCTAAATAATGAATCGATGCAAAAAATCTGGCTCGTTTTGCTTAAACCGCTCCAACAGGGCCTTAAGAACCTTCATTTGAATGCGTTTTTGGTTTGAAAACGGCAACCAATGCGTAGATTGCTTACTTACTTACTTACTTAGGTGGCGCTACAGTTCGGGGTGGACCAAGGCCTCAACCAACAACCTCTTCCAGCTAGCCCGGTCCTTAGCTAGCCGCTTCCAGTTGCGCACTTCAAGTTGGCTGAGGTCTTGTTCTACTTGTGTGCGCCACCTTAGGCGAGGTCGTCCTCTGCTGCGCTGAACCTCCGGGTAAGAGTCGAATATTCTCCGAGCGGGGGCATTGATGTCCATACGCTCTACATGTCCTAGCCATCTTAAACGCCCAATGTGCAGTTTTTTGACCAGGTTGATGTCGCTGTACAGCTCGTACAGTTCGTGATTGAATCTTCTCCTCCAGAACTCGTCAACGCAAACGGGACCGAATATCTTACGAAGGATTTTTCACTCGAAGCGACCAAGGATATCTTCATCCACTTTCGATAAAGCCCATGCTTCAGCTCCATATAGCAAGACTGGGATGATAATGGTCTTATATAGAGTCTCCTTAGTCGATCGAGAAAGGACTTTACTACTCAATTGCCTTCTTAGCCCAAAGAAACAGCGGTTGGCAAGAGTAATCCTTCGTTTGATTTCCGACGAGATGTCATTTTTTGAAGTTATGGCAGACAAAGTCCTTTACTACCTCGAAGTTGTAGCTGTCTATTGTGACGTTCTGTCCAATTCGTCGATGTTGGGTGTCCCTTTTTGTTGACAGCATATACTTAGTTTTGCCCTCGTTTACCGCTAAACCCATTTTGGCCGCTTCCATTTCTATACTCGCGAACGCACCGGTGACAGCTCGCTGTGTTACACCAATGATGTCAATATCGTCGGCGTATGCAAGTAGTTGAACGGACTTTTGAAAGATCGTTCCTTGTGTGTTGGCTTGTGAGTTACGAACAATTCTTTCAAGTATGATGTTTAAGAAGTCGCGTGACAGCGCGTCACCTTGTCTGAATCCTTTTTTGACATCGAAGGTCTCGGTGAGGTCATAACCGATCTTGATGGAGCAGCGAGCTTTCTCCATCGTCATCCTGCACAGACGGATGAGCTTGGCAGGGATGTCAAAACTAGACATGGCTCTATACAGTTCATCCCTCCATATGCTGTCATAGGCGGCCTTGAAATCGATGAACAGGTGGTGGGTATCGACTTGGACTTCTTGGGTTTTTTCCCGGATCTGCCTGAGTGTGAAAATTTGGTCTATGGTGGACTTTCCTGGCCTGAAACCGCACTGATAGGGGCCATTCAGATAGGATCTTATAGGCGATGTTGAGGAGACTGATGCCTCTGTAATTGGAGCAGTTGAGGGGGTCTCCTTTCTTGTGGACCGGTCAGACGATGCTGAGATTCCATTCATCTGGCATACTTTCATCTGACCAAACCTTGGAGATGAGTTGGTGTATGCTCACTACCAAGTCATCTCTCGCTGCTTTAAATAGCTCTGCGGGTAGACCGTCAGGTCCAGCAGCTTTGTTGGACTTTAGCTTGGATATTGCTATCCGCACTTCGTTTTGATCAGGTGGATGGGGGTTTTGGCTATCATCATCTAAATTGAACGGTACATTCTGCCTAACAGCGGAGTATTGGTCTTCGTCACCATTATACAGTCTGCAGAAGTAGTCTTTCCATATTCTCAGCACCGACTGCGTAGATTGCTTACGCATATCCAATTGTTCAGTCAATATATTGAAAACCGCTAGCGTCTTCCAGGCGGAGCTACTGGCGATCCTCGAGGCCTGCCACAACTTATTCAACATCCAAACATAACATTGCTACTATAACAGATAGCCAAGCCGCAATCAAAGCCATAAATTCGGCAATCTCCTCATCAAAACCGGTTGAACAATGCCAAGAAAGGATTGAAAGGAGGATTGGAGAACTGTTCCTCTTTCTAAACCCAACAGGGTTGATATGCAATATGTATATATCTTAAAAGTACACCTAAGGTTGTGGTATCAAAACGGCGCCCCTTCTGCACTATTTGGGTATCTTCCTACGAAACCACCATTTCCACCTACCCATATGAATACGCATACTTCCGATATGCCCATGGCCTCTGCTATCTCCTTAACATTGTAGTACCAGCATGCTTTCAACGAGTAACGCCATCTTCATGTTCAGGCTCAAAACTTTTCAAACTATCCTTGCATGTAACCGTATTATTCGACATTGTCTTGCTATAAATTAAATTCCCAAAAGTGGGTACTTACCATCCCATCTCCGTATATGTGCATACACAAATATACATATGTAACAAATGTGCAATTAAAATAATGAATTTGGTTTTAATGTCGTAACAATTTGAATGTCTGCTACTTACGAAGTCTGCATTTTCATTTCTAATGTACGAGTATCTTTGGGATACATTAAAGTTATTATTATCAACAAATGAATGCCGTTCAGTTCTTATATTACAAGTATAACCTACCGCTGCCGCATTAAACGGGGCATACACAAATGGTAATGGAATAACCATCCGAATTGCTATTCAGAGGAAGGCCAACTTCTTCTTGGCATTTAATGAGGTCATATATATTCCGTGTGGAAGCTATCTTATGCTTTTTGGTATTTAATTGCTTCTTAGAAACATAATCTACAACAGAATCAGTGCATGAGACTAAGGAATGTAGAACGAACTATGAGGTGGGGTTGTACGGAGGGAGTATTCTTAAAGCAGTTCTATGTGCATGTTGGGGCATGAAACTGGCTTTGTATTTGGCACAATCGCCAAACTATTAGCTTTTGTTTTAAAGAGGTTTAAAGATTTTAAATTGCAGGTAGTTGTACAGAACTAATGCCCGAGATTGATTTTAAATTAGGTTACGTTAGGTAGCAGTGGCTGCCAGTACTTATGCCTATAGAGGCCTATTGTGATACCAAGTATCTTGGTCACCACCACTCACGAAAACCATTAAGGGCTTGGAATTAAGCGTAATAGACTTTTAATATGTTGGGCTCTCTTCCTCTTCCTCTTATCTCTACAACTTCTACAGAAGTTAATTAAAAGGATGCGCAGCCTAGTTGCGTGTCTCCTGTAATGACACCAATATTTGTACTTAGGGACAGAATGTAGTTAGAGCGGTGCAAGGCAAGTTGTTTTATTGACTGTGTCAAATTTGAGTGACAGCTTATAAGTACCTATATTTATCGTATCTAAATAGTAGAATAGGTATGGTTGTTCCTAGTTTAGCGAGTTCGCCTGCTTTACAATTCATTTGAATGTCTTTGTTTGTCTGTCTTCAGCAAAGGTCAATGTTAAACTGCTTTCTTCTTTGAGAGGCGCTAAAGCTTAACTTATTTTTTTTTAGGTGTTGGACCCGGGCTGGGATTGAACCCAAGTAGAATGCGTAGTAGTCCAACGCACTAACCACCACGGCCACGGCGATAGCAGTTAAACTGCTTGGCAATCTCTATAAGAGATGAAGGTGGTCTTGGAAGTGGTCTTAGATGTGGATGGGGTTGATTCCAGGGATTTCAAGGCCGCCTAACTATCCGAGAGAATGCCAATATCACCAGTAGATATTACATTCCTCTTGATCTAGGACATTTTAAATTTTACATTTAGAAGTCTGTCTTATGCTCTGCTCATGTCTCATATTGTAATCAGCGTCAAAACATGCGAAGAGCCATTTCACACATACTTTTGATAGATATTCACATTTCATAGCTTGCTATGTGCCGGCTGCCGGATGTGTGTGAAAATATACTTATTTTTTGAGAAAACCGGCTAACCGGGCCGGGTATGTGTGAAATGGCTCTAAGACTTAATCAGTGGAAGTCGCACAATCCGAGCTGAGTAGCTCAGTCGAACTGAGCATAATGGTAGATATAGAAGATGCTCTTAAAAACCTAAAATTGAAAACTAACTATAGCTGACGAGCTTTCAGACTTAAAAGTAGAACACTCACTCGGCGAGTTGATTAATTTATTACTCTGTCAGCAGGGGCAAGATATCCTATGCCATCTTACTAGCCTCAAAGAGCTTCTGCAATGTGCTCTTAACAAGCTCACCAAAAGAGCTGATAGCTGAAGCTATGAGGTTAACCCCAACAAAGCAGAGCTGATTCTCTTCACTAGGAAATACAAAATTCCAAGTTTATAAACTTATAACGCAACTAGCATAGTTCTAAGCTCTTGTAAAAGCGCCGCGAATACTACACGTATCTGTCTTCAGACCGACTCTGATGACAGATCAGCTATCTTGTGACCTAAATTAACCTTTAAGGTCGAAGTATTAGTCATAGATATTAAAAAAAGGAAAGACGTAGTAAAGCCGTCAAAAGCTTCTTAAAGTTAACTTTGATCAAATAGGAAGCCAATGTATGTTTCAGGGTCTCAGAAAATTGTCGGGAACTTTGTTCGCAGTTTGCACAGATCTGAAATTTTTTGCACAGCACTTGAAATGCGAAAAAGTTTCTGTAGCAACCCTGTTACACCAACCAGTTGAGGCTACTAGAAGTCGGCTGTCAAGGGTGCATTATTGCATTTCGTTCAAGCTTCCAAGGTGGCTTAGCAAGGACATATCGATAGTCCATTTAATTTTTAGTAGAAGTTTGTATGTCGTGCCCCGATTGGTTTTCGAAATTACTACCATCAGTGAAACTTTAACCTTAACCTTTAGCAAGGCGTTTGTGTATAAATGGCGCCCAACTCGCCTACGTTCAACGATTTAAATTTTTATTCGATAACATGATCCGATTCGACTGCAGGCAAGTTTTTCTACCAAGTCGATGATGTAACTTCCACCTTTCACCTTGAGAACCCAAGGCTTGTTCTCCATCCACCGACTTTCTTCTTAGTTAACAAGTCCAGTCCCTTTTTAGACTTAACAAATAAAAAATAAATAAAAAATTCAAATTTCTAATAACAAAACTCCAGACAAATAAAATTAAAAAAAAGAAAAAAAAAATCATAAGGCGAGAAAACAATTATTATCAACTTCTAGAATATTGATATAGACGCATACCTACATACCTACGTATGTTTGTAGGTTGGAATCTCTTATAACATTGGACCATCCAACCCTTAAGCTGTTTGGGGCGAATTACAAAAGCACAGCCCCTTGCGCCGCAAAACTGATTTCGAGGATTACAACAATTCTGCGGAATGTTTTGCAATAAAGCAAAGATTGTGTTTGTTGTGTTTACCAAGTCCTTGTTGGCCATTTATATTAATGTATGCTTCGAGCAAATAAGAGGTACACACATACATGTAGATTTTAAGGGTTCCACTTAATGTGTTTGCTGGCCTTTTTTTTTGGAGTTCGGTTTATTTACTTGTTCACAGTTATTTTTATGCACAGACACAGTTATATTTGTAGACTGCCCAAATACTTTCCGCAAGGGAATAATTTTATAATTCTCAATTGTAACGGTCAGTTGTTGGCCCATAAGCCATAAGTATTAATGTCTAGACCGTAATTGTGTTTGGTGTCTCATTTTAATAAAGGAAATTTTAATCAAAGAGTTGGTCATGTTTTTGGTTAGAAAACGTTGTGTACAAATCAAATATTTAATTAAGTACTGTGAGGTTTTGAAGGTTGATCTGGACAATCTTCTGTGGTAAGAGCAATGGGGGCATATGGTTTTTGAAACTAGAAAAAATCCATCTTAGGATGACACACCAAGATTCAAGGAAAGTATTTTTGATTTGTGCAAAGTTAAAAAAAACTTTTATAAATAAGTGAATACTAGGCAACAGCAGACATATAAAGGGCCAAACCTAGATTCTCGAAAATATTCTTGTGTGCGCATTATAAATGGTTTCTCATGAAGAGTGATTTTAATTTTAAATAAAACAACAACGGTTCAACATATCAATTTAGATAGTGAAGCTTGTACAATACAGTTATGTTCGGAATATCGATACCTTTCCGCAAGAATATAAAGCTTAAAAATTACTTTTTGATTTTTTCTTGTATTTTGTGCTAAACACCACGTTTTGGTCTGAGTTTGACTGCTCTAACAGGTAGGGTAACTTCGGGCATTATGGCGCAGGGGGCATTATGGCGCACCTTGTAAATATCACATTTCCGGTTTACTTATAGAAAATAAAACGATGGGAAAACTTGAGTCTTCCTTGATAAAGTGCCATGTTAAGTTGTAAAGGTGTTGCAATTTTTTTTCCAAGTGAAAAAAATAATAAACAAAAAAGTTCCCCACTTTTGTCATCTACATGTATTTTTGGCTCTTTTTCATTTGCGTGTAGCTCCTCAAGTATAAAACGCATTGGGTAAGTGTACACAGTGAAGTGAAGTGAATCGTATTGGTTTTCCTTTGGTGGCATTGATTAGTAACAGTAAAAGAAAGTCTGACGTCTTTTTTAAGTTCTGTGCAAATGAGTCTTTTTTGTAATATGGCGCACTTGCCGTAGGGGCATTATGGCGTATGTAAAGCATGTAAAAAAAAGTTATACTCAGACTCTAGAACGATGACGACAGGAAGCATGTTTAGGTGCTCCCACATGCCTAGGAGTATAAAACGAACAGAAAATTGTGGCTCGTGTAAGGAAACTACAAGCGTATGGATTCGCTCCTAATAGAAAAGAGCTGTTTTAAATGGGCGTTGAACAGGCAGACAAGTAGAGACAAGTAGAGTAGGTGGTCCCACGACTCATGTGGATGCGCCATATTGCCCTATGTATAGGGCATTATGGTTTTTTGTAAAACATTTTTAACTTAACTTTTTCTTTGTTTAAATCATTGAATTATTATAATTATTTAAAGTGTTTTTGTTCTGATTTACTTATATTTTCTAACTGATATTGTTTTTTAATAAAAAAGCTTGTCATGTTGAAATTATTTGAGAAACAAAAGAAGTGCGCCATAATGCCCCAATTTACTTTATGCCGGCGATAGCCTGAATGTCGGCTTCCAAATGACCCAAATTCGGTGGCTTTGACGTAGCCCCAACAAAAATACTCCAGGGATGCCAAATCACATGACCGCGGCGGCAGTTCACAAATTCTTGTCGTGGGATGATCAAATCGCCAAACTCCGTCAGTAAAGTGCCATGTCGATATTCTTAAGTTCTGCGGAAAGTTCAAGTAACATGGCTCTGCAGTAGTCGCCATTGACTGTTACGGCTCATCGCTCCTCATTTTGGAAGGAATAAGGTTCGATGACTCCATCACGACATAAACTGCCCAACGCAGTGAGTTTTCGGGATGCAATGGCATTTCATGTAACACTTGTGGGTTGTTCTCACACTAATAACAAAAATGCACCTCGGCTGAGAAGATGATTTTTTGGCAGAAATCCAGATAATCTTCCAAGTGCTCAAGGACCCAATCAGCAAACTTCCGACGCATTCTGTGGTCGTTTGATTCAGGTCTTCAGTAAGTATGATTTTGTTAGAAAGTAGACCCAAATCCTTCAATTTGACGTCTGAGAAAGCCCGAAGTTGCGATCGCAGTGAAATCAATAAATTTAGCTCACCGGCAATACTGGCCGCTGCAGCTGCGATTTGTGTAATCCATGATCTTGCTGGTCGCTTATTGTCCTGCAAAGTGAAATCAAACTCAAACTGTCACCACTACTGAAAAACCTTTCTTAGGTCATTTCACATAGCATTGCTGTTTTTTGGAATGAATATTCAAACAAGCATCATTTTTTGAAAACTGATTTTTTTACGCTGAAACAGGTTTCATACATTTTGCAAGTGGGATAAAAGTGCATTAGAATCTTCTTCTTCTTCTTCTTCTTCTTATCGGGCTTCAAGCCTTTGGAAGATCCCTGCAGCAGCCGGATGGTAGGATCCACGTTTCCTTACCGACGTGTATGTCGAAAAGGGGCCGCTTTCGAAAACGTCATCTGCATCAAATTGCTTTTCTCCAAATGTTCTTAAACGCAAACTGCACACACAAAACCCTTTGTGTTGCAAATGTTGATCATCATTTGACGATCAAATTGACGATCAAATGACGTTTTCGAAAATGGCTAGGAAGTGCCTCTGTTATACAGTATCTATGATAGCAATGACAATTTGAGTTTTGAAATTGCTTTTTGGTCTTTGAAAAATAACCAAAAGAATTATAAAGAAATATATATGAAAATAGATAGTACATATAGTCCTACGAGTCCTAGATTTTTGAAATTCGTCTTCTCTGCAACGTTGGAAAATTGCTTTATTTTCATGTAATTCGAAATACAAAAAAAGGTCACAGGGGGCAAGGTCGGGTGAATAGGGGAGATAGGACAGACAGGTTATGTTGTTTTTGGTCAAACATTTGCGGACAGACAGGGCTGTGTGAACCAGGGTATTATAGTGTTGAACTACACAAAGCAGGCGTTTTCGGCCGAAAACTGGTGCGCAATATTTACAAAGCCTCCAGGTAGAAAGCGTGGTTAACTGTCTGACCCTGTGGAACAAACACTGAATAGACATTTCCATCTATTCGAGAAGAAGGACGACCAGAGCGAGGTTTCTCATCAGATTTCAAATATTCAAGTTTTTATTTGCAGATTTAAATAAGCTGGTAGATTCCACGATAAAGATGATTATAAATGATTATAGAATCTGAAGGAGGAACATCTGGAGAATTTGGAGGATGCTGCAGGATTTACAATTGGAACTTCTTCAGTGTTCGTGAACTTGGGCGATTCAGTATGTGCATTTGGGTAGTCGTAATTAGAAACAACCGAAAGAGTATGTTCTTTTTTTTTAAAGCCGCGTCGAAGTAGCTCATTTGGAATCCCACCAAATACATACACACATCGTACCTACCTTCAGTTGATGCAAGTCGGCTTTATCGACGGGTTCTACAATTTCAGCTGTTTTTCTCCAGAGCCTTTTTCGTTACACATTATGAAACGGAAGCGTATCGGATTTTCAGAAAATGTAATAAATTCGAACGAATAGCTAGTATCAGTTGATCTCAGAATCCTGGAACTGGCTTCTGTCCATCTTACAAAATTGATTGTTTGCATTTAATTAAAGTATGCGCTATAGCAATACGTCTGTAGAGTGGTAAGTTCATCTGGACAAAGGGAAATTCCCCAATGTCGTTTCTTCTTTGTTGGAATTCCAAGTGCCAGCTAAAGTGCTTTAAAAAATATGCCACTTTCCTTATGAGCCTCATGTTCACTTGCGTGGAAATTTCGCTCCCTACAGCTACTAAAATTTAAATTTTCAGCTCCACCGACCGCGTTCTGGCATCCAGCCACCGCCAACCCCGTCATCGTCGAAGTGATTACATTTGTACTCTGGTTCCTTCTCATGCGCGCGCCCCGGGAGCGACTTTACTTTCGTTCCATTTCGCTTATTGAACAAATCTCCTCTGAATGCGATCAATTTAATGCGCGCACCCATTGAACAAGCAATAAATCTCTTACAATCGAATCAACCAAATAAAATTGTTCACATTTGCACGACATAAAAAAATTTAGCGCTGTATCGAAGGTGGGGCGCCAATCAGTTGTGACGAAGTGGTGCCGGTTCTGGCTAGCACTGGCATCGAATTTATTCATCCAACACGTGGGACATGATTTCAAAAACAAATTTCAAACAAAGTGCCGATACTTGTTTGTAGCTTAGAATATAGCGGTACAACTTGAAAATAACAATCAATGATTTCGTCGCACACAAATTGAGTGTCTTAAGGTCATTAGACTGATTTTCTATGCGCACAAATGATTCAGAGTTGCCATGCTAGGAAAAAAAACACCAACTCTTTTTGTCCATTCTACAGATTTTCACCGTTATTTGCATGGCTGCATATAAATTGGAAATTTTACACTTGATTGTAATTTATTCAACTGATGAATGAACGCGCAGTTGGACGAACAACGACGACGTGGACGCAGAGTTTGTCAGGTAATGGCCTGAGAAGCGTTGACAATTTTATGCAATATAAAACAATAAAGTGGTGGAATAAGAAAGTAAAACTAAAAAAGAAAAAGGGGGAAATTTGGTTGACAAAATAAAGCAAAATTGTAGTAGAAAAGTAGCTTTTCAATACTTTACTTTTTGAGACTACAGTGAACGTCCAGTATAACGAAAACCCGATATAACGAATATACGAGATAAGGAACGCTTTTTAGATTTACATTAGTATCTCAATATAGCGAACGTTGGCCACGATTTGCTATCCGATATAGCGAACGTATAAATAAGTTGACTAAAAAACCCTGGAAGTATTTATGCTGTTCCTACAACATACATATAAATACATACCAATTACGCATCTGTTCTTGTTTCCATGTCCACATAGAATAAGCTTTCGAGTCTAATGCTTCAAAAATGTTGGAAAAATATTTTGAGTACTGACTCAGGAGGATGAAATTCCACTTTCATTACTACTATGGCAAAGTTTTGGCAAAGCAGAGTGCCTTAAGTCTTGTTAACCATGTTTTCCCGAAGGTAACCCACTTCATTTATTTGAGTCAGTTTCGAAATTTAATCAGCATCATGCTAGCATCACAAACCTAAAAACTCGGAACAATACAGAAACCAATTTACAAGAACAAGCATACGATGACACCGTTGAACTAAGCTCTGAAAGCGAAGATGAGGTAGGTGACGGATCAGTATTCTTGGAGCTCCAATAAAGCATGATAAAATTGCTTAGCCACTGTGTTATGATGGGGACAACAAGTCAATGTTGATATGGCTGACATGTTCACGTTCAGACGGCTTCAAGAAAAAGCTTTGCAGTTGTTGCAGTAAAACAATTTTTTTCAAAGTACATAATTTATAAAATTTGTAAACTTAAATGGCAGGTCCATCATCTATTCAATTTAACATTAAATAAAAACGTCTAAATAAACATATTTTTTTAATGGTTTCTTCTAAAAAAGAGTATAAAAAATCGATCGATATATATCATATAATATTTGTTATACTGGACGTCCACTGTATTTCCAACACTGTAAATCAATACGTGACACACAAAAATTAATGTTCCGCCCTCCTCCCCCTTCGCTCTGGAGTTCCCCAAGGTTCTGTCCTAGGACCACTGTTATTTACATGTTTTATAAATGATATCTCAGACTGTTGCGCGGTATGTAGCCATCACATCTATGCAGACGATGTTCAGCTATATGCGATGTTTCCACAAGCACAAATCAATCTAGGTTTCGCAACAGTAAATCAAGAGCTCGAAAAAGTTTATTCCTGGTCCAAACTAAACAAACTTCAGCTAAATTCAGCCAAAACGAAAGCTTTGATTATTAGTAGAACCAATGTAAATTGCGATACCCCTCAACTCTATCTCAATCACTCTCCTATTGAATATGTCGAAAATGTAAAAAAACTTGGGGGTTTATATCACACATAACTTTACATGGAAATATCACATAAATAGGACTGTCGCAAAAGTTTACGGTGCTCTTCGTGGTCTCAGTCCCACCCAAAAGTATCTTCCAACAGATGTTAAGCTTAAGTTAGTCAGGGCATTTATTGTGCCTATAATCCCATATGGATGTGAGCTTTTTTCTAACATGGACTCTGAGTGCCAACGAAAACTGAATGTTGCATACAATAGCTGTGCAAGATACATTGTCGACATAAACAGGCATGAGCATATTTTCGGCTATGCCAAAAAAATTACCGACTATTCACTAACTGCTCTACTGAAATATCGAACTATTCTATTCCTGCATAAAATTATTACCACCAAAACGCCGGAATACTTATTTGATAAGACCAAAATGGCGAGAACCCAAAGATCTTTACAATTAATTACACCAAGATATAAATATTTGACTACCTCACGATAATTTTTTGTATATGCGATTAAACTTTGGAATATGCTAGCTACCCCTGCACATTAGGCCTTCATATGATGCCAGCACGTTCGCAAAAAATGTTTTTGAACACTACGCAGAGAATTTCTAATGCATTGACGTCCTTCTATCTCTCTTACGTTTTCTTCTTTTTTGTTCATACATAAACTTTGCTGTTTATCTATCCCTTATTCAAATAAATTGTATATTACTGTTTTATTTACTTCGGATTTTATTTAAATACTATGTTACTTTTAAGCACAAAACCACAAAAAAGCAAGAACAAGTTATTATAGGACTTGATCTTTTTGTACCATGAATGTTTTCAATAATAAATTAAATTAAATTAAATTAATAAACCAGTTGAAGAGATAGCCACGTTAATCTTTCCAGATTGTGAGTCGAAGCCTTCTGTATAAATTTCGCTACTTCCGCTTCCACTTCCATTTTATGTCCTTCACACTTCACTTTATCACCTCTCTTCTCTCATGAACCGGTCTCAGACTGCGTTCATTACAAAATCAAATGGCCAACTTGTTAAACGAGTCATCATCATAAATAACGGAATTTAAAGGGTGAAGCATAAAATACGGTAATTACTTAAATAAACATATTTTTTGATTCCCCGGTAAAGTGAAGTTATTGCCACCAAAAGTTCCTTCACAGCGTAAAAGTGCATTTATTTCCCACTTGAGGTGATGTTTTTTTTCCCATGTAAAGCAAAAGTCATTTCTTTCACCGATTGCAATGAGTTCGAAGTTAAAACAGTAAAAAGACTGAATGGCTTTAAATAGTATTTCACCTTAAAGAATGCCAATTGCTATTCCAGCACATTTACCGCTATATTCCCATTCCCGATGCCAAATTCCTTTCGCCATTCAAGTCGAAAGCATTTCTTGGAATTCGGTCCCACAAACTCTACACATGCCAACAACGCCATCATCATCACCATCATTCGAGATGTCAATTTCCGAAACAATTCCAAAGGATTATTCCCAACGAACAGAAACACACAAAAGGACATGGAAACATAGAGACACACGAGCACACAAAACCCAAAATTCAAATTTAAATTTTTATAAAAGGGTTTTGGAGAAAGGCGGTTGGAAGATCGGGTGATGGGCGAGATAATGACACCAATATTACGTGTGTGACTGGCTTTAAGAGGACACACTTCCTGCAGGCAAATTGGAAATCTAAACTGTGGTCTTAGGTTCCATCTTCAACCAATATCCTGCCATGCTATGCCTTTGGACAAATTTGCTTCTTTTCAGTGTATCCTGTAGCATGTCCTGCCTGGAATGAGAAGATGTCCTAAGATGATAACGTAATGACACGTAAAATTATTCAGTGCGAGTAGCGGCCGGGGGTCCTGTGATGGCTTAGAATATTAACTCAACACAAATGCAGGATGTGAGTTATTTCCTTGATGACTGCCTAATGGCATGAGAGTGGATATATGCTTTGCTGGTATTATTATTGTTTTTGTTTTTGTAACGACATGGGTATGAGTATGACTATATCGAGTGCAACAACATTTTTCACTCATTTCCGTGTTGGGAAAAAAAACCGCTATTTCTAAGCGAAAACTTTTCCTTTTACCTTGAAATATTTGTTGTTGTTCTTGATACGCCTTAAGTTTTGACTAATTATATGAACGGTGGGGGGCAGTGGTGGTTGTACCTACGCTGTACAAATTTAGCTCCATCTTGTGGAAAGTTTGTGCGAAGGACAAACTTTAAAGTGATTCTCTCATAAGCAATAATATTCTTTTTCTGATGCGTTTTTTTTTCGGTAGTGGAAAGTTGCAGAAACTGTGTTCGTTCCACATTTTCTATGCATTTGAAAAAAGAAAAAGGGAGAGAGTGAATTTTCTTCGACGCAAAAAGAAACCGAAACTTATTCGAAACTAGGTCAGTGGTGTTTTCTTCGCTTTGTCACAAGTTTTTGTCGAGTTTTTTTTTTTATTTTTATTTTTGCTTGTGTCGGGAATAATCGTTTAACTTGAGGATTTCAACGGATTCTGATGCTTAAAACTTGTAATGTGCTTAAATAGTATTTGTGAGTTGGATGTGCAAGTGCATTCCAGACGGGAAGCGAATAATGAGGGAAATACTTTTATGAAAGTTTTGTTTTTTTTTTTTTTTGCAGGAAAAAAACTTCTCGCATCGGATTTCTGGTGTAAGTTTTTCATTTGAATGTGAAAATTCGAACTATGGGGTAAGGCGTTGTGCGAGTTGGAAAATCCAACTTTTACTTTACAGTCAGTTTTAAAATGCACATCAGAGGAGGAGACGGAGATTTCTCTTGAATATGCATAGAAAAAAAGGACATCTATTTGAGTACTGTCTTCTTTTTTTCCAGTCACTTCGGAGACGGTACCCAGCTTTCAAAAACAGGCTTATGTTTCAATCGACCAACAGAAACTTGAACCATGGGTTTGATGTGATATCAAAAGTAGTAGTCAAAAACTTCGAAACATTCTTCTCGACCAGGAGCGATGCCCAACAATGGTACACAGATGGGTCGAAAACAGAAAATGGGATTGGAATAGTGGGACCAAGATGTCACACATATATATGTATGTAGATCCCTCCCATAAAGATGCCAGAATTTTCCAAGAATAGACACTAATAAAGACTCAAAAGTTACTAGAACAACATAGAGGGTCTAAAACACTCAAAAAAGTTCCCTAATCACAACCAGAAAAGAACAAATAAAACCTAAGATTATATATGAAGGAAATTTAAAAATTCCTTGCGCAAATTCAATCTGAAACAGCCACCTCTATGAAATGAAAATCAGCAACACAGACACCTGCAGATTCTGTCAACAAACAAAAGAAACTATGGAGCACCTGAGTGCTCTGCTCTAGCAAAAAGAAGAGCTACTAGGCAAATACATACTAACGGAAGAAGACTACAAAAGTATTCCAGTCAAAGTGATTATCAGATTTCTAAAAAAATGGTACGATTTCTAGACATAAAAGGGGGCACAAGAAACCAACTTTGATTGCAGTGGTAGCAGCCATCTCTGCCGCCCCCCAGATTTATCATATCACAGAACTTTTGGCTGAGTTTGAGCCAATGACTTTTATATTTGTACCAAACAGAGTGAATCATTAGATAGACCCGGCAGGACATTGCTATCTATGTATGTATATCATTGTTTGTATGTATGCTGTAGACTCCGGAACCACCAAACCGATTGAGCTCCAATTTTTGGGGACATCTTTGGTATTTTCCTAAAAGTGTTTCTGTGGAGTTTGGTCAAAATTGGTCTGCTAGGAGCTGAGCAGTGATCAGAAAGGGGTAAAAAGCTAATTTTTTTATGTTTAGACATCTCCTAACTCAACAATGCACAGTGGTTCCACCATAGGCCAAAAGACGAAAAATTCATTGTAAAAGTTTTCACCCAAACCACTTAAGCTAGCTGAGACCAACCCAAAGCTAATATTAATGAGATAAAAAAATGATCCGTTAAGTCAAAACCGTTTGATTTTCATCTCCAAAGTGGTCTCATTGCAAGCAAATTGCTTTTTAGTTGTAGTGCTCTGCAAGTAAGCGTCACTGGATTTTCTATTTTTCATCCACTTTCGTTAACATTTAAGTAGGTAGGTGAGTAATAGTAACGTAAGTAGGAAGGTGGGGTGCTGACAACACCCCATCATGTTTTCACTTTATTACGCATATCTTTCCTCTGGTAAGTAGTTCTATGGTCAAATTGTCCTTATAATATCGTTCGGGGGTAGAACAATGTAAAAAGAATAAACTTTAAGGCCCCTTTATAGAGTTTTTAACCGTCCTTTCCGCACCGTAGCGCAAGTGGTTAGTGCGTCGGACTACTGAGCCAGCGGTCTTGGGTTCGAATCCCGCCGCAAACACCTAAAAAAGTTTTTCACAGTGCCCACCTCTTTCGAATGTCTGACAAGCATCAAAGAATATCATTTGTCACGATTGAGCTTCTCAACTCGCCGTTCGGAGTCGGCAAAAAACTGTAGGTCCCTTCCATTCGTGCAAAAATATAACACGCACACACAAATGGTTGCGAGAAGCAGGCCCAGGTTCACCTCGAGCTGTAGCGCCAACTAAGTAAGTAAGAATCTGTATAATAGCAAACAACAGGAAGGTACTGTACCGACAACGGGTATTGTCAGTCGCCAAGTATTATATTTTTGAAAAATAAGGGCTTGGGGTGTTGCTAGCACCCCACCTACCCAGTTAAAGGTTAATGCCGACAATTTTTTTTTTTGGAATGGATCTATTAGTAGAAGGTAAAAATTCCGTTGTCTATTTTTTTTTTAAGTATGGTATGTGTAACTGTACAAGTGGTGGCACTATGAAAGTGAGGGGAAAAAAATTCAAATAAAATTGCGTTCTGTGTTTTGTGTTAAACTTTTATATGTGTTTCCCCTCAAGACCCACCGGTATGTTATGTTTTGCCAGAAGCGCTGATTTCTGTACTTTTTGTTGCAAGTTGAATCAGCTGCGGAAATTTGCGGATTTAGATCAAATTGACCTATAAGTGACCATACCTCTTATTATTTTATTTCAGGTGCTATCACTAAATGCTCTTTTACTAGAATGTTATGTTTACTTGACCATACAGCCCGACAACGTCTGCTTGAGTATAAAAAATCTAATCTGCAAACTTTTTCGCCTGATTTTTCCAATAGCCTGGCATTTAGTCTGAGGGAGGACACGGCAGGCAAGGTTATGCTCGTTTTTGAATGATTTTTGTGTTCCAATTATCTTTATACTGTAAGTCTGTAGCAGTGGGTGACGTCATAGTCGATCAGTCGATGTTACTTGATCGAGAGATGAGTTTTATGCTAACGTGAAGCATAAAATATACGGCATCAGCAGTCCTACACAGAAACAAGCTTAGCTTCTCGCAATCATTTGTGTGTGTGTGTGTTATTTTTTTCCACGAATGGAAGGGACCTACAGTTTTTCGCCGACTCCGAACGGCGAGTTGAGAAGCTTCTCATGACAAAAATGATACTATTTCATTGCTTATCAGACATTCGAAAGAGGTGGCGACCGTGAAAAACTTTTTTTAGGTATTGGACCCGGGCAGGGATTGAAGTAGTAGTAGTAGTCCAACACACTAACTACCACGGCCACGGTCACCACATGAAGTACGTGAAGCATAGCTATCGATGACGATATCGCCCAGAGTCTCTTTACAACTGTCGAGGGAAGTGTCTCGATCTAGATGCTATATTACATTAATACTATATATATACACTACAGCTTGACAAACAGCAATATAGCCTTTTGTAAAGTACAGCGTCAACAGGACACTACCAATACCTTTTTCAATCAAGTGCTCCCTAAATCTTCGACACTACTGTGCACCGAAAAAGTGTTTGGTGTCTACGTGACGTGACGCAACCTTCAAAGAGACTCGTATGATTCAAAACATTTTTGTCTTTCCTTCAAGCGCTGCACATTGAATATGATGTTCCCTATCGCTTCGAAGTACTCAGAGCATCCAGCACCTACGGGAATTCACAATCTGAATTTGTATAAATTATAAATTTTCAGTATGATGGGAAAATAAATCCTGAAACCTCACCCTCTATTGGGTAAAAAGAAAAAAGATAAAGACAAGAGAGGAACAACCGAATAATTTTCCTTTTATCTAGGATCACCGCCAAGTGTGCCGCCGCTGTCAAGTGCTGTTAAGCCAGCCAAAACTAAATGTTGCATACTCTAATCCCGAATAAGGAGTACTCCACAGTTACTAAAAACGTTCTTTATCCTGGCGAAAATCCAAAGGAATGGGACGAGACAATTCCTCTGGATACCCAAACGTTTCCATTCTCTCTCTCTCTATTTCTCTCGTTTCTGCATACAAATGCCAATGCATATCCTTGATAAATAAAACCGACATCATTTGCTAGTCCTGCGAATGCATGTGTATGGCACTTCCACTTGGTGGAAATATTTAATTCTACTATCGTTTGTTGCACAACTGCTAGAAGAACGACACAACTCGCATATGTGGACATAAATAATGTATACGGCCATTGGCTGTATCCTTTCAACTGAAATAAACTAATCAGATTGCCATTGGTCTTAGGTGGTATGTTGAGGTTGCTCTAGGTACGAGAACCTACTGCCAGAGTATCTGTGTGTTGTCGGATTATGACATCTGTGCAGCTTGAAATAAAAGCGAATGGAGCTTGAAACCTTTCAGTCGTTAACATTTTTTGTTTGCGGAGCTAAAATTTACTTCCTCTGGAGTTGCAGTGGATTTGGGTTTTGTTCGTGAGTTCTTTTAAACGAAATACCTGGTAAGTGGGTCGCTTTGGAAATGAAGACGCCCGCTATTTGTTTATTTAGCCATTTTTGATTAGTTCTGTTCAGGTAGCATCATCTAGTTTTGAAGGTAGAACTACTAAAAAGCAACTGGTATGTAATACATTTTCACCAGGGGGTCATGTCATACCAAAAGAAGTTGGTTGCCTTCCATTCCATTCCATTGCATTTTCTAGTATAAAACCCGATGCCGCCATTGGGGATTAGTAGAGTTAATTTGCGACCCCTGGTGTCAAACACGGCATAATGGCTAGGGCTGTAGTTGTTATCCTCACATAATAAGAGCATGTATTTTTGTTCAGGTAATAGGCGTTTTTCCTTTTTAGTTCAGAGCAGTGCTCTGAAGTCTGCTCTGAACAGAGCCTCATCACACCGGGCGCGAGTTTCGATTCCGAAATTTAAATGATACACAAAACAATATATTTTCCATATAAGTAAATGGTTTTATTCATTTATCATACATTTAACACTACACATAAAACGAAAAGTAACATAAACGACACGTGACGACATGTTACGAACTATACTCACTAATTAGTAATTACCAACTGACAAGGACTCATAGTTTTACATTGAACATAATTGAAAACAACAAAAATAAACAGTAAAACCATAACAGTGCTCCTGCACTTCTTTTTGTCAACAACTTTTGCTCCGACATCTCCAATTCATTCGGATGTTGCTCCCGGTGTTAGATCTTAACAGTATTGTTGTAGGTGCATACATTATGTATTTACTTATATATTGTACATATATATGTTGTGGATGTTGCTGCAGCATATAACTCGCGCTCTGAACTGAGTGCGCTGTGAATTATTTTTGAGACACACTTTTGAGCACTTAGCTGTCTGTATGTTAACCATGTTTTTCGTCCATGTAAAATCTGAAATGAAGTCCATGCATAATTAAATTAATTACATATTGATATTAATTAATACAATTATTAAATTCAATTGTTTTCCATTTTTTCTTCCTGTTCTAGTTTTGACATACCAACCAAACTCATCTGTCTGTGCAAGGTGACGAAGGAGAAAGCTCGCGGCTCTCACAAGCCAACACACAAAAGTCCATTCTACTTCTTACACACGCTGATGACATTGACATTATTGGTATTTAGAACACCGCGAGCACGTACTGGTGCGCTTGCAATTATATAAATGGAATCCGCAACTCATCGGTCATCGGAAATCAAACAAAGACCTTGGAACATCCCGGACTGTAACCCACTTAAGTTAGTAAGTAAGTTCGTGTAACAGTTTAATCTTAAAAGAAGTCACAGCCAGAGTTCAAGTAGAGTGAGTGCCATAGCGTCATGGCAAGTGCGTTGGACATGAACTACTACGCATGCTGTCACGGGTAAAATCCCAATAAACACCAAACAATTTTTTCACGGTTCCACCAAACAAGCATTCAAGACTTATCATTTGTCATCAGGAACCTTTCAATTTTTACTTCGGAGACGGCAAAAACTGTAGGTCCCCTGCATTCGTGCACAAATAGAACACGCACACACAAATGCTTGCGAGAGGCTAGGCTCGGTTCTACATAGGACTGCTGTCGCCTAATATTTATTTATTTTAGATGTTCAAATGGTGGTATAACTGTGACATGCAGACAGACAGGCGGAGTAAGCGAAACTATAAGTGTTCCTAGTATTCTAATGAACCTAAAAATTAAAACTGTGTCTTCACTGGCATTTTAATAAGCGACATTACGTCCAGAAGTCCAGTCCACTAACTGAAAAACGGACAAGGAAGGAAGCTTAATCTTCGACCATGAAATCTCGTTATAACAGGAAAGTCAGCCAATCCAGATGAAATCTAACAATTAATATAAACCCGGTTATACATATATAAAAAAAAAAATGCGAACTCAGTCATTCGTTTAACATTCGCCTTGAATCGATCCTGAACTCAACAGGATCTGCCCACGTTTCAAATGCCCGAGCTGCCATACTAGTGGGATATCTTAGTCCTTCGATCTATTTGTATGTTTTCACTAATTTAAGATTAATTAAACGACGTTGGTCTTCAGGCGCCTGAAGCTGCCAAAAATGCTCTTTTATTGTCTAACATAAAATAATATATTCTGAATGGAATCCCTTCCCTTGAAGTCTCTGAAGATGGGCCTACCCTAAGATACAACACGAAAATCATCTCAAGCCATGTCTGAAGGATTGTGGATACTACGAAGTACTCTGAGTATGTTTTTGGATGCATGCCAAAATTCTGATTTTGATTAGGGCTTGATTAGAAGATTCTTGGAGTCTTTAATATCTATGATTATACACATCCACGTATCTGGAAGTTAAGGTTCGTATAGCTACATAGCCTCATAATAAAAAAAAGATCGTTTGATGATACGATGATACTCTTGGTATATTTGGGATGTGCGTACTTTCCGTGATTTTAAACTTTTCTGAACTTGTTGCTTGTTTTATCGTCTCGTCTCTCGTATTTTTCTTTTTAAGAAATTCCTTCATTAACCTAATTGAACTTTTGTTAAATATTAATCGAGCTCATTTCACTGATTATAAAAAAAGGAAAAGCAACGCGTTCTTCGTTACTTTCAAGTTGTGCAACTTGGGCGATACCCTTCGAGTCATCAGTTTAAATTGCCTCCTTCATCTATGAGATGACATATTTATGTATCTTAATGCCAGAGTTTCGTGTTTGTCAATCACAATCCCACTCGCGTATCCGAGTATAAAAAGGCACACATAGTCGTGTGTCATTTTGTGTTTTTGCATAGCTGGCACATACTCGAGTCGTAGGCGGTTTTTTTTTTGCATACTTTAAGGACGAAAGTTGAAATCATTGTGGCAAGAGTGAGAAATTCCACTCAAGCAATTGAAATCTTATGGAATTAATATGGTAAGCAGGAGCAGCAGCAGCACTTGAACCAGCTGAGCTCTCGCCTCTTAGCGATTATATTATCATCAATGGTGTTACATTATAGCGAAAGCATCTAGGGGGACACAGATATAGATACACTAACAGTCATTGGATAATGTCTAATGGGGTTCATGCTCTGGTTGTTTTTTTTTCTTGTTCCCTTTTTTCTTGCTCACATTTCTTTAGCCAATGTAATGGATAAGATACTTTAGACGAGACACATTGTCTGAATCTTGGGGTGCTGAAAGGCAATTCTGGACCCTTTCCATTGATGAAAATGAGTAACATGTCGATAGTGTGAGGGACAGAGCGAGATGTGCAAAGAATGAAAATAGGCCATGGCAACATTTCATCACTGACATACAACCCCACGGGGTGTTCGGGATGGGGATGTCGTTAAGAAAATGAACCTGCAGATGGTGATGGATAATCTGCACGACAGACTTGGAAAAAAAGTCAACCAGTATGTCATGTAGGTTCTATTAAATATGCATGAGAGGTTAGGTGCATTAGGACGATGCAGAAGATGAGAGCAGGTGCTTTAGAAAGAGCAATATTGGGGTCATAGTCGTGCGATGGTCACAATCCCCATAGCAAAACGGTAAAAAGGTAATAGAAGGCAAACCCCCCTCTAGATACACTTTTTGCTCTTAAAGTCATCTTCGGTTTGAAAGGAGGTTATTTCCAGTACAACTCGCAATAGAGGATTGATGAACTTTTATTTGGACCATCAAAGCAAAATCAAAGAATGCCTTTTGGATGATGGTTTTTTAGTCATTTAGTCATCAACATTAAATTATGTAAAGTCGGTAATTTTTCACGTGAAGTAGACCTACAGCAATTCGTAAATGTTCAGCAGTGTCATCTCTTCTCCACCGGAGTCTACTTTTTACAGATGGCGGGGACCATCTGTTTGTCTTGCGTGCATCCTGGAGATTCGTCTCTACTTCGATTATGTTCACTGGAAACCTCAAAGTCAATGGAAACATATATAACTGACGCTGACCGACCCAAGGTGGGTTCAGGTCTGAAGCATTTTCTAGCAAGCTCATTAGAGATCTCGTTTCTTGTTATTCCGTTGTATCCAATCTAGTCTGTTCAGCCATCCTGTCGAATTTAATGTGAATTTGGACTGCAAAACTTTTTTAGAATTAGTTTAAGTATTCAGTCTTCGCACTTAAACCTGGGGCCGAAGCCGAATTACCGTATCCGTCAACGAGTTATTCGTTATCGAAATGTGACGATTTGGCATTACCGCTCACGTTATCGAGTATGCTTTTACTTATCATTTACTCGATCATTTGATAACGAGTCCTACTTACTCACTCGTTAACGGATGCTGTAATTCAGCCCCTGTTCTATTAGAAAATAGAAGCAAACAACTTATACATATTATATCTCTGGACTTCTACACACTTACTTCCTGACTGCGATTCTTTGTATTAACGCTAGCATCCGTTTGAGGGAAATCTCTTTCACCCTCTGTATTTCTACTCAGTGATGTCCCATGCCGGACCAGCATAGTCATCTTCTATATGGCCCATCATTCTTAGATGACATACGAAGTTTCCATGACCTGTAGTTAATGCTACTACCTACTTCAACGTTCCTTGACCTTCTAGCAAGTAATCCAATGCATGTAGCAGAGCAACCATCTCGGCCTGATATACTGAGGTATACTTCTCTGGGCTAGTTCTAGTTCTTCTGAGTAGACACCTACACCCGCTCCGTCATCTATCATAGATCCATCCATAAAAGTTTATAATAGCTTTGTGATAACTTTTCATAACACGCATTCTTATTATCCCATCCATGCGCATATGCATTCAGCTCTCTTATTGCGTTTGTGACAAGATCCAGGATCTTCCTCTGTCCATATATTGTACCGCTCCTGTTTTATGAAGGAATCTGTTGAAGCCGTCGTTTAATTAATAAATAAATCGAACATGTTGGAGTTGTTCGTAATGCACCCACAATTACCATACATGCAAAACATTGGACCTTATCCAGATGCTTCTTGACAGTGTTCTGATAGGCTTTCTTCCACCATATATGCGATGCATAGGTGATAATGGGTCTAATTATCGTCGTATACATCCAGTATGCTGACCTTGGTAAGAGTCCATGCCTTTGTTCACATGCACATTTGCATTGATGTATCACTCTTTTCGTCTTCCAACATAATATTTCCAAGTATCTAGGCATACATACACCCAGATATTTAACCTTCTTGGTCATTTTGGGTTTACAACCAAAAAGGATCTGTCTTCTCAGCATTGATGGAAAGCACTTATTCTCGACATCTCTGCTCCATCACATGGAGTGCGTTCCTCGTGATATTTGCAGTGACTTCTATGAATTTACCACTTGCTACGTCATCGGCATATCCTGTAGATGCCAGTCTTCTCAAGTATGCCAATGAGAGAGTCCACAGTGAAGTGATATTCCACAGCGTAGTTGAAAGTACTCCTCTTTAAGGTAAACGATAAACCTACTCCAAGTTCAACATATTGTCCACCCATTTTATCAGCACCCTACGTTCTTCTTTGATGAGTTGAGAGAACACAATCATCCCATAGCCAACCAACAACCAACATCCTTTTGCAAGTTCTTAATTTTTACTAAGATGAACACGGCTTTTAAAACTGTCTCAGAAGTGAAGCATATCATTTTAAGATTTCGACCCAATTTAAGGTATTATCCTGAGACTAGTTTCAATACTAGACGTGTTTTATTTGTAACCCATATAGGCTTAAAAAAGATTCCGTATAAAATACAATTACAACTTACAACAATTACAACTGGGCACCGTAGCGCAAGTGGTTAGTGCGTCGGACTACTGAGCCAGCGGTCTTGGGTTCGAATCCCGCCGCAAACACCTAAAAGTTTTTCACAGTGCCCACCTCTTTCGAATGTCTGACAAGCATCAAAGAGTATCATTTGTCACGATTGAGCTTCTCAACTCGCCGTTCGGAGTCGGCAAAAAACTGTAGGTCCCTTCCATTCGTGCAAAAAAAATATAACACGCACACACAAATGGTTGCGAGAAGCAGGCCCAGGTTCACCTCGAGCTGTAGCGCCAACTAACTAACTAACTTAACATATTATAGAATTATAACCTGTTCCACAAAAATTGTCAGTACATGCCTTATGGCGGAGCTTTTTTTCAAACACTAGTGCCTGTTCATATATTCCTGCTTCCTGGCACTCAATCAGAATCAGAAAACCACTAAGATAAAAACAAAAACACAGATGCCCGTTGTCACAGTGCGAGCTTAAGTGTCGGATTATTTAAGTGTAGGATTGAACATGTCCAACACTTAAGAAGTTTTCGTTTTCACACTCAACACTTAAATGTGGTATATTTAAGTCATGGATTGAGTGTCATTGTGAACCATTTATGGAAAAAAGTATTTGTGAATGAACACAAAATGACAAAAGAAATTTGGTTTTCACTTCCTTTTTGTCAAGTGCTTTTTAGAAAAAAATGCAATGAAAATTAAGAGAAAAGAAGACAAAGAATCCGCTGCATGTGTGGAAATGGAAAAATAACCCAATTAATTCATTTTTAATTCAAAAAACGACGAAATAGCAGTATGCTGATGAAAACAAAAAAATTGCGCACCCCTCCCTTCCTTCGATGTGCATCCTGACGCGTTAACTGAAGTCGCGAGCGCAGCGAGCAGCGATATCAGCAGAATCATCCCCCTCCACTTGCATAAAATGAGAGTCGCAATGCCAGCCGCATTACCAGATAAAACATTTCGTTGTTTAGGTAGGTTTTGTGTACTTTATTTGGAGGTTAATATTATTTTGGTACACTTACGGCAACAATTTACTCTCGGTATCGATACTTAAGCCGTGGAAGTCGGTGGCTTAAGTTATGACACTACTTAAGTGTAGGATTGCGTTAAGCCTGCACTGTGAAAACGCAATTCGTGTTAATCCTGAGATTATCGTTGGATCGACACTTAAGCTCGCACTGTGAAAACGGGCATGACTTACACAGGTTTCGTTTTTGTAATTTTCGTCCAATCCCAGCATGACCAGCCTGCTGTGTGTATGGAAAATATGAACATAAAAGCAGTGTTAAGATATTGGATAGATTGGATTATTTTTTATACCAGGTCTTGCTTGGATTTGACTTTAGAAAAAGAAATATATTTACAATTTAACTACGCTGTCTCATTTCCCTTTTCCTCATATTTTTTTATGGAAATACCTACAACACATCCGATTCCAAATGCGTCAGGATAATATTTACAAAATTGCACAATAATTGCCTTACATGACACAATAGATTGCACAGTATGTTGCAGAAGCTTCAGTAAATTGAAATCAAAGTTTTTTTTACGTTAATACCTAATCGAATTTTAATTACCAAATTTTTTCAAGCACTCGTACGTACGTGTCCGTTTTTCTTTTTAGTAATAACGGCGACCACACCGTGAAGTTGGGTGTGTTTCGGCAGATTGTGTTCGCCGAATTTCTTTAAGGATTGGGCATTTTCCAATAAAATGAAGAACCTCTTTCTCTCGTAGATTTCATAGGGTACAATCTCTACGTCCTCTTTCCCGATGACTATTTGCATTTAGCCCTATTAATCCAGCTCGAGTGTCATTTATGTCCATATACCCAGTGCTGTCAGATATACATTAAGAGAACTTTAAGTCGCAATTATCTTAAGACGCATACTGTCAAAGGTAGGGTTTTTAAAAGTTATCTCAATATCAAGAAAGACATAGCCTCAATGCTTTAAACTTAATTGAATCCATACTTCAATGCTCTTTGCTGGAAAAAATAGTCCTAAAGCTATAAAGAAGGCTATAGGCTGTCATACCCCCAGCCTCGGGATAAACACTGCCCTATGTACTTCTCGTTCACCGTCACTGAGAAATATTTGTTCTTTAAATCCAAGTACGCAGTAATACCTACGATCCGAAATTTTTGTTAGAGAGAACAACAGAATCTATACATTTTCATTAGGACATCATTAAAATTACACAACCAGAAGCCGCGTTTCAAATTCACTCATCGCATATCATCCCCACTGATGACTTTTCGTAGAAATTCATTCTAAGACTTTAACATCGTCTCTATATAATAGAAACCCCTACTGATGTCAGCCACAAAGCCATACGTTGACGCCGTCAATTTATCACAGAATCCACAGAAACAACAGGACACAACACCACAAGACCCTTTCGTCGACTTGACAAATTGTCCAGAAAGTCAACTAACAAACTGTTGGCTTGGCTGCTAGTTGCAGGCAACCCTTAACCCGTTTTCCCCTTTTATTTTTTAACGTCGTAACAGTTCTATATCCGGGTCATTCGTTAAATGGCACGCACACTCGACCCAGCATTCATGTCATCAATAAAAAGGACTTTTGGCAAATTGCCTAACGCACAAACACACCTACCAACTCATCTTTGTGCGAGCCAACTCAATTGACAGAAATAGGCCAACACAAGCCCCTCTATATGCAAATGGAAAGCATCCTTTTGCCTGCCTGCTACGTGCTGCGTCAAGGTAGATTAACTCAAAAGACAAACAGCCTGTCCAAGGATTCCATTTTCTATCAGCCGCTGTCAGGTTTACCAAAAAAAAGCGAACTCTTTTTCAATTTTCATTGCCAGTCAGGTCAGGTCAAAGACATTTCATGTCAACAGAACTTTACTTTAGTCCTTTTTTTCACGTTCGCATTGTCCCGTTGCCATCAATCGCGCAATGGACATGGAGTTGCATTGATGAATGTGGCTTGAGTTGGGACTGGCTTTTGCCTTTTCTATAGCGCCTGCCTTCAAACTCATTGGAATGGGACAACAAAAGGATAATGGGAACGTGAATATGCCTTAAGGATGTGAATAGAGAAAACGGAGCAAAGCAAAGAGGATAAAACAAAGTGCAATGGCCATGAAACACTGAACTAGAACTTCCTTGACCGACTTTTCTAGCTCAATTCGCCTTTTATGTTTAGTTTTTGCTTTCGTTTTCTGGCGAACAATAGAAAAGGACTTGTTGTTGCTTTTGTTCTATGTATGTGTGCTTTTTATGAAGGATGGGAAGAGAAAAAAAGGAAACGAGGTGATAATGTGCTTGCTCATCGAAAGGCTGACTTATAAATGGAATCCTGCGGACGCGGTTTATTTTTATTCGCTTATCCAATGGACAACGTGCATTATCCCCAGAGGGATGAAATGATAAGGACGAGTAAGTTCCTTGGTAGGGAACAGATAGGGGACATACGCCGTCTGACATTGAAAACGGTCCAAAGGGACTGGTCTCTTGTTTTGCCCATCGTAAAGCCACTTTGCCAGTGTGCCGTTTTCAAGTTTAATGCCATTCTGAAAGCGGTCCATTTATATCTGTCAGTCCGTGACAGGCACAAATAGGCCGGAGAATGGCGATGGCTGAACAGAGACATCAGATGTGGTAATTCGGTTCGCACAATTTAAATCACGATTGATGATGGTGTTTCAGTTTCGTTAATTTGATTAGTCAAAATATTTCTTCGGAGGCTAGCGCCCTGAAACCGTGCTTTTTGTTAATTTTGTTGTTGGTTTTCATGATATTGGGATGATGGAGATGTTTGTAATTTAACCGACTAATGATGACTAAGTAGAGAAGAAGATTTATTCATGATTTAGTGCTGGTATTTAACAAAGGAATTAAGACAAATTATTAACGGAATGTCAATCTTAAATATTTGTGTGGTTTTTTTTGTAAGTGCAATTTTTTGGAATCCTTACAGCTTCTAATTTCCTTAGAAAGAACAACGCCTATTTTTGGGGTTCCGTAAATGAACCCTTATAGTGGGACGTTGAACGCCATTTTAATACATAACACTGCCTCAAATGACCCATTTGTTCGGATGTGGCATGAGATATTTATGATCACCCTGTGGAATTTAAGAAAAGGACAACTTCTTCAATCCTTTAATCGGATATCTCTTTAAGGTCGTCGAATTGTCGAAGAAAGGTATCTTATACCTATATAGAGTCTCTTTAGTCGATCGGGAAAGGGCTTTACTAGTCAAATGCCTTCTTAGCCCAACGAAACAGCAATTGGCAAGAGTAATCCTTCGTACAATTTTCGACGAGATGTAATTTTTTGATGTTAAAGCAGAGCCGAGGTAGACAAAGTCCTTTACTAGGTACGTCAAAGTTGTAACTGTTTATTGTAGAATTCTGTCCAATTCGTTGATGTTGAGTGTCCCTTTTCGTTACTAGCATATACTTTGTTTTGCTCTGGTTTACCGCCAAACCCATTTCAGCCGCTTCCATTTCTATATTCGCAAACGCACCGGTGACTACTAATCATTCCTTCCGCGGCACCGTATATGATTCCGAGGGATCTGAGTGCAGCGATGGTAGCAGTTGAAGTTGAAGAATTCATTTAAATTATCCAGGGCAATTTGGAGAAACCGACCACAACAATAGGCCACATTTTCCTAAGAAAGGGCCGGCGTAATCCAGATGAACTATGTTCCAGTTCCCAACTCCAACTCCCAAGTAGGTGATTTTTGAGCATGTAATGCAAGCGGACAAAGCACTTTTAGATAAGCGCGGACAGTCTTACGCTGGTTCTGCTCCAGCAACGCCAACATCTATTGGCAGTTCTGTCGTTGATGAAACACCTTCAGAGTCCCTCAATATGCCAAAACGAAAGTTTCCTACAAGACATCTCCCAAAATGGAAGAAAATCGGCAAATATACCAAAATAATTTTTTTAAAAAGCGTCAAACCAGGGCACATTAGGCTTTTGGACCTGAAGATATCCTATGATTAACTAGACCTTTTTAGGTCGTAGTATTAGTCTTGAGGCAGGATCAAAGGATTTAAAAAAAAAACCATGTCATTCAGAACGATCTTTCATGATAATTGATCTCAGAGTCGTTCTGACACGGTCGGTGGCAATTGATAACCTTCATGTTTTCTTCAGTGGGTTCCTATTTCCAGTTTTCTTAAATTTCACACTGAAGATCTGGATATGTTTTTGTACATATATTTATTTAGGCATGCCTTCCGATAAGCGCCTACCACGCGCCATGGTGAACTTTGACTTCAACTGCAATCCTTGAGACAGTCAGACAGACAATCAAATAGCCACACAATAAATGGTATACAGTGGCGAGCAACAGTGGATACTTGATTTCTGATTTTGTGGTTCTATATCAATAAAACAATTGTTTTCCAACGGATTTAAATGAAATTTCCCATTTTTTTCTTTTATTTAATTATTTTAATAACTGTGTTTTCTCAGAAACAAAATTCTGGTTTCTTTTAACAATAGCCCAGAAGTTTTCAATTGGATTGATCCGAGTTTTTTTCTGGCCATTTTATGGTTTTAAATTTTTGATTTTCGAGCCAGTTTTTCACAATTTTGGCTATGTGTTTAGGAATCCCATCTTGTTGGAAAACTACTTCATCTGTTTGATACGATCATTCTTCAACAAACTCTGGCAAATCGGTCTGTAGTATGTTAAGGTAAAGGTAATCCCCCTTTTTCTTTTTTCCGTTGATTTTTATGAGCGAACCAAATTCCCACCAAGAAAAACAACCCCACACCATGTTTGTTCTGGTATTTTTGAAGTGTTTCGTGTGGTCCGTGCCCATTCCATCAGACTGGAATTGTATTTTGGGCATTTAAATGATATCTTAGGCCAACTATTTTGACGCGGACAACCTTTGTCTGTAGATGACGTCTGTCAAATTTCTACTGTCAATGTGACACTTGCGGGCCTCTGTTAAAAAAACATTTATAACTTATTTTAAAAGCCAAAAGGGGTACATACTTCCGTATATATTACGGTTAATCCAAAGCAGTTTGCTATACCTTGCCAAACAATTGCTTCAATGTCCTCATTTGATTCAAAATAAATCCATAACTGCAACGTAATACATATTGTATGTATGTATATCCTTCGTTAATATACCAAGAAGTAAAGTAAAGGCTGTGTCTGAATAAAAGCGCCAACTTTGTGCTGCGCGATACTGGAGGCTATAAACGCTTTTCTAAACCTTGTTCTTCTTTCAGTTTTTTTTTCATAAATGCGCACACATACCGAGCGAGATCCGTTGGTAACGAGTTAACTACGTTTTAATGCGACATTTATTCTAATCGATAAACTTTCTACATGGACGGAAAATTCCACAATTTTCACCACCAAACAGCTTGCTAACTCTTATTAGATAATAAAATTCAAATTACATGTGAGATTATGGTTGAGATTTTGGTTCATAATAATGATGTTAATAGACGTATGGGTTATTATTATGCACAAGGAAGAGCGAAGTAATTCTAGGTTTATTTTTGTGTTATCCTTGGAAATGTACAATGTTGGGTCAACGTTTAAGCTGCCATTTTATAGTGAAGAGTTAAATTAACGGATTTATGCGACTTAGCAAAATGTATATGGATATTGCATAAGCTTGTAAAGTAAACAATATTCTTTTGATACCATGAAGGATGGATGTTTTATATCTTATTTTAGGAGAAACATGTAAATTTGATAAATGTAGCATAGGAGGATTTCGCTTTTGGTAAATTTTGAAGATTTTAATATGCTGATCGAGTGTGTAACATTTCATAATAAACCTTAAACGTTCAATGATCAAATCTAAAAAAAAACGGAGTAGTGAATTTTCAAAGTAGGCAACAAACTCTTGCGCCACCCTGTATAAACACGCTTAATACCAGGAAACGAAAAAAATTTGTAAATAAAATGAATGCATCTGTTTGTAATATTATATTCATTAAGATGGTTGCGTTTTTTTATACTGAGCTCTATCGGTCAAGTGGCCAGAGTTGATGCGCATTCGGACTTATTTCTCTGCACTGCCCATAATCTGTCTCAAAATTCCTGGCGATGAATTCTGCAATTCTTGTCGAATATTCTCCTCTTGGACCACCAAGAACTATGACTTTTTCATATATATATACCTCTGAAATCAGAAAGACCCTTTAGAAAGAAATCTGAAATGGTCACATCAGGCGGGTCATTAACGATATTGTTAAGAATTAAATCAAACTCACAACTCACAAGTCACTTTTATCTACTTATCTATTATCTCTTTATTCTCTTTAGCTACACATCTTTTCACTTACAATAACAAACCGCAACTGAACTGATTGACTGCCTATGTTCCTGTGCTATTTTCATCTAGCATCGCCATCTAGTAGGCAATTCCAATGGCGGCGGTAGAAAACGATACTTTTCTTGTTACAATATGTTACGCTCAATAGTCACAGCTAAAGTTTTGCTGATGAGGTCCTCTAAAAAATACGAGCCTCAATAAACGACGCAGCAAGCAGCGACCATGAGATCATGTAATGGCTCTCCGTGTATTACACGCGTATTTTAAATTGCCCCAGAAAGGATCATCTCCACATATGTGGCCTTAATGCAAAATCATCCTTACCGCGGTCGAAGTTGAGCAGTGCTCGGTTCATTTATAATTGTGTCACGAGAATTCTCTGTTAAGATTTATTGATGCCCAATTGCTTGATCTGTAGCCATGTCGATGTATAAGGGTCCTCTTAGACATCTGCTACGATATTCCGTGTTCTTGGAGATTATACCCTGTCTTCATGTATTCTGCCTCTATTTACATCACAAATGACCTAAGAAAAAATGAATACATATTCCGATAGAGTGATGACTTTTGCGAATACATTACAATTACATTACATACAATAAAGAGCGTTTTATTCACAATCGGGTGAATATAAATATACCTACACCTATGGTTTGTACATACATACAGGAAATCCAGCTCTCGACGAAGAGACGCTTTACAGACACATTTTAATTTAACTTCGAAATTCCTGACAAATAGCGCTGAAAAAATTTACATAATAAAAAGGGAAAAATACACCGACTGAAAACTCAGAAAACATCTGTAAGTAAAAAAATGCCCTTATTTGAAGTGCAACGGTTTGGGTAACTGGAGAGGTTTTTTTATTAATTGGTTCATGGGTATTATGTAGTAATCATTACCAATAAATTACAAAGTGATTACAAGTGTTCCATTTATATCTTTACAGTTTTAAATATATTTTTTTTCAAGAACAACCAATAGATTTCAATAGATATTGTCATATTTTCAGGAATTAAATAAGTTGTGAAGGTAGGTAGGTACTAGGTAGGGTGGCTTTATGGCAGGTCTCGATTTACACAATTAGCGCAAGTGCGCGTTTTTGATGCCACAGCTCAAAGTAACCTGATTAACATAGTGTGTGTAGAGTAAGTAATGTTCAAATCCATCCTGTGGAGTCGAGAAACTTAATAATGTTGTAAAATTTTATGGCAGAAATTTCGGAAACATCCTTAAGGGGCTCCGGGCATTCAAACAGGAAATGGAAAAAGCCTTCCTCCACATTTGCATTCTGGCAACCGCGATAGTGGGAATTGAAAGGGAAACCTAGCCTTAAGGTATGGCACGGTTGGTAGGTTTTTTCAGCTTTGGTAGATTGGTAGGCTTTAATTCGATTTGGTAGGTTTTTTTCCAGCCTAAAGCCTATGAAAGAAACATTTTTTAACAATTAACATAAAAAATTTCTAATCAACTCAAAAACATGAAAACAGAAAGTAATTGAAACAAATCGTACACACTTACGGCCATATTATTCACTTCGGGCTTAAATCAAATTTAAATGAATTTCAAACCCGATCTTTAACCCGCATTTTTTAAACCCGAACATTTAAACGTATGTTCATAATATTCACTCAAAAACGTTTATTAAACCCGATGGGTTAAAAATTCATAAAATGACAATTTGTGAATGCGTGAACTTCAATATGTGAATGTGTGAACTTAAATCCTTGAATGTGTGTCCTGACAACAGAACAAAAAACAATTGTCAAGGCGATGACAGTTTCTCTAAATTTTCTCTATGCTTCCATCAATGAAAATGCATACTCTCAATTTGTGAATGCGTGAACTTAAATGCGTGAATGTGTGAACTGACAACGGAATAGAGTCAATATTATGAAATTGAGTTTTAACCCGGGTTAAAGTATTTAAACTCATTGCCGGGGGCAGTTTAAATTTATTCGGATTTAAAATTTAATTTAAAAATTTTTCGGGTCAATGTGCGGGTGGAACGAGGTGGACTTGGGTTTAATTTTCGGTTTAAATTTACTTTAACCCGGGTAAAAGTGAGAGAATAATATGGCCGTTAAGTACCTACATGCAACTTCGATTATCATTTATTATTGGTTAAAACATTACTTTTGCTTTGGTAGGTTTTTCTTTGGTTTGGTAGGTTTTATTGGGAAGTTTGGTAGGAATTTTTTTTGCAAGTGGCAACCGTCGTATGAGTGCCGATTACCCAGTGACTTGCACTGATTGCTACAATTCTGGCGCTCTCAGCTCACGATCTTTTGATTATCTCATGTGATTTTTTTTTCTTTTGTAACTGGACCATGCTTTCCTGGATAGTGGAAGTTTTGTTTGAACGAGTATTTTTTTAAGATTTAAGTATGCGTATTGCCAGTGCCACTTGATTAAAAAGCGACCAAATTTTATTGTAGTATGGATAAGCTTGAATTATGTAAACTGTAAACGTTGCATCCATCTTCCGTCACTTACGTATAAAAAGATATAATTATTATAACTGAAAAACGGTGACATGATATTTTAAAGCGAAATTCAATATTCTTCACAATCGTTTCAGTTAAACACCATATTCAGTAAAATACCCACACGGTGTTCCATCAAAAAAACAACAATTTACCGCTCGCAGGTTGACATTCAAATGAAACGCACGTCAGAAACATTGATTTTTATCAACGGTTTGTATATTATGTCATCGCATCAGGAATCATCATCATCTGTCGATAAGATGTACCACGTCAATGACACGATGACAGGACACGTTTCAATGTTGGTACATAAAAAAAAGAACGCTTTTCATTGACGCGTCATTTGCATATTTCGCTGTAAGCTTTCACTTTGTCGGTTAAAGAATACCACCTGAGGTCTGCTCTTCTTTTTTCCAATACACTCGTGTGAACATATTCAATTTTAATATGCAAATACAGAGAGTTTCGATGCGTAGCTGCAATTGAATCTGAAAATAGTATCTCTTGTTTTTTTTTAAGTTTAAAGGATCCTTGCCTTATCGATTTACCAGAGTGTCGTCAGCGTTATGTGGAGTGGCTCGAAAAAAATTAAATAGAATTTCAAAATACATAGATACGACATTTTTCCAAATGAACTGCAATAGTCATTTTGTTGTTTACCCATTAATTTGTTTGTTAAATGTCAACATGTCGTATGTATTTTTGTGTTTAGCTTTCAGTGCACGCGAAGCATAATCGCGTTTGACAGAATTGTCATTTGTATCTCATTTATTATTGACACAGAACAAAAACAAATCCAACAGACAATGAGTTTGAATTCAAACAAAACGATTGGCAAACAGAACAGAGTGTGCCAATATTATTATGAGTTTGCTATAACTAGGGGGTGCATAATTCATTATTGGTTTTAATACCATTGGCGGATTAATGGTAATGTTTGTAATTAATATCTTTCGACGAAGAATGAATTTGCGAAGAGCTGTTCAAATAGAAGAACATTTTGGAATTATTATTTGTTTTTTTTCTAAATCTTGGAAAAACTACTCGAGAGATGTGTACGGGAATTGCGCTCAGGAGAAAGTTTAAGTATAAGATGACATATCATATTCCATTCGCGTAAGATGACAGGCAAACTGCTAACTTATCGTCTTAAACTGTATCCCTGTGTTTGATAGAACTGTGGTGCCTCTTTCTAGTTTTTCTCAAACTCCCTCAGAAGTTTTTGAATTGACTGCCTGAACACAATGCGCCGCTGCCGGGTGGCAGCAGCAACAAGACCGCGCCGTCAAATGTTGTCGCCATGTACGCATACAAATTCGCCCACAATGGTGCTGCGCGGCATGTCAAATTTATTGTACTTGAGACACAGCTGGTTGGAGTTATTTTTGTGTAGATTGAGAAAATATAAATGTATGGCGAAAAATATTTTTCTTGTATTAGACTTTAAATCATAACTTTCTTACACTCACAATAATTTTTCCTAAGTGATATATTTTGTTTTTAAGAGAGCTGTCAAACACCGCGCAGCAAAAGTTAAAAGTTGGCCAATTCGTACCAAGTAGCAGTGGCTTACTTCACTGCAACTACCTTATTGTGGGTGGACGCACTATTGAGTTTGTAAATATTTCTACTTTTGGCAGCGCAGTATACTACGCTGCAATTACCTAATTGTGTTGGGGTAGTGAAACTTCTTATGAAATTCGACAGGTCAGTGTATAAGATAAATGGTTCTTGCCTTAGCTACTAGTTGTACAAATTTCTAGGAGCAACCATTACATACTTTTAGGAGTAAACACCATCACGCCAAAGATGTTTGTGTGTAAAAATTTCGATTTGGAGATTGGCCGTTACTTTGTAGCGTTCCGTACCGAATTGGCGAAACGGAACACTTCGGTGTCGGTCTGTCTATCTTTCTATTTATCTGTCACAGGCATTTCTCTCAGACACTATTTGACGAAGACAATTGAAACAGTAACATTTGTTTAATAGTAATTATACTCTGTTCCACAAAAATTGTCAGTGTAGCGAAGATAGGACGTTTGCTTCTCACTCTGGTTGCAATAGCTTTCATAAATCTGTCCCTCTTTTAAGCTCTCACTGGGCTACCATAGTATGCATGGCAAATCGCAGCAGATCGGAAAGCTATACCCTTAGGGCTATCATCTGCCGATTTAAAAACAAAATAATTTGTTGTACGAAAAAAGATAATTGTGTACAAAATAGACCCCACCTCGACTTTGATGAAATTTTAAAGGGCATGTTTACGAGTATTTTGATGTATCACTGTTTTATATCGGAAACGATTACTTTACGAGATATAAGCTAAAAACAAAACAAAAACTCACTCTTCGTTTCCGCATTCAACACTCATCTCGCGCAAATAGCTTTCATTATAAATCACAAAAATCGAAAAATTGTTGAGCTGAATTTTAACGAGAAACGAGAAAGAAGTCAAGTGGCAACATCCTCACATAACCAAATTCTAGATGAAGGTTTTCAAAAGCACAAAATCCCAAAGCTCTTTGACAAAAACTGAGGAAAAAGCTGTAGCGATTTACTTGAACTTAATAATGGGTTCATATTTTCATACACACAGTGATGGTTGATGGCGGCCACACGACCACAGTATGCCACTAGCTCTGTGGCCGGCTGGTTATGATGGGATGTATGCGCATTGGACGAAAATTACAAAAATAAAACCTGTGTAAGTCAGTGGTTTTGTTTTTATTTCAGTGGCAATTTTTGTGATTGACTGCCAGAAATATATGTACTGGCATTAGTGTCTTAAAAAAAGCTCCCCCATAAAACCTGTACTGACAATTTTTGTGGAACAGAGTATAGTGGCCCAAATTCAAAAGTTTAATTTGGACTTTGATGGGTTACACGCACTCTTTTTTTTTTAAATATTTCAAAAGTACAATATATTGAAGTTATAGCACGTAGAAAAGAACAAGACAGCGAGGCTAGATCCGAGACGCTCAGGTCCGAGACGAGCGACGAATTTCGATAGCGAATAAGAATGACCGCATTTAAAAATCTCGATTTCAAAATTTCGCATTATCGGAATTACAATATCTCGTATATCGAAAACTCCTAATATCAAAATCTTGCAAATCAAAATCTGTATACACTAAGTACCCTAAGTAACTGAGCCTTAGGTGGGAATCGAATGCACAACCTCTACGTGGTAAGCTAGAGATAAAAGCACTATACCATGGAGGCGTATTGGTGCCAATTCATTTTGAATCGTTCAGCCTTTGAATCTTTGTAGACATTTGTTTGTCAATCCGAATTTCCTTGGTTGTAGTGATAATAAAATAAATATTTGCAATGACATTCCAGCTATCAGCTCTTTAGACAAAGCCAATCTGCTTTCTGCACATTTTGCAGCTAGTTCAACGCTTCCAGATTTCGCTTGGCCTCCGCCTGTACTTGAGAGCGTTGAATACTCCATGGGACGAATCCATTTTCGCACTCGTACAGTTGCAAGAGTACTTAAAGATCTTAACATTCACAAATCCGCCGGTCCAGGCGGTATATCTCCCATAGTTCTGAAGCGGTGTTCTTCCACGCTGGCAAAACCATTGCGTAAGCTTTTCTATCTTTCCTACTCCTCTGGGCATTTTCCGAGTAGATGGAAAACAGCATTTGTCCAGCCCGTCCCTAGAAAAGGCGAATCTTCTTCTCTCTCCAGTTACCGACCCATAGCACTTACGTCCCTTCTTCCCAAGGTCATGGAAACGCTGATAACACGTCAGCTAATGAAATATCTTGAATCACGAAAGCTTCTCAATGACCGACAATACGGCTTTCGTAGCAAAAGATCCACTGGTGATCTGATGGCATATCTCACCGAAAAGTGGAACAAATCTCTTCATCACTCTGGTGAGTGTAAGATTGTTGCACTTGATATTTCAAAAGCATTTGACAGAGTTTGGCATCAAGCTCTTTTGTCGAAAATGCGTGCATATGGCTTCGATGAACATTTTCTTCAATGGATTAGAAACTACCTTTCGGGCCGTTCAATACAAGTTGTGTTGGACGGTTTCAAGTCTGCAATTCACCCTATAAATGCTGGTGTCTATAAGGCGTATATTCGCCCCAAGCTCGAGTACAATGCTCATATCTGGTCGGGTGCTCCAAAAACATCACTGCACCTGATCGATAGAATAAAAAAGCGCGCGATAAAACTTATAGGGGATAGAAACATCACTGAGTCAATTGACTCCCTTGAACACCGTCGTAATGTTTCCTGTCTTTCCCTGTTTTATCGCTTTTTCCACAAACAGTGCTCCAGTGAAATAGCCAGTTGCATTCCTCCCCTTCAACAATTTTCTCGCAACACACGTCTCGCAAGGAATGCCCATCAGTTTACCCTTAAGCCCAATTTCGGACGTACAGTAAAATATAGAGATTCTTTCTTTAACCGCTCAAAACGTATGTGGAACGCTTTACCAAACACGATTTTTCCCTCCCGTTACGATCTACAAACATTTAAAAGCAATGCGCAACGGTATCTCCTCTTTCATCCTCCCTAAATTTCCCTATGGCCCGCGCTGTGCAAAACATTTTAAGGGTATTCATAACCCCTTTAGCGCGCGTGAATTATAAAAAAAAAAAAAAAAAAAATACGGCGTCTGCAGTCCTATACAGAACCAAGCCTAGCTTTCTCGCAACCATTTGTGTGTGCGTGTTATTTTTCCGCGAATGGAAGGGACCTACAGTTTTTTGCCGATTCCGAACGGCGAATTGAGAAGCTTCTCATGACAAATGATACTCTTTGATTGCTTGTCAGACATTCGAAAGAGGTGGCAACCGTGAAAAACTTTTTTAGGTGTTGTACCCGGGCTGGGAATTGAACCCGAGCAGCATGCGTAGTAGTCCAACGCACTAACCACCACGGCCACGTTCATCGTAGTGATACCTGCAGTTTTTATTTCAATTGACATATGTTTGTTTGAATGAATGTTTAAGTAGTGTAGTGCCCTGATTTCCATTAGCGTATTCGTTTCCGGCCACCCTGTATTTTCGTAACAAGATATACCCATTTTGTCGTCTCGTATATTGTTGAGTTCGAAATATTATAGAACAGCTCAAGGCCGGTTAAGGAACCAGCCGAACCATTTCTAGCCAGTTCGTCATTCTCCACAATACCATTCTGCCCAGGCACAAGTTCGAGAATACTGGAGCTGTGCAGGAGTAATTTGGTGTATGGATGGCAACAACTTTCATTCCTTAATAACATATTTGACTAATGCTGGCAGAAGATGTTCCTTTTATTTATGAAAATGAGGTCTTCTGGAATGTTTTTGCTGTATTAAAGAACCTATTTTTCCTGGCATGTGGACTTTGATATTCTGAGCCCAAACAGTGACTCCCCTACTTGTTCATCCCCACATCCTTCCACAGCCAACCTTCATAGCCTTATCGTTCGGTACTTGTTAAACACAAATGTTAATGCGGCTTTGAATATGGAAATGGAAATCCTCCTCCTTAGCCCACTACAATCTCAAATCCAAAACAAATGCTAACTAATTTCATCCAAACCCCAATCACATTGCGTGCCATCATCATCATTATTTATGTATGAGGTACGGGTATGTATGTATGTGTTTCTGTAATCCTGCGTAGAGTAACATACTCTCATGTACGTGTAGGTGATATTCGGCATAATAAAAAAAAAACCCGAATCAAGATGTTATATCTCGAACAACAGGAATTATCTTCAATTGTTTTAGGTACAAGAAGCGGTGAATACACAGATACACCAACACCCAGAGGCAACATGTGGTTGAAATAAATCTAAATTATTAATCCGCAAAATAGTTTGAATAATAAATCATGAGTTTTGCCCGTGTGACCAACAGCGAGACTGTTGGCTTAAAGTACCAGTAACAACGAAAGCAGTTATATCGCGTAGCTACAGTTCTTGGCAACCATGATCCTTTGAAATTACGCAAAGGATTAGCAAAGCTCTGTGGGTGAAATATTCGCATTTGTGAGTAAAATTACTTTCAGCTTAGTTTTAATCGATGACAACTACGAGTAAATGTACATAAAAATAGAAAAATAAAAAAAAGTGGATAGTTTCTATTCATTTATTCCGTCGTCGGTTCATTCATTATTCATGCGTCCACCGTTTGAATAAAAAAAGCATAATTTTGTGCATGATAAACAAGACCTTGTTTTGCGGGGGAATTCATAATAAAATTAAAATGTCAGCAATGGCTATTGAAGTGGTGGTTGGCATGAATACAATTTTGAAATAAAAATAAATCTATCTCATGGTTTTCAGGAATACTTTCGTGTGGAACCCATTTTTTTCAAAAGGTTGCTATCGACTTATACTTACACTTGACAGCTGTCAGTTTTATTTTATTTATTTATTTATTTATTTAACTTATAAACATGTTAACACATAGATACATTCAGTTATCTTTAAATGTGTAACATTATGTAGATTCAAGAAAAATTATTAAAATTATTATTTAGAGAAAATTAACAATAAAAGATTGTAAAAAGGATAGTTAATAAGATTGAAATTTTAAATTTAACTTTAACAAGAACTAAATAAAACAATTAAAATAAAACAAAATAAAACAAAATAAAACAAACCCTAAAACCCTACAACAAAAATCAGTTTAAATTTAAAATTTTAATTCTAATTTTTATGTGCAAAAATGTAATTTCAGTTTTCTTTGGAAGTCGTTAGTGTCTGTTGATCTTTTTATATTAACTGGAAGCGAGTTCCACAGTCTTATGGCGTATACAAAAAATTGTTTTTTGGTGACGTTATAATTGTATGTGGGTGCAATAAATGCACCACTTCTAACTGATGACGCGAATTGTAGTCTCTGGAAAAGATAATCCGGGGTTTCATTTACTTTAATATTAAACAGGAAAGTCAGTGTTTTGAGATCCAGGTATTTTTGTAGGTCCATTCCGAAAAATTCCCTAACGCGACCGGAAATGTGATCTCTTCGACTCATATTGTATGCATAGCTTACAGTACTATTAATAGCGACTTTAAACTTCCGCGAGTTACTGCTATCAAGGTCACAGAACACTGGATGGGCATATAATAATATCGGTAATAGCAGTGACCTTACTAACATCGCTTTTGTCTTACATGGGAGGTATTTTCCAACTTGATATAGTGCTCGTAGAGATCCATAGACCTTAGAGACTTTATTAATGATATGATCTTCCCAAGTAAGACTCTGATTAAATATGACTCCCAGGTTTCTAACGGTGGAGACATATGCAAGTGGCGACCCATCAATGAAAAGTTGAGGTAAAGACAGAGTATCTATGGGTGATCGGCTAATAGCAATTACCTGACTCTTGCTAGAGTTTAACATCAGTCTGTTCTTTCGTGACCACAAGGCTATTGACTTCAAATCCTCAATAAAACGCTCAGTTGCATCCTCCACTAGACCCAAAGGATAGCTAAGGTACAGTTGAACGTCATCCGCGTACATTTGAACCTTGCAATATTTTAACACGGATGGAAGGTCATTGTTAAATAAAGTAAATAACAGAGGCCCCATTATTGATCCTTGTGGGACTCCAGCTTTGGTTTCAATGAAGTTTGATAGCTTTCCATTAGCATATACAGCTTGGGAACGATCTTTTAAGTAGCTCTCTATTAATTTTAGTGCTGTTGAGTCGAAAGTGAAATAATTTTTAAGTTTAAGTATGAGTATATCATGTGGTACTGTATCAAAAGCTTTAGAAAAGTCCAGTAACACAAGCGATGAAAGATGATTCTTATTCATTTCTACTCGGAGATCCTCTACAATATTTACCAGCGTTGTAGTACAGCTATACTTTTGCCTGAAGCCAGATTGAAAGGGAGTAAGAAGATCGAACTCGATAAGGTACGAGTTGATTTATTGGCTCACTAACTTTTCAAAAACTTTTGATATAAATGGAAGTATTGAGATGGGACGGTATTCTTTATTTTGTTTGGTCGTATTTTTTGGTATAGGAATTATCTTAGATGACTTCCAGGATCTCGGATACTTAGAATATGTGATAATGTTATTGAAAATAAACGTTAATTCGGGCAGTACTTCAAGAATTATTATCTTCAGGAATTTCGGATGCATGTTATCCAATCCAATTGCATTTGACTTAATTGCTTTTATGGCATTAAGTACATCATTTTCGGCTTAGAAGGGACGAGTACCAGTGTCGAATTCAAAAATATTCATTTCAGGTCAAAAAAAGGAATCGTTTTTCTAAGCCAATCGTTTGTGGCTAGCAAACAAGCTTAGCCTAGCTAAATAAAACAAACGGAGCCAGATTCAAGACAGGTGGAGTGTTGTCACTTCAGTCAAATGTCGCTTTGAGTTTGGTCAAAATTATCGCTCAGAAGAGGAAGGCTTTGGGTTACTAACATCCGTCAGACATTTTAAGTAAGAACATCATCATCATGATATGTAAAAAAATTTAATTCAAGAGTTTTAAACTAATTACCTGTAATATCATACATATCGATTACTCTATCGATTAAAATAAATGTAATGTAGCAATTATTAAATGTAATTTTAAGTACCAAAATACTGCAATTTTATTTTTATTTTTATGACTATAGAGGTAATTGTTTGGGAAAGTAATTAATTACTTTTGTAATTGAAAAGTCTATTTCGCAAAGTTTAATACAAAGTTTTTAAATAATTTCACTCTATTACGGTTAGCGAATGTTCGACTAGAAATCAATTTCTTCTGTCGAATGGAATTTTCTGGTGACTAGGTAGTGCAACAGTGTAATCAGTGATAATTAGTACAATTACTATTTAATATATTATTAACAATAAAATAATGTGTTGATATATGTATCTCAATCTTAAAAAAACCATCCTCCCCAGTTTGAAAAATTATTTGAGTTGATGGAGTCGGTCGAGTTAACCTGGGCAAAAATTCAACATCAACTTGCCAGAATGAAAAGAAGGACCTGTTGACATTCTCCAGGAAATTGTGAATAAAGAATAGATACTTGAAAGCCACCGAAATGCCCAAGGAAAGATGCAAGAACTAAAAGACGTGATCAACATCTGGAAATGAGTCGTCCACTGGAGAATTTTCTTCCGAGATAGAACCAACAATGGAAACCAAAGATCTTATTGCTACACTAGGCATTCCTTTTGATATCATTAAATACACGTATACATATGTATTTACCAAACAATTATAGAATAATGTATTTCTTTTTCTTTTAAATAAACACTTAAAATTAGTACAATTCTTGTGATGGTCTAACTGGTTTCCCTGGATCGAATAATTTAGGATATTTTCCAAGTGCTTCTGATAATAAGGCATCGTTGTAGAATTTGGATAATAGTTTTTCTACTTGCTCTTGCTTTGCTTTCCACAGTCCGGTGATGTGTTGACCAGAGACGCGGTCAGTGTATAAACTCTGAAACTGTGAAAGTAACTAAACGTTCTTATAGATGTTGAAACTCTGGGACAAATCATCACAAATAATGATTTTATTTATTTTCTTTAACCACCGAAATCAATTTAAACTTTTACCTCAAATTAAATTGCAGTTTATTTCACAAACTATCAAAACAATTCTGCTTTCTGACACTTCACAGCTGATATTTGGAGTTTTTCCTCAGATAGCCCTGAATTCTCTTAGCGAATGAAAACGTTCGCTAACCGTAATACCTCGACAGCAGAAATTCGCCTGGGAGTTCGTCTCGAGTCGAACGTTCGATTCGCTAACCGTAATAGGGGTATAAAATAACCCGAACCTCGTATTATTCAAACTGTCATTTTTTCATTTTAAATGCATTTTTATTTGTTAATTCAAGTATTTCTTATGTGCTAGACAAAAAGTGTTTAAAACTAGCTTAACTAACTTAACTATCTTACTCTAACTTACTGGCCCCACGCGGGCAACCTAAGGTTAACTTAATACTTATACTATGTCCTTCGACGTAACCTAACTTATAATTTAGAATTTTAATTAAAGTTACAATTTTAGATCGAAGAAAAGTTTGAAAAAAAAACTTAGAAACAGGACAGGGTTATTCAAACTGTCACTTTTATGTGTGTTCGTACGAAACTTTTCATAGTAGTAAAAATTATTTAGCGGTATACTAAAAAGTGTCTATTATGGAATAAAAGTTAAAGTATGTTTTTAAGTTTAAAGTTGCGTATAACTAGTACGGAGTTAAACTTATAAAGTGGTGTTGACTATAAATTTGCGCCAATGGCTTTGTAATGGCTTTGATCGGGTATTGGGAGTTTTAAAACTGCCTTCCTTTGGTATACATTTTTCTTAAGGGTCATCCTTAAACATTCTTAATTATATTGAGATTGATATAAAGAGATGGCCATTCTTTAGTTGTTTGCTTCTAACCAGTCTCGTTTATTTATAAGAGTTTCTGTATCGATTGCTGTGTGGTCCTGCTCAAAAATTTACCATTTGACTTTGAGTAGGCCGCTAGATTCGGACGAGTTTCGCAAATCACTTAGTTGATTGGGCCATGGAAGTATCATAAGAAAGCCAACAACGGTATGAGGACAGAACAAAAACAACTCTGATTTCCTCTAATCGTGAAAGGATTATCGGCAATCATCAGGTCTATCCAAATTAATTTTTTTTCTCGTCAAAAGAAATAAGTTCGCCCTTTTTCCAGTTAAGCTGAGGTGCAATCGACAGAAATCTAACCTTTGGACTCTTCAAACTATTAGGACAGATGTTGAAGTTCCAACGTTAGTCTGGCTGAAGCTGCAGAATTGGATGCTTCCTGGTTCTATTGTTGCTCTTGCTGTACCTATGCGTCCTTTTTGAGATTTACCATCTGATCTTTCAAAAAGCTGTTGACTGTCCAAGGATTTCGATCAATTACCCTTAGGCGTTTCACCACGACCCATCTTCGTTAATTTTTTTTTTGTTAAAATCCCGACAGTGAATTCGAAAAATAATACCAGAAAGGCTTTAACTTGGTTTTAAACACCGAAAGCAAACAAACTGTTGAGCGTAATCCAGCATTACGTCTGAAATAGGCACAAAATAAAAGATGGGTAATCCCCTACTCCTTCTTTATGTTTCCCAATCGTTTTTATAGGGTAGCAGGCAGTAGTGGATTTCACACGTTTTCGCTACCAATTCATGGAAAAAGTGCTTCAATTTAACTACCTATGCAGAAGTTTCAAATGAGGGTAATCAAGTGTCTCGGAGTTAATGCATACTACGGTCTATCCCGATAACTATAAAAGTAGCAAATTTAACTACGATTATGTACATTATGTATATAACTCCTCGTTTTGTTGATCCCATTCACTCTTCTGACCTTCAAAGCACATTAATCACAGTCGATGCCAGACTAACACTTGTGCTTAAATAAAACTTCGACTAAAGCTCCATGAGTTGCAGCAACACCACCGAATGGACATAAATATACAATACACTTGTGCAGAATGCAAGCATCTATATCGTCCATATAACTGCATACAAAACTCCATTCAAAAGCTGCCCTTTATTGCAACCCCCGGGGTCATTGTAAATTATTACTCGCCCACTTCCTCCCTGACCACATACAAACGAGAACCCTACCACTATTCATTGTAAGGAAATGTATATTATTTCCTTGGTCCGTCCGAGTATAGTGGTTCGTAGGACTTTTCCTCATCATTGCCCAATCACAACGGTGATTTAATGCGGCCATTGCATTTTATTACCCTGCCTCGGTGATCTAACAGAGAATGACTGGGCATACTTGTATTTGCTTTTGAAGATTTTAATTATTAACCACTTGGTCAACCATTGGGAAAGGAATACGCTGCCTTAATTAAGAAAACAGACAAAAAGTCTTCTTCTTCCTCAAACACTATAGAGTTCGAATTGATTTAGCTACACATCCAGGTTCATGTAACTTTCACCTAATTGCACTCGCATCTTCAGCTCTAATTGAATCCAAGTGGACGCCACCCCTGGCTTTTCATCACTCTGTATGCCATAAGGCAACTCAATTAATGAGCCTATATCCGCCTCTAAGCGTGAAGACAGCTCGTGCCTTGTACTCCTATGACTAGCATGGATGTGGCAGTGGCAGTGGCAGATGTAAGCACTTGAATTTCATGAACAAAATTCCACTTGGAAACGCATATCGGCATAGAGAGAGCGTGTTGAGTGTCTCAGCCCCAAGAGGGTTTTCCAAATCTTGTCCAATTGATTTCGACATTATTATTGCATGCGAATGCAATGGAACTAGTTACGAGTATTTCAAAATGAATTTGTGTATGTTGACGGCTTGTGCGGTGCACACTTGGATGATATACGATGAGTACGAATAGTGTTCGCCCACAAAAACCGTAAGCAGATGAGATAGATGCCTTGCTATTTGCACATTTCGATTTGTGTTCGTATCGTAGGAGGCAAGGAGCACTGTTAGATCTACTATATTGCACCCAAGTGTCGTGTGAATTCAATTTGACGATGTGAAAGTCGGTGTTACATTGACTTTGAGGTGTTAATTGGTGCCGTTAGCTGTTACTGTAAATTTTAACACATTTTCCCATTCAAAATGTCCTTGGGATCAGAGTCAATTTAGTATTGAACCTTAAAAGGGTTTTTCATTGCAAGGACATTGCTTTTGAAAACGGATATTGACTTTTGATGATGGAAGTCCTTTGTAACGGAATATAAGAATATGCTTAAATGCGTGAACAAGTCAAAAAACAAACGAAATGAAAAATTTGGTATGACACAATAGAATTGCTAGTGAATTGTTCGAATTACATTTTAACTAGTAACCTGAGCTTGTATCTATAATTCTGTAGCTTAATACTATCTTGATATGTGTAAGAAAAGTCTTGACAAACAAGCTAATCTTTCATCTCACGTGATTCAAAAACAAAAGTAAAGAACTCAGAAACCGTGTTAAATAGTACCCTGTACTAATATTATTTTTTTTATAAAAAAAAGTGCTGCCAAATTAATTCATTTTCAATTCATATGTACATACTTAACTCAGAAAACGTGTCAAATAGTACCCTGAACTAGTTTTTTTCCATTCAACAGCTCGATATTGCCTTTTTATTAGAAAAGTGCTGCCAACTTTGTCCATTTTTCATCTCATACAGTTGAACCTAAGTATATTATAAATATATATAAATATATTTAATACATATAAATATACAGAACTAAGAAGATGTGTCAAATTGTAGCATACGCTCGTATAGACAATTCTAGGGCCTAATACCGATATGTCATAAGAAAATCGCTGCTTAGATAATAGGTAAATTTTTTATCTCGAACAGTTCAATAACAGTCGAATACGTTAAAACGTCGAGTACTAGTAATCTGAATTTTCAATTGCGACTTAAGAACTCAGCAATGGTATTTGACAAAACAGAATGCTGCCAAATTATTTTCTTTTTCAAAACGTCGAATGCTAGTTATCTGATCCAATCCAAGACTTAAGAACTTAAAAATTGTTTAAGTTTAGTTTAAGTTTATTTTTTAATAATCCCAAGAGAATATTCAACATAAAATAGATTTACTTAACAATATCGCTGTACATACATATAATAATAATTTAAACATTTTACTACATTGAATTCAAATGAAAAACATTAGACATTTTGCTTTAAAAAAAGGATTAGATGCCTATTTCTAATTTCGAAAAAAAATGCAATATACATATATGTATACTACTAGCTGACCCGTGCTCGCCTTGCTTCGCCCCCTGCCACTGTTATGGCAAAACAAATTGCATTGGAGATGAGTGCCGAATTATTTTTCCGATTAGATGGAATTTCAAAAAATCATCCCTTAGCTGATGTCTGTCATTATAGGAATATACTGTGTACTGTGTACTGTGTACCTCAGCCTTTTAGATCCAGCGGTTCGGTCCAATTAACCCATTAGTGCATATGGTCCGTTTAAACGGACGTCATCTAAATATAAACTTGCAATGTTTTCTCTGCATAGAGTCCGTTTAAACGGACACACTCTATCTACTCATAAAAACACAAAATGTTCTGATTTCGTTTTGTTTTGTTTTTTAAAAAGAGTGTTTTACTGCAAACAAACGACAAAATGTAAAAAAAAACTTCAAATTAACTTCATGCACTAATGGGTTAAACGATTAAATGGTGTTTGATTGTACAATATGAACAATTAAATTTACAGACCGAAGTGCACAGCATCAAGTATGTAGTACCTATTTATAAAATCTTGATGCACTATCAAAAAATCACACTTTAATAAACTGCTGTGGAAGAAATTATTTGTTTGCGAATACAAAATCCAACGAAATGATCTACTTTTCCAGCCCTTTCGTTGTGCCTTCGCATATATGTACATACATATACATTATGTAATTATGTATGGACATACGAATCCGCTGTAGCAAAACTCCCATTCATTAAAATTTCAACACCTGCCGCAGTACGTACTATGAAAATCACACAGCCACGGTATAGTCCCTTTTCCCCTTCACAAATGCCCCTTTACACTATTCCAAGTCTCATTCGTTGGCTGGCTGTGCATAGAAAGATAGATAAATATACAATATACATAATGTAACTGTTACCCGCCCGGCATTGCCCGTGCAATTTTTTAAAATTTGAATTTGCCTTTATTTACAATCATATTCATCGTAGTAGCCCGAGCACAAAACCGCAATGGGCAGAAATTCAAATTTCAAATGTGCCACATACACACAACACACTATGACGTCACCCACTGCTGCATGGCTGTTGGCATTGGCATTGCGTCGGTTTCACTGATGGGAAATTGTTTGCGATGATTTCATGAATTCTTTCGAGCTCAGCTCCAGGATAACACAGAAGGATGATTTATACCTTAAATGAATCCTAAAAGAATTGACTAAAAACTATTTTCTTTGGTTTTAAATCCAATAAGCCATTGATGAGTTAGGGCTGTGTAATAACAGAAATTTTAATATATATATTAATGAATTTAAATTTTTTCAAATTCACCCACTTAGAGCTGGAATTTCAAAAAATCCTCTCTTGGCGGATGTCTGTGTCCTGTCCAAATTTCAGCTCTTTAGGCCTGGCGGTTTGGTCTGTGCGTTGTCTGTAAGTCAGTCAGTGAACTGGTTTATATATGGACATTTATATAATTAAGGATTTTTCCGAATTCACCCACTTAGAGATGGAATTTCAAAAAATCCTTCCTTAGCGGACGTCTATGCCATTATAGAAATGTCCTGTCCAAATTTCAGCCCTTTAGGTCTAGCGGTTTGGTCTGTGCGGTGTCCATAAGCCACACTGTTTTATATTTAAGGATGGAAGGATTAAGGATTTTTCCGAATTCACCCACTTAGAGATGGAATTTTAAAAAATCCTCTCTTAGCGGACGTCTATGTCATTATACGAATGTACTGTCCAAATTTCAGCCCTTTAGGTCGAGTGGTTTGGTCTGTGCGTTGTGCGTTAGTCACACAGTTCTATATGTATGGAAAAGGGATTCTTCCAAATTCACGCACTTAGAGATGGAATTTCAAAAAATCCTCTCTTAGCGGATATCTGTGTCACCATAGGAATGTACTGTCCAAATTTCAGCTCTTTAGGTCCAGCGGTTTGGTCTGTGCGTTCTCTGTCAGTCAGTCAGTGAACTGTTTTATATATAGAGATATAAGTTATTGGTGACTCTTGAAAACGAAATTGAAACGAACAAAAATTAATTTAAATTATTTTAATTATTAAGTACAAAAAGAGAAAAAGAATAATAAGAAATTGCTAAGTTGCGTATGAAGCAAAAGCAGAATGCGAATAATTTGAAAAATAAACTAAGAAAAATATTATACATACATAAATTAAAAACAAAAAATATTGGAGTTTGAGAGTCCAATCTAGTTCTTAATACTTAAGAGAAATGCGGTTATTCTTAAGGAAAGTGGAAGTTTATTAAATAAACGACAAGAAACATATCTAAAGGCTGTAGTGCAAAAATTCGGTACCGAAACTTTATTTGAAATATTACCGCGAAGATTGTAACTACCTATCAATGATTCTAAAATTCAAGTTGCCGGCTTTAAAAAAAAGCCTTGAGTACTTTTTTTACTTGAGTAAGCAGTAAATATGACGGATAGGAAGAATCTTCAAATCACGGGATAGTGGAAGACTGTGATGCAGACGATGTTTAAAGCATATTTTTCTCACAGTGTATTTTTGGAGGGTCAATAATGGTTGAATATTGTAAAAGTAAGCACCATATTTTAATTTCGAATAAAAAACACCATGGTTGTTGTAATTTTAAAGAGCAAACACTTCTCAAATAGAAAACATGTGTTAGCCGGTTAGCGTATAACGAAGATATTTTTTTAAGCATCAGTATTATTTCTGAATGACAGTTTTGAGTCAATAGTTAACCCGGGGTACTTGAACTTATCAACTTTTCAATTTAAAAAGAAATCAGAACTACAATTAAGACTGCTAGAAAAGATTGTCGAAGAGTAGCAAGCACAGTTGGTTACCTTGAATCATTGACACTCTGGCGCATGATAAAAGATATCTACACCAGGGGAATTTTGCTTGGATAAACTAAAATAATATTATTTTAGTCTTTGAGCTTATAACAATTATTTGCCAAGCAAACCATACTCTTAACAAATTGAATTCCCAGTTTATATTTGAAACAAGCTCTAAAAAACTTAGTGTGCCATGAGCACAACTTATATTGCCAGCGAAAGCTTTTAAGACATCTTTAAAATTAAGGCTGAAGAAAGAATTTATATAGACAAGAAATAGTATAGGTCCCAAAATAGATCCTTGCGGCACGCCTTTATTGATGTATGTATTTAATACCACTTCTGATTTCATACGTTTTCACTCTCTGAGTCCTATTCTTCAGGTACGACTTAAACCATTCAGATACAAAATCCCTAAAACCTGCTTTATGAAGTTTTTTCAGCGAAACATCATGATCTACAATATAAAACCTTTTTTTTTTTATATCCACAAATAAGTGCTGCCAATATTGTATTTATTTTTTAAATACTGAGGTACGTGCGAATTTGTATTCACAAGAAACACGACCAAGACAGAAGAAATAAAAAAATAAAGCCAATTATAATAGTAACTATGTACGTGACCTTGACCACTCAAGTTCAATCCGGTTAAATATAAATCCCTGATTGGCCATTATCTTCTGGTTTTTATTTTTCTTTTCCTATAGTGGTGGTGAAAGCAAAACCGTAAAATTGCATAAACACGCGAAGGTATTTTTTTTACTTTTAATTCCTACGCCCCCGAGTATGCTTCTTTTGTTTTATTATTATATTTTAAGCAAAAAAAAAAAAAAAAAGAAGAAGAGAAGAAAAACTACCGCGTAATGTACTACAGATATGAATTAAAAAAAAAGTGTTTCCTCGTCGCCTGCAGGGTATCCAACTGCTTCGGTTAGGTTCTGTAATATTTTTCCCGCCTTTTTTCGGTATAAAATTATATACGATGGTGATGAATTAAGTAGTAATGAAATGGTGCAAGGATAATCTAAGGACTGAAGAGGTTGAAATGATTTTATTTTTTTTCCTGTCTTATCCCTTTTGTGTGAAAACGAAAATGGGTATAAAAAATGTTTTTCTCAACTAAGTCGTGTTGGTAAATGCGAATACATTATAATAATCTGGACAATGAATTGAAAATGTTTAAGAAGCTTGTTAAAGTGAAATTTTCATAATAAAAAGCTGGACACAAAATATTTAAGGATTTAATTTTTAGCTTTTCTATGCTTAAGGGGGTATTCTAGTCTAGAATTTTGAAAAAATTGTTTTTATTTTTATTTCATATTTTTAAAGAATTCTCAGAAAGTCTCTATGTGAAGGTCGTTGTAACGTTTTTAACTCGTGTTTCTCGAAACTACTTTTTTCAACACGTCTGACATGATTTCTCAATTTCTTATGAACCTATTAACTTGAAATTTGGCGTGAATTTTCTTTATATATCCCTCTATCGCAGGAGCTAGAATTACGTAAAAATTTAGTTTTTGACTATTTTTAAAAAATTAAAAACTTTGAAAAAAGGGCAAAAAATCACTTTTTTTCAAACAGCCGACATTTAGAGAAATAAATTTGTTTTTTTATTTCCGTAGTTCAGGCGATAGCGACATTGTTATTGATTAAGAATCTTTTTGTTTTTTTTTTTTCGTATCACCAGAAGGGTTGAAATCATGTCAACAAAGACGCACCCTTATTTTTTACCGCCCCATTTTACCAGCCTGTAATTTCTTACATTTTCAAAAAAAAAAGTTTTTTTAATTTATTTTTGTATTGCTAAAATATTAATAAATATCTAATGAAAGACTCACTGGTAAAAATATGCTTATTTTTTTTTTATCGAACTTTAAAAAACACCCAAAATTCGTATCGCTAGACTAGAATACCCCTTTAAAGCTTAATTGTGTTCAGCACGTGATGTTTCGGAATTCCACAAAAACAACCAATTTAAGATGAGACTGCAGTCAATTAAACCTGAACTGCAGCCTTCAAAAATGTTAACAGACTGATTTGGAAAAAAGCTCCAATGCCTGAGATGATCGCCACCAACAACGGGGAAGCAAAAACGACACAGGACAAAGTTGAAGCATTCGCAGAGTGTTTTGAAGGAAACTTCGACCCCAACCCATCAGCCGATCCCAGAAATAGTGGAATCCACGCAGCTCACCTTGGTGCCTAACTCCAACAGATCTACGTTCAGCGACGCCAATCCTGCAAGCGACCCAACTGACAGCCAGAACCTGAGCACCCCTAAGGAGATTGCCGAGACTACCGAATGGGGTATCCAGCTTCAGCATCAAGAGGCTCCCACATACAGTTATGATCATCTTAACAATCATCCTTAACAACTGTCTCAATCAGTGTTCCCGGATTGAGCCACTTTTGGCGCTTTTTGAGCAAAAAAGGGGAAAAGGGGAAACGCGTATTTGAAATACTATTTTCGAAAGCACAAAATCTTATGATAATAAGTCCCCAGCGCATGCATAAATCTTCGTTGTCAACGATTGATCTGTTTTACCGAACAGCATCAGAAAGTATAATTACGCTCTGAACCTATCCAATAGCTAGCTCATGCGTTAGTTATCTGTATGTTACGTACATATATAATTTTATGTTCTGAATAAAATTTGTGTTCCTTGTTTTTGTTAATGCCTTGAATTTAATTTTTTTTTTATTAAAGCAAGGTTTTTTTTATTTCTTTTCAAAAATACGTTTTTTTTCCCTTGTTTAAAAAAGGGGAATATTGCGGGGAAAATAGACAGAAAAAAAAAAAAGAAAAAAAATGGCAAAATGCTACATAAAAAGGAGAAACTCATTTAGAAAGTCTGGGAACACTGGTCTTAATAACATCTACTTCCCCCAAAAATGGAAAACTGCAAAAATCGTGGCGACTCTTAAGAAAAGTGCCATGAACATTGTCTCCAACTACAGGCCAGTTTCCCTCCTCAGTAACTTTGAGTAAACTCTTGGAAGAACTAGTTCTCAGGAAACTCAAGAAGTTTTGCAGTGAAAACTTCATAATCCCTGACATGCACTTCGGCTTTCGAAAGAAGCATTCCTCACTGCATTCGCTCATTAAGCATGATATCACCATAGCTCTAAACATGCATCGAGTCACCGTTGGACGCCTTCTGTATGTCAACAAAAGCATTCAACAGCGTACGGATAGAAGGCCTCATCCATAAACTTACCTTCTTTTTTTTTAACTCAACATTTTTGAAAGGAAGATATTAACGATCTGCACTGGACTTCTCTTTGACCGGCAACGTCAAAAATACTACAGGAACGAATTTCTTTATCAATAAAGCAAAAAGCTATGTACATGTTGTATATAGGAGGATTCTTGTGCGAAGAGTACCAAAGGAAAGCCTTATGACTGGCATGACTTATGGCAAACTCTTTTCGGAACTTTCTTGGCGACTCTTCCTGGGAGATTCGATTTCTGGAGTCTTCTTCGAGTTTAACCTGCACTTATTTCGTTGTCAATATTTTTGCTCTGATAGCCCTTGACGAGGTAGAAGGATTGGGCGTCGTTAAAAGCAAATTCCGGTGGTCAGTTGTTGACTGAAGGACATTTGTGATGAAGTTTTGGGACCTTCCTTTGTCCTCCGTTATAAATTTTTACGTTTTTCAGTTCCTGTTATATTTTGTTTTTTACTTTCAGGTGTCAAAATATTCAGTGCAGTTTGCCGTGTCATCCTGCAGCGTTTCCCTGAAGATATTATTAAAAAATATTGTCAAAGTTTGAGCTCAAACTCAACGGGCGCTGTTTGAGCGCGAAGAGAGGAAAATGTCGCAGCTGCAGTGGCCAGTATTGCAAAATTTGTCGACTTCATGTCGATCGTAATAAATGGGGCTTTATGAGACGTCAACTTGGAGAATTTTGCATAAGGATTTGGGCCTACATCCTTACCAAGTTGAATTGACTAAAGAGCTGAAGCCAAACGATCACAGTTTGTATCGGGAGATTGCTGATTGGGTGTCTACTTGATTAAGGCAACGAAATTATCTTCCAGGTAAGGTACATTTTTTGATGAATGGCTTTTTGGTGCTAGAACAACCCACAATCAAAAGTGTTGCCCGTGGCATCCCGAAATACTCACTGTAGGGCGCGATCTATGGCTTACTTACTTACTTAGGTGGCGCTACAGTCCGGGGTGGACCAAGGCCTATACCAACAACCTCTTCCCGTTAGCCCGGTCCTTAGCTAACTGACTCCAGTTGCGTACTCCAAATTGGTTGAGGTTCTTTTCCACTTGTGCGTGCGTGCGAGGTCATCGTCTGCTGCACTGAACCTCCGGGTTCATGTCCTCAGTGGCGTGGCGTGCCAGATTTAAGATGGGAAGCCGGAGCAAGAAAAAATTCAAATTATTTACAGTAAAAAAAAAAAATCGTGTGAACACGTATCTTAATTTATATTCCAGAGCTATCCTATGATTTGTTTTTACAAACTCTGCAAGAACGTTTTCTTATCGATAGAAGTGCTAAATCGGAGAGCCTATCTTCTGTCTGAACATTTCTTAGATTTGTTAGAAAGGCTGAAAAGGATCTTTAAACAGAGGCGACGGTTATTGGACGTGTTAGTAATAAGCTACTCAGATTTAAAATATATCTCTTGTCTTAACCCGAATAGTGCTGCAATTATTTTTTTCGAATTATGAATTTTTGATTTTAACTGTGTGGTTGTAACTCACATGACATTATTCTATAGTTTTCTCTGTGTAACCATAAATGGTCACGCTGGCACAGTTCGGGTTAATACCTCACTCTGAAGTCTGAAGATGGTTCTATAGGGTAAGATCATCGACCCGAAAAAATGAAGGTGGCTGTATACAAAACTGTGGGCTCATCTTATAGAGCAGTAAAATCTAAAATTCCATTTTTTGTTAAAGACGAGCGTGTTATAGATTTATTTAAGAAACGAACTATGCTATTGATAAAACCAAAAATTATTTTTACCACAGGTATGCTTTCTAATTATCGGGATGAACTTGGCCATTGGACAAGTTCACAGACCACCGGAGATCACTGTAGCACAATCATATGATTGCCCAACTAACTTAACTTGAACTAACGTTGAAAAAGCCATGAAATCTCTACTATCCATCTTGTGAGATGTACCGTAAAACTGCACTTAGTTGTTCTTTGTGATTCACATTTGGTATTTCGTCCATCATAATGGACACAAACCGAGCTTGACTAATTTCCTATTTAATTTTATGTCTAATCACTGCGGCAATACAATGTATTAAATCATTTTGAATATCGTTTGAGAGGCCCGAGAACATTGATCTAAATGCGAGTCCATCTGAGGGACTAAATATAAGAGTTTCTACATAATTAGCCCGATTATCCGACTTGGATCTTTCATCGTGACCTCGGAATGCTAGCTCTTGTTTACCTAAAAGAATCGCCGTATCTATGAAACGCTTAAACGTTTGAATGTGCTTCTTTGAAAAGTTCACTAAATTATTTATGTCTGTGACCTTACCGTACCGTTAATTCTGTTTATTTCTCTAAAGAAGAACGTAAGACAATAAAATTCAGTGTATGGAATTAACTGCTGGACCTAGCAAAAATTCGTAAGTAAGTGTTTTGTTTAGAAGTAACAAGCTTTTATATAGGCAAGAGTATCGGTCTTGGTTTGTGTTTTCAAAGTGTTTTATGTTCTATATTTAAATGTATAAATGATGATGCAGTTGAGGAAAATAAAAGATTAAATAAACTATAAACCGAAATAATAAAACAGAAATCCAATTTGTCTTAAAATACCTTATTTTTCCGTTGAAATAAGAATCTACTGTGAACGATATCAATCCACTGTAGTAGAGTAGTGTATCTACTCGAAAAAATATTGAAACCAGTCAATAGTGGCAAAGCACACGTACAATCAGCCAACTGAATTTGCGAATACAAAAAAAAATGAGCATAATTCTATATATCAAAGCAACTTAATTCGATTGCGGAAAAAATACTCATAAGCCGATATTTTCCGGCTTATTTGGCTCATAAGAGAGCGTGTGCTAGACAGAGAATAACCAACCCGAAAAGCACGAATGAAAAAAAGAGAACAAACTTAAAACTTGCCTGTCACTCAATTAACTCCACTGCAGTGCATAAGCCGGAAATTTTCGGTTTATGAGTATTTTTTCTGCAGTCGAACTGAGTTACTTTTGCAATACATGCTCATTCTTTTTTCTCATATGAAATGAAATGATACAAACTTGTACCGTGTGCGTGTGAATATAAGCGAAGCATACTTGATTGAAATTTGAAATTCAAAATTTATAAAGTGAAGAATTTGAAAAGGGAAGCCGATAGGAATCGTGTTATATGGAGCCCACGCCACTGTGTCCTAGCCATCTTAAACCACCGATGCGCAGTTTTTTGACCAGGTCGATGTCGCTTTACAGCTCGTATAGTTCGTGGTTAAATTTTCTGCTCAAAAATCCGTCAACGCAAACGGGACCGAATATCTTACGAAGGATTTTTCTCTCGAAGCGGTCAAGGATATGTTCATCCGCTTTCAATAAGGTCCATGCTTCAGCTCCATATAGTTGTAGTAGGACTGCGATAATAAGGGTCTTATATAGAGTCTCCTTAGTTGATCGGGAAAGGGCTTTACTACTCAATTGCTTTCTTAGCCTAAAAAGAAAAGTAATCCTTCGTTTGATATCGGACGGGATTTTTTTTATGTTACAGCAGAGCCGAGGTGGGCACAGTCCTTCACTACCTCAAAGTTGTAAAAAAAAGACTATCTGAACAATTTTAACCAATATTCCAATTTTCATTCCAAGAAGCCCATCTTCGTGAATAATAAAAACAATTGTAAACGGTTATTGAAAGCACTCATCTGCTCTCGTCCTGTTAGTTATCGAAGTCCGTTTTTTTTTTATTCATTTTTAAATTCAAACTCAGTGAATTTAAAAAAAAATAACCGTCAACCACAAACCAAAGCAAATTAATAATTCACAATCGGATGACAAAGTGGAGGACGAGGATGAATGCAAATAGTGCACACTTCAACAACTTCAATGCCACTAATGGATTATGATAATAGGACTTGTCATTCGTATTACCAGTAGTTACCACTTGCACATCCGTATTTATGTATATAAACATACAAACGACATACACCTACAAATATCCTGGCTGGTAATATTAGCATCCTGTAATTAACACACTCTGACAATTGCAAAGTGAATTCGTTACAATATTTCCATTTCACTGAGGGTGGCTCTTTAAATAATTAATAAATAAATATTTCGAATGGCAGCACCGATGACACAGGTAAACCAAACTATGAGTTGAGTTGAATGCCCTTTTTTGCATTCTGGCGGCAGTTAGCCTCCTGTTTGTTTTAACAGTCCCAATTCAATAGATATATAGATAACCACAAAAGCTAGGTGCTTACTAGTACCATAGAAGGGTATTTTACATAAATTAAATAGGGGCATTCGAGTTCATTTGACCTGATGAAAGGTAAGGGATTGCGGTGTCAATTTTGAGGCACTCGTATGTACTGCTATTTTAGGGAAAACATTTTAAGCCCCACCAATTGGGGATCTGAAATTCATTGAATGAACATCAGTAGTGATTTCTACTTGTTGGTTATAGTTGGAGAGTGAGTGAGAAGGTCGCTTTTTACTCGGATAGCCAGGTCCTGGGACAAAGGTTAAAATGCTCTTTATTCTTCTTTTAAAACTCAGTAGAAATTATCGTATTCTTATTGCATATCTTTTCTGTAATGTAAGGCAATAAATATAACGCCTTCAATTGAATGAATTGAAATCACATACACCTTCTCTATACAAAAATGTCTAACTACTTCGCGTAGGAATAGTCCTGGTTAGTAATACTGACGAATGCAAAACAAGGATTACTGAGTATCACATGGGGTCCCACAAAGTTCAGTCATAGGTCCTTTACTTTTATATGCGATGGTGTGTTCAAATTACAATTTACGTGCACGAATGACTTTTTGACGAAAGATATGACTTAGCGGTGATATTATACGATTATACTCGGAGGCATTATATGAAGTTGTTTGACATCTATCAAAACAAAAGTCAGCTATAGATAAATATTGAAGGAGCAAGCTTCTGCTGGGCTGATAAAATAAATAAATAATGAATATACGGCATCAGCAGTCCTATATAGAACCAAGTCTAGCTTCTCGCAGCAATTTTTGTGTGCGTGTTATTTTTATTACGAATGGAAGGGACCTACAGTTTTTTGCCGATTCCGAATGGCGAGTTGAGAAGCCTCTCATGACTTCGAAAGAGGTGGCAACCGTGAACAACTTTTTTATGTGTTGGACCCGGGCTGTGATTGAACCCGAGCAGCATGCGTAGTAGTCCAATGCACTAACCACCACGGCTACGGCCACCACTAGGCTGGGCTGATATCACTCGTTATTTTCGTTCTTGAGGAATAGAAATGGTTTCAAAACAGGACATACGAGACCATTGGATAGAAAGAAGAAGCTGGGCAAACTTCGCCAATATAGCGAAGTATCAACGCGAGAAACTATTTAACAAAACACAGAGGGATGTTTGTATTGATCCTTAACAATAACTATAACTAGTAGATAAACGAAAACATGGGGAGATGCACTTCTTTCTTTACGGTTACGAGGCATCGGTAAAATACGACCTTATTACACAAGTTGTACTGATATGTATGTATTACCGATGGTGCTAGGTATGTGGTTTTCCAGTTCGTGATATACATTATTACATTGGTAGGATGAGTTCGCAGATGAAGTTGTATCACCAGCAGCATTCTTTGACGGCAATTTTGGTAGTTAGGTACAATGATGAAGAAATGGAAATGACGAAAATATGATTGATCTGAAAGATTGACATTCAAAAGCACTGTCAGCGAAATTTATCTACTACTGAAGCGAAATTGTATCCAAGCACTAACTAGATAGGTTCATAGATAGTAGAAATTAGCAAAATTTGGGTGATATCAGGTGATTTTACAAAATCATGTAAAAGCTGATTCATTCAGTTTTAAAGAGTAGTCTTGTCTGACAATAGCTATTCGAATCGAAATACTTTTGTCACGAATAAAGAATATATTTGTGCATAACAAACTTAATTTAACCTCTTTGACGTAATGTTGCATTTCGTAACGTAACGTAAAGTAACTACGCATCCACTGCATTCATTCTTATGTCACTTGCACAATTTCTCATCTCTATTTGAATACTATCATCCAGTAACAATCACCCTCAACAAGGATTACGAGAATCCATTTGTATCTAGATACATATGTACATACTCCGTGTCCTATTACAAAAAACAACAAAACAATAATCCACTCGTATAAATTCTAATCCCGTGCTATCTATGTCCCTTTATTTTTTAGCTGTCTGAATTCAACGTTGCTGCAATTATCCTTAGCACCTTTGGCTTTGCACCGTTGAATTATTAAAACAAAGTAAAAGGGAATCCCATTGGTCTGTTGCACAGTGGCAAATCTACAAGACTACGACTATGACACTGTTGCAGGAGTAGCTGTACCCTTGCTATTGTTCACGTGCAATTTGATGCTCCTTAATTTTACATTTGTATGCATTTTCAACAGACTTAGTGTTATCGTTGATGCTGTCTCGTCCTTAACGGCGTGTGAAATGACAGTCGGATGTATCCCTTGGATTAAATGCGTTCCAGCTTAATCTCTGAAATGGTTTTACACTTTCGGACGTGAAGCCCTTTTCGCAAGGAAAATTCTTTTTGATTGTCGAGGTAAAATTGGAAACGCCACGCTATAAAGGTGGAAAGCCATGACAAGACACAAACGTCACAGACTTACACCTACATATGTATGTGCTTACAAACATAACCACAAACGACGCTCAAATGTCAAGTATATCATTGAAAGACCCACTCGTCACTGAGGTGCGTTTCACCCCGCAGTTCAAATTTCCAATTAATTCAGTAGAAGACTGTTACGAAACGACTGACAGATTACGCCGATTCACATTTAGAATTTTATTAAAGCCCACACGGTCTCACACAAGTCTTCCCGGAACTAGCGCACAGGCCTTAAGGTCTTTGGGTAGGTGGGTACATAATTCTTAGCAAAGTTAAAGTTACCTAACCTTCCTTAACTTTTATTTCATCGGTATATGCCCTAAGCCCTAAAGCCTCTTTAGTTATTCAGCTGGTTTGTGCTCGTATAATTAGTTTCAATCAGTTAAATAACAATCCCATTATAATGTAGCTGAAACTAATTATTCAAATAGAAATGCTTCACACATTTAAGTGGCAAATAAACTCTGACGTTGCTTATGTGCTCACTCAAAAGTACGGGTGAAACAACTCACCCTTGCGGTAATCCGATTTTTTTTTTTTGCTTTCTTAATTTATTGTTCAAATAACATCTGTCCGTGTCCCGCCCACCACTTGAATATTTATTCCCTGTAATTTGTAAGGATCTAACAATTGATATGTACGAGCAATATACATATATGCATGTAGCGAAGGAAAAGATTAAGATGTAGAATAGGGTTCAAGGAAATAATTTGTTCGTTTCGCATTCTTCTCTCGCAGCCGTCTGTCATTTGTTATTATTGCAGGATATTCTTCCCTTTCCCATTCCCATTCCCTATTATATCGATCAGCCCACCCATCCAGGGCTATCTTTTCGTGTATGTTGGTACCACCTTTCCATAGAAAAGTGTAATCAATTCAAAAAGGAAATCGAACGACGTTGTTCCCAAAAGTAAACCTATGCGACGACGACGCGACTTGCGGCCCCCTTAAGAGGGCGACATGGAAAAATGCGACCTTGAGGCTTTTGTACATCTTCCTATTGTCATCATTTGTATATTTGAAGATTGGGAATTCTATACAAAGGCGACGAGATGAGATTGCCTTCCTTATTGACGTGATTCCGTTAGCATACCAAGTTGATTAGAATGAAGGACTATCGTTTGCTTCGTCCTCTTTGAATGATTTCCAAAGGGATTACATTTTGTATACTTTCGAATTCGAGATGTTTTGACGACAACTTGTGAGGGAGATGGTTCCTCTTTGTCTGTCTAGCTGTGAGAGAGTGGGATAAAAGATTCTTGAATTGGTAATAAAATTATGAAAGCACAGCACGGTGGTAACGCTGGAGGTTAAATGCGAGTATTGCCGATAGCCCAGAGAAGAATGCTATATTTTATTTTTTTCTATTTTAATGGTATTTATGCACCTGTTTTTGGCATTGACCTAGAAAGATTGGCATCGAACCTAACGAGGCCGTGAATGACACGAACATCTTTAGATTTGAATCCAGTCGCCTCCAGATATTTAGGCCTGAGTGTGCTGTTTTTTGAAGACTAATGTGATTTGTACATTGGAATATCTAATTTTTAGAATTCATAAACAAGCACACTCATCTCCAACAAGCTTGACTTTGGTATTCTTGAACGTAACGTCTTCAACGTTTCTAGCGAGAGAGTTCGAATGCCAGACTTTTCTTGGGAGTAATTGAGAATTGATGCAAAATTTCAAGCTTTTTGGATTTGCAATATTAAATCTTAGTATTGGACTTTAGTCCGAGTATAATATTTATATTCATACTAAACCCCATTTCAGTTAGTTTAACTCTCAATTAGATGTCGCTGAGTGTAATAAGTAGATAACTGGAAACATCTGGCGAGCTAATTGTCAAAATATTGTAAGTTTCGTTTGAAATAGCATTTTCGTAACAAGTTTCTGATTATCCTTGACTTTATGCATATGCCTTAATATTATTAAATGTTCCTTTTCACTTTAAAATAAAGTCAATTTAAACTCCCTTACAGTCTCATTTGCTCGTGAATCTTTTCTTTGAAAAATCACGTCAACCAAATGTCTACTCCAAGTTTCTGATTCGCACACAAAGGCTCAATGAATTTGCTGTAATAAGACCTTTAAACCTAAACCGGAACATTAATCAGAATGTTTTCATTTCCCTTTTTTTCAGATTCATTTGTATGCTAATTACACGTTGTAAAATCCGCCTAAGGAAATAGGGTGAAAGAAAACAGAAAACTAAAAACGAACCAAAGAAAAGAAAATGAAGAAAAGGTGAAATAAAAAGACGTTGTTACGGGGATATAGTAATTAATCAAAAAGATATTTAAGGATTAATTAAACAAATCCATTGGAAAGCGAATACAATATTTTATAGCTTAACCTAAACATGTGAATAAACGCATGCCTTGTTAGCTTAACCAGCTTGATGGGTATCGACATGTCCCAAAAAGTTTTATCGCAAAAATGCAGACGTCATCCGGCTCGAAGGACCAAAACTGATAAGAGCAAATATTTAGTAAAACAATTTAAGCCATTTGTTTTCTTTTAATACTTTTATTTAACGTATTTTACAAACACCCTGCTAAATCCACTACTCAACACGAGTTTACCGTACAGAAAGATGCATACAGATCAACCTTGGAAGAAAAAACTAGATACAGGACAACTCCATAACGGCCGTCTAGCTCGTAGACCATCGCCTCTTAACTAGTGTGCGAATTTCTACAAAAACTCAACAGACTAGGCGAAAAGAACAATGTCGCCAAATAATCTGTGCCTGGCAACACTGGAGTGGAAGGAAACGAAGGAATAAATAAACTACAAAAGGAAAGGGTGGGGACTCTACGTCTAGGATTAGAGCATTATCCGTGAACAAGTGCAGAAGGAGGATGAAGGCAGACCCATTATCTGGAATGATCTTCCCAGACTTCAATCCAGTATCCTACCTGGGAACTATGACCGGGAAAAGACGAAACTCTGCACAGGACTACTTAAGATTAGGCTAAGACTCCTAATATTATACCTAAAGTAACACCCTACAGGATGAGATCTTGAAGAAGACGCAACCTGTAGATTCTGCAACTATAAGGACGAGACTCTAGATCTTTTCGATTGTAAACCGTGAGGCACTATTTCACTAAACGCCGGTCTGTTCATATTCGCTCATTGGACCTTTTCAAGATACTAACATTTTTAAAAAATACCCGACTGGCCCAAGGCACAACAGATCACAGTACGCGTCACTCAATGATAAAAAAAAAATTTACAATTGGTAACTTTTTTCTGATTCCAGGATTACCATCCATCGAGTGGAACCACTGGCACCAGCAAACAACTCCTAATCTTACTTTACCTTTGGGCAACTTTTCTCTGATATGAGTTTGTCCATTAGTCTTAATGGACATTCTCGCATATCCTTTGGCCTGGAGATAGAGTGTTGATGTTGGCAGATCATGCTGTTGGCAGATGATGCTGTTACTTTCTACTCTCAGCAGCTTTTGTGTTGCTAATGCCCTTATACTCTAACACCTTTGTCGCGTTTCCAATGCGGTTTGTTGGGGTGACTATGGCTACCTTTTTGTCCGAGCAATCGGTTTATAGAACTCCTGGGTGTGATTTATGGTGAAGAATTTTTGAGGGAGCACACATGCCCCACAAATGCAGCTTCAGTCCGCTAGTAAATGCAGCCTATTTATGCGTGAGTATGTGTATTTATATATACTCCTACCACCGCGCCTGTTGCCATTGCTTTATTTGATTTAAAAGTGTTGACGCTAGGGGATTTCAGTGGAAAAACCATTAGTGAGAGATCCTGCATCATTTCGGTGAGTGATTGGGGATTTAATGGAGCTCTAAAGAGGGATAATAACGCAATCAGTGTGAAGTCTAGTGAAAATTCAGTAGTCCATGTATGATGGTCTCGAAAAAGGGTCATTTAGTATTCTATGGTTCAGAGAAACCTTCGTAATTGGTTCGTTTTCGTGCGATTTTCTACTCAAACAGCTCCGTGATGCTTTTATTTGTCCTGCCCCAAAACTTATCTGCTTTTATGTTTTTCCTTAAGCAGTCAACATAGAAACAGCTTCCAAGGGGCAGGATCAGCCTTTATCACTGGACGAGTTTGGTGTTATGAGGTTCGTATTTAATTATTGACTCAACGATTGTTAATAATCTTTCAAAAGTCCGTTCAACTACTTGCATACGCCGACGACGTTGATATAATTTGTAGAATGCAGCGGGTTGTCACCGGTGCGCTTGAAAGTATAGAAATGGAAGCGGCAAAAATGGGTTTGGCAGTTTATGCTGTCAACAAAAAGGGATCTCAACATCGACAAATTGGACACAATAACGGCACAATAGACAGTTACAACTTGGAGGTAGTAAAGGACTTTGTCTACCTCGGCTATGCCATAACATAAAAAAATGACATCTCATCGGAAATCAAACGAAGGATTTCTCTTGCCAATCGCTGTTTTCTTGGGCTAAGAAGGAAACTGAGTAGTGACGGCCTTTCCCGATTGACTAAAGAGACTCTTAATAAGACCTTTATCATACCAGTCTTACTATATAGAGCTGAAGCATGGACTTTATCGAGAGCGGATGAAGATATCTTTGGTCGCTTCGAGAGAAAAATTCGGTCCCGTTTACGCTGACGGGTTTCGGAGGAGAAGATTCAACCACGAACTATGTATATAAGCTGTACAGCGACACCAACCTGGATGGTCAGCGCAACAGAGGATGACTTCGTCTAAAGTGGTGCGTACAAGCGGAAAAGGATCTCAACCAACTTGGAGTGCGCAACTGGAGGCAGATAGCTTATGACCGGGCTAACTTGAAGGGGTTGTTGGTTGAGGCTTTGGTCTACGCTGGACTGTAGCACCACCTAAGTAAGTAAGTTTCACAGGCATTTTTTCGCCGAGCGCTCGTCTCGACTACCATTTTAAAGTAAGTGCAACACAGATCCTGACTCAGACTCATATCAGAAATCAGCTTGCTAACACTTTATGTGTTTCTGTACCTTGGATGGTCAGATTCCTAACTAAAACCACTAGATATCAACTAATTTTAGATACTAGGGAATTTGTGAGTTTTCATCAATTAAATGGAATTAAATTAAAATTGAAAATATTCTCCCATCTTCGATGCAACCCTTCACTGGACATAGCAAAAAGGTTCCATTTTCTTTACAAAAAAATTCAATACGAACAAAAGTATACTCATTAATGCAACGAGACTGTCAAAGTAACAGTAAAAACCAATTAACAATCCTCCTACTGCTTCTCGTACAAACTTATCGAAGTAAAGAACTGCGCTATAGTAATAGCAGCAGTATGCCACCGTTTTCTGTAAAATTACAAATTTGTCTGTGAAACATAAAAAGGGCGTCAAAGCGCTCCTCGGTGGACGGCAGCCGTGTTCTCTAATTAAACAGAAGAAAACTGCATTAAATCGCATTTGCTGAAAAGTGTAAGACGCTTGAAGTTCAAAAAGTATTTCTTCGTTTTTTTTTTTCTAGAAAGAAAACATAAAAAGGATGAAATACGATAGGAACGAGATTTTTAAGTTAAAGGAACTTTAAATGTGCTGTTATGTGAGTTACTTTGAAAAGAATTTGAAGAGCGGATGTATCTTTATGTTTATATAGATAACACTTCGTCACCTTTATACGAACAAGCCATCAGAATTTATTGGACCAGCATATGCAAATACATTTTTTCTAGAGGGTTTATGTTTTTAAAATTTCTTCAATGAACCCCATGCTTACATATGTATGTGCATAATAAACATACTAATTTTACCAATAGCCCAAAAGGGTAAAAATTGCAATCGGCACTATCAAAGGAAATGGATCTCGAAATCTAACAGAGAAGCTTGAAAGGGCATTCAGCATTCAGTTCAAATATGTGAAGTGCGAAAAAGATCACAAAGACACAAACATGGGGAATACGAATACCATATCAGTGGTATTGCTGGCGGCGAAGAAAACCCCACGTCCAAAGAAATCAACTTTTCTGCTCTTTATGCAGGTTTATTCTCTAAAAAGCGTTTTATAATTTAAATTCATTTATGCTATTACATTTATGCACTTACACTTCTAGTAGACGTGTTGGCGGCTTGGGTTCTCAACGGCAAAAAGAAAAGATAAACGTAGGAAATGAATAATTAAGCTAAGCTTCTACGCCATGTTTTATTATTCTGACGTTTCGGTTCATGTGCAGTGTTCTAGACTTGTTCGTTTTAACTTGACAATTTTTAGTACATTTTTATTTCTTTAATTTATTATTTAACAGGTGGTGATAGGGTTGATGATAGGAGTAAGCTCTTTTGTGTGCCCTACATGTGTTTGTGTCATCCCGGCATCTTTAGAGAATGTTTCATGTTCCAAGTTCCCGGAGCAGAAGACAAAGGTCCAGACTCGGAAACATACAGTTGACTGAAGTCGTCAAAAAAGTCATGATCACGATCTCTAACTTCGTGTCATCCAATGTGTCCTTTGCCCATATGGCTGCTGGACCGGGTGGTTCCATAACAAAAAAAAAAAACACGCTGAAGGGTGCTGAATGGGTACCGGAATCGGACCACTTTATGAAATAACCTTAATATCTGAACACGGAAAGCGTTGCCACTTCCAGGTACAGCTAAAGAAACTAGCGGGCCCAATAGACGTTATCTATTCGATGATATTTGCCTAGTTTTGTGCCCTACAATGATGTATTCACTATAGGTACCAGGCAAACTTGAAAATCCTTGCTTTGAGTTCTGATTCACCCGTCAGTCAGGGACAAGAGAATAACTACCCTTTCTAGCTTGTTGTTGAGCGAAATGTGCTGTTGGAATTTGGTAAATTTTCCAATTTATGGACCAATAACTCGAACACATGCAGTGTCTTTTTAGCTGAAATACTTCCAATTAAAAAGGCTGCTATATCTCTAAAAGGTTGTGGCCTAGCACAAAAAAAAAATCAAAGGTATTCAAAAACAGTTGCAATGCGCCAAATATGCTATAAGACACCACGAAGTTAGACTGTGTACTGGCTACACGGACATAGAAGGGAAAGTAGACCAACTGATGGAATCGGCAATGCCTAGCTGTAAAACAGACACACCTCTTTACTACCACCGATTAAAACCCTAGTTTATATGATCGACCATATAATTAAAAAAAAGACCAATCTAAGAACACTACGTTATACTCAGTTACTCTAGACTATGACTTTTGTCAGCAGGAGTCTTTTCCTATATCGCGCTGCACCAATATTTGGCATCATCCTTTACAGAACAGCATCAGAAATTGCCTTTGTTGCCTTGCCAGCTACATACTGTTTGCAATCGATGGCAGCCGACGCGACATATATCCAGAAGCTGCAAATACGAAATGAAAAGTGATTCCATCCAACATATTCTCCGCATCATTGGCCACAGATAATTGGAATACATTGCAGTGCTGGAAAACTCCAAGATATCAAGTCTTCTATAATTCAGAAAGAACGCAACTTAGTTTACAAGTTGGAAAAGAGAGGATTGATTTCAAAATTGTGATATGATTCGCATTCGACCTTCGGGACTTCGCCTCCCACCCTAACCCACCCTACATCCTTTACTTTATTTCATAAGCAGGCTTTCCTCAGCAATACACTAGGTGCGTGTCAAGTCCAGTGTCGTTAAAGTTATTTCATTAACAGGCATCGCTGTATATGCGAACACATAAACCACAATTAAACTACACAACTCCAAACGAATTAAATTAATTAATATTTTTATCCTCACTAACGCTCGAAGGGTCCCCGTCTAAATGATGGTGCGAAATTTCGAAATGTATTTGAAAATAACCGCAATTATCAACACACTAAACCCTGCGGCGCTAATAACCTCTTTTAGCCTAATGGCCGCTATTTCCATTTTGAAAGGACCACTTTCTGTGTCCCAATTTACCATTACTGGCATCGTTATAATTATCTGTGAAAATATCTTTGTCTATTTTGTTCCTGGCACAATAATCCTTGAAAGGATATGAATTTAATTTCAGTAGATCTTGCTCTCTCCCTCTCTTTCCCTATCTATCTGTCTTAGCCACTATAACCACTTAAGAGACATTTAGCAAATTATCAATCTAATGAGGTGGAAATGGACAATGTTAGCGACGGTTTGTTGAATTTTATTAAAACTTAGCTGGTGGTGGATTAATTAAGACGTTTGCGATACTGGAATGGGATTAGAAAAAAACAGCTCCAAGGCGATATCTTGTGTTTAGAGTTTCTTTTTTAAAATTCCCTGCACCAATGAACAGCAACTTCGCTTCATGTGCTTTTGGCGGGAACTTTGTTCTGTCTATACTTATATGCGTGCGAAAAATCGGAAAATAGTTTGTACAAGTTCACAGATTTCTAGAATAGTCAAAGGTTATTGGACTCAATTGGTTTCCACTGCATCTACAGTGAACCGAAAAAGTATTCGTCTGCTTCACCTCATTGCAACAACAACGATTTTTTTTCTTATTTGAATAAATACAAAACATTTATTTTGCATATATTTTGTTCTTCAATTAAAATGGTTTAGAATTAAAGAATTCTTTACTGATAGAAAAAGAAATAGGAAAAAACAAAATTCGGATATTGATTCAGTACCGAAAAAGTATTCGTCTCTTAGGTCTAGTCAATAAAAACTAACTAAACAAATAATAATGAAATGAAATTAATTTTTTGTGGATCCCCCCTTGCATTTAATAATTGCTTCCAATCTTATTAGAATTGAACCAACGAAGTTTGTCGTGACGTTTGATGAATTAGAAGCCCATTCCTCATAAGGCGCAGATCTAAAGTCCTTTTTATTGGGAATACGCCTGGTTCTGATTTTTTTTCTCAAAGATATCCTAAAAATGTTCAATAGGGTTAACATCTAGTGACTGCGGAGGAGTTTGCATACATATATGAAGGTGTATTTTACGTATAAGAGCCACATTTTGTACCCCACGCAGTGTGTTGTGGGTCATTGTCCGGGATAAATATGTACATAGGAACTACTGATAGCCATTTTGTCCACACGTTTTTGAAGATGAGTCTTCAGAATGTTAATATAGTGTTTGTACTCCATAGTTCCTTCAAAACGCACAACTCACCCACTCCATTAGAGCACATGCAGCCCCATACCATAAGAGACCCTTCGCAGTGTATCACCGTCGCTTTTTCGTCCATTTCAGTTATTGGTTTTCTCCTCACTAAAACTTTGCGATCCGATTGAAAAATCTTGAACTTTCTTTCGTCCGTTAAAAAAACACTCTTTTCCAGAACTGCTCATCATGGTTTTTATATGTTTTAGTATATTCCAGGCGCTAACTGTTATTTACCTTGCGGATAAATGGTTTTTGGGAGCCACGCGACCATGATAATCAGCTTGGGGGAGGACATTTCGCACTCTATCATCAGAAACGATTTCCCCATCTCAACTTCTATCTCAGCAGCAATCTTTGGAACACTCATGTCTATGGTTTTTTTTAGTTTTGCGGACGATTTAGCTTTTTCCCTCTCCGTCAAATTTTGTGATCGCCCAGATCTTGGAGCATTTTCATATTTCTTTATTTTTTTTTTATTTGTAAATAATACTGTTAATCGTCGTAATTGGTCTATTTACACTTTCACCTGTTTCCTTGTACTTTTGACTTTCATTTAATAGATTAATAATAATTTTTCGTTATTTTCTTGTAGTTTTATGATTTTTGCGACCCATGTCTTTTATTTTTACTTTTCTGAAAAAGATATGCACTACGAGGACTTCCAAAACCAACTTCCAACTACTTATGTCCTGATCGGAGCAATTTGACTTCAAAAGCAGCGAATAAATCCCGCAAACTAATCGTATATTCATTTTAAATGCGTGAAGACGAATACTTTTTTGGCGGAAAAATTTATGGATTTTGAATGTATGTGCTGCTATGAATAAAAACGAAAATGAGACAGTTGAGTTTTCACTGCTTTCGTAGAGATAAATCAATGGTAATAAAAATAAAATAAAAATAATGTTGTTAACTATTGATTTTAATGACAAATTAACGCGTTTTATTCAGAAGTGGGCAGAGACGAATACTTTCTCGGCTCACTGCAAATGAGAAAAAAACGTTAAAACGTGTTCTCCTAAATTCGCAATATGTTTATTTTAGACAAATTAATCTTCCATCTTGGCACCATCACGTCACCAGCAGCTACAACCAACGCTACTTCATCTTATATATATATAAAAACTAGCTGGCCCGTGCTCGCTTTGCTTCGCCTGCCTACCACATTTATGGGATGTAGTTGATGGAATTTTGATTTACTTTGCTGTCTTAATAGACCAAGAGCCCGCAGTAATTTTCGGTTGTAAATAGTAACCAAAAGAGTCACTGTTACTCTTATCACGATTCCTCCGATAAAGCCGAACATGAAGTGCAATATAGGGTGTCCCAGTTTAGAGGTAGATATAATCCGTTAACTGTAAATTCCTGCAGATTAGCGAACAAAAAATCGTATGACAGTGGGGTATATTTTCAGCCCGTCGAAGTAAGGGACCACTTTAAATCATATTACTTCTGAGCTACTACAGATACAAAAACAATTCCTTAAATTTCGGAGAGGCAATTAGAAGCGCAAGTGGTTAGTGCGTCGGACTACTAAGCCAGCGGTCTTGGGTTCGAATCCCGCAGTAAACACCTAGAAGTTTTTTCACAGTGCCCACCTCTTTCGAATGTCTGACAAGCATCAAAGAGTATCATTTGTCACGATTGAGCTTCTCAACTCGCCGTTCGGAGTCGGCAAAAAATTGTAGGTCCCTTCCATTCGTGCAAAAATATAACACGCACACACAAATGGTTGCGAGAAGCAGGCCCAGGTTCACCTCGAGCTGTAGCGCCAATTAAGTAAGTAAGTAATTAGAAGCGCATACAAAATGTTGAAGACTTTATGTACATCTATGCAGTCATAAAAAAGTTATGGCCCCTTAAGCTCAAAATTTTGAAAATTGGTTGTTCCAATTTCTTACCTTAAATGCATTTTTCTCAAAACTTTTACTTCATAAAAAGCTCTTTTTATACCACCCTTTTATCTTTGGCGAATTCTCTAAAAATTATGTTAAACAACTTTTTCACGTACGGCTAACATAGGTGGTAGTAAAAGCCAGATAAAAATGATAAAAAACTATGCAAAACAATACATATTTCATATTGAAAGCCGGAATTTTTTCTTTCGGGTCCATGGCAGCGAAATATTCTCATGTGGACCATTTTGCTGGCCACTTGCTGTATCAATTTGATGTAATCGAGCATTTCATTTTAATTTTGCATTTCGACTTATTCGCCCAATATCAGGCCGATTTGATCGCTACCTAATTTTCGCTGAAAAATTGACTATATTCCGCTTTGAAATATAATTGCCAATGCCAACTAAATAATAAAAGATAAAACAGAACAGATAAAGAAGAAGAAGAACGCTGCAAAAAAAGATTAGAACTCAATTCCAATCCAACTCAATAACCTTAAAATTGCACTCAAGTAAAGGGTGATTTTTTAGCTGGTTTGGTTTTGGCAACACTGGTTTTGACAGCTGACGTGTGTTTAGTACCTTGTGTCACTGTCAAACAGCTTTAGTTTGGTTTGCAATTTAACCATGGATCGTCTTACAAATGAACAACGCTTGCAAATTATTGAATTTTACTATCAAAATTCGTGCTCGGTTCGAAATGTTTTTTTTATCGATTTATCGAAAAATTGTGTTCAGCGATGAGGCTCATTTTTGGTTGAATGGGTACGTAAATAAGCAAAATTGCCGCATTTGGAGTGAAGATCAGCCAGAAGCATTGCAACAGCTACCAATGCATCCCGAAAAAGCCACTGTTTGGTGCGGTTTATGGGCCGGCGGCATTATTGGGCCATATTTCTTCAAAGATGATGCGAATCGCAGCGTTACTGTCAATGGTGAACGCTACCGAGCGATGATAACAAACTTTTTTTTGCCCGAAATGGAAGTTCTTGACTTGCATGATATGTGGTTTCAACAAGACGGTGCCACATGCCACACAGCACGCGAAACAATGGCGCAATTGCGAGGCGAGTTTGGTGAACAGTTAATTTCACGTTTCGGGCCGGTCAATTGGCCGCCTAGATCGTGCGATTTGACACCATTAGATTATTTTTTGTGGGGGTATGTCAAGGCTAATGTCTATAGGGACAAGCCCGCTTCGATTGACGCACTGGAAGCCAACATCCATGCATTCATTCGTGAGATACCGGCCGATATGTGTGAAAGAGAATGCCAAAATTGGACTCAGCGGATGGGCTACCTGAGACGCAGCCGCGGTCAACATTTGCATGAAATTATCTTTAAACATTAAATTGCAAGGTTCAAACTATCGATTCAAATAAATATTTCATTCATTTTTTCGAATTTTTTGTATTTTTTTTTTAAAAAAAGTTCTCAACCTCTTAAAAAATCACCCTTTATAACACACGAAATACAATTACACGAATACGACACACCCCTCTACAAAACTTTACCAGCTGCATTACTCAACTAACTTTTGTAGTGTATTGTATACACACATACATGAACATAATATGTAAGCAAAACAGAAAGAAAAAAATACGCACCAACAAAACCTTTGCGCTTGAGCGCTGACGCTGAGCAGAGCAGACACATACACAAATCCATTCCACTTAGATTTAACGCGTATTTATAGGAAAAATGAGAAATACAAATTACGAAGAGAGATCGAAAGGAAACCAAAAGAAGAAAACACCACTGAGTCTGAGATTGGTTTCAGAACAGTGATCAATTAACAAATTAATTAAAAAAAGGTATTTTGCAAAGATGTTATTAATATTGCTCAGCTTGTAGAGCACGTAGAAATATAATTTTGAACTTAAAAGACGTGTATTTTAAAGCTCTTAAAACTGATCTGAATTTCAATAAAATAGACGAAGGAGAAGTTTACCGTTTTTAGGTTCAAAGTCTAATTATTGAATTTCTTGGTTTTCGCACTTAAAATCAGATATTTTTTTTATGCACGAATCTGTTCCTTATCAAAACCTAATCAACACAAAAAAAATTATCAAAATCCGTTTAGCCGTTTGCTGTGTAGGTCCATGCAAAGGAATTTTCACTTTGTTTTATATTATTAGGGATGGTGTAAAAAAATGTATAGTAATTCATCAATTGAGAACGGCTCGGCCGATTTGGCTCGAATTTTTTTTCAGTTGTTCGTAATAATTGTCAGGAGAAAACGTTTGGGAAAACGCTCCGGAAAAGTCGGGAAATTGGAAAAATCGAAATGTATAGAATTTTGTGGGCAATTCTTCCGAAATGGCTTTTCGAATGGAAAAACAAAAAATTCTTAGTGGAAAACTCGGAAAATCCCGGAAAAACGCGAAAAATTTGAATTTTGTTTTCGACGAAATTTTGCATTTATGCATGATTTGATGTAAAGGTGGAAAATTCGTTGTGCAGCTTGGAAAATTTCGGATAATTGTGAAATTCATTCTGATAAAAGACGTTTTGCGTGCATTTTGGGTGGAGAAGTTAACGAGATAAATAATAGATGGCGCTGTGCTGCGATCAATGCAACAACCCGATAGATGGCGTTATACGTTGATTTAGGCTGTGCGCAATTTGACAGGTATCCTTTTCGCATTGTAATTTTCTATTGAGCAAATGTGCTATTTTTCTTGCGGCAATTGATTCGAGTTTTGCGTATTATTACACTGATTCCGGATAGTCGTATATCGTTAAACGCTTCCTATCATCCCGAAATCTACTGCTGCTGATGAACTTAATGCGTGCCTGAAATCGTCGTCTTTGTGGCGGCATGAAAATGAAGAAGTTGAAATTGACCACGAACATGAGAGTCGCATTTCGAACGACCCATCGGCTGCTGAATTCTCGAGACACCTGCTGGCGCTTAGCAATGGCCAATATCCTGTTGATGTTTTGACTGGATTGATATCGCTCCCGAAAAATGTTTGCGAGTTCACATCGTCGAAGGAGGAACTCATCAGCAAAGTTCAACGAAGAATAAGGACGTCGATAGCTTGAATTTTATTATTCAAAGTCAAATCGTTAAAGAACTGCATTCGTACAAATCCGTTGACAGCGTGACCAACGAGGATGAAGCGACCAACTATCCGACGGAATTTTTGTACACGATTGATGTGTCAGGAACTCCGCCGCATAATTTACAGCTGAAGGTGGGATTGATCATAATCATGTCGCGGAATCTGAATCATCCGAAATTGGGCAACCGTACGCGGTTGTCCGTCAACAAACTGATGAACAATGTGATTCAAGCGACGATCATCAAGTGCAAATTCAAAGAAGGATTCAGTTCTACGTTCGATTGGTTTTTGCAATGATAATCAATATATCGCAAGGCCAATCGTTGGAAGTCTGTGGGATTATACTGGAATTTCCCTGTGTTTCGCACGGTCAACTGTACGTTGCCTGTTCGCGTGTTGGCAAACCGTCTCCGTTGTTTGTTTATCATATCGCTCTCTACTGATTTCGATTCCATTCAAATAAATCACAGAGCAGCATTTGCCTTTGTCGCCTTTTCAGCTGCATTCTATTTGAAGGTGAGCCGTGCATCTATGACTATGCAACTGATGGACACCGATGCTTACCGCGAAAGTCTCCATGCCGTTCCTGCTGCTTGTTAGTACTATACTTTTATATTTCCTGCAATGGGCTCTAGACACATGCCTGTTACCCAGTCTTGGACGGTTCTTATAGCTTTATTGCAGTCGTGCTTCACTTATTCTCTACGAGTGTTGCTACCACAACGATGGCTATTTCATCAGCAAACTCAATTCACTTCTACGTACTTTGGACTCGCAGTCTAAGAACATCATCGTTCATGCCTCCAATGTGCTAGAAGCTTCCCGAACTTCTTTCGCTGCGCTATTTAGAGGAGTTTTTGCTCCTTCCACTGACTTAGAAATACTGTCTCCGTTCAGCATGCATAGTTAGCGTCGGAAAATGTATCCGAGAATCTAATTATCTCTCAATCTACGAGTAGAAGTATGTCAAAAAAACTCACTATTCACACTTGCCAAACGTTTTCCCAAAATCTGTATGTGTTCTTTATATAAGCGCACTGCTCAGTGCTCAATTCGTCAAATGTTTTTGTAGTCTAAGCTGGAATGTAATGTCATGTTATGTAATGTGCCCCAATTTTGTGCACCAGGGCCAAGAGAGGCTTAATACGCAGGCACTTATTTATTTTAACACAGGAATCTATAGTTTCATGGTCGCGGAAAAATAGGCTTATGCTCAACTCCGGCAAAAGTCAAGCAATTGTAATCAGCTGATCAAGTCCCGATACCCAAAGCTTCCCCCAACTTTTTATCGATGGATCAGCCCTTACCTATGCCAGTACCGTGAAAAATCTTGGTGTTCTATTTAACCGGAATCTTACTTGGGAGAAACATATAATGAACACATGGTCTAAAGTCTACGGATCTCTGCGTGCTATGTATCAAGTAGGAAACTGTCTTCCATTAAGGATCAAAGCTATGCTAGTTAAGTCACTGCTGTTGCCGATTCTGTTTTACGCGCATCCGATCTTTTGTGATTTAGACAGTTACAGCTCGCGGAAGCGGAAGGTAGCTGTTAATAGTACAGTGTGATTTGTCTATAACATAGGTCGAAGGGAACACATCTCTGGTTATGTAAAGAATTTTCTGGCATTAGACCTACAGAAATACCTTGACTCCAAAATACTGACTTTCCTATTTAATCTTAAAGAAAGTCAGACCCCAGAGTATCTTTTCCAAATATTACAATTCGCATCTTCCACTAGAAGTAGAAGTCTCATTTCACCAATATATAACTATAACGTTACAAAGAAACAGTTTTTCGTATATGCCGTAAGACTTTGGAATTCGCTTCCGGCTTATATCAGATCTTCAGGCATACGCGACTTTCAGAGACAACTAACGCAACACTTTTCAACATAGCTAATAATAATTAATGACATAATAATTAATGACTTAATAAAATATAATAATAAATGACCTAATAAAATAAAATAAAATAAAATAGACAATAACTGATTTTAGGGTTTTTAGGGATTTCTTTCTTTCTTAATTCAATAACTAGACTAATAAAGACTTAAGACTTATAAAATTTAGAATTTACTTATAAATATGTACATATGTTTGCTGTTAATTTATTGTTTTTTTTCTATTGATCTTAAGAAATTGTTATTATTATTATAATTATAATTATATATTTTTGTTTCAACCTTTTAATAATGTTACACAGTTAAAAGATTATATTGTATCTACGTGTAAACATAATTCTTAAATAAATAAATACAAAAATACAAATGAGCTGAGACTCTTTATAAATCTCAGCTCTATTCTGGGTTCAAGATTCCGTATTTTTTCCGAGTTCAGAAATGCTATTTGCATATGGAGAACTCTGTCTTGAGCCACAGCAATGCTTTAACAGAGTATGTGTTTTGTCGTATCCTCACCTCATTATTTCCGCAGAGTCGACAGGATTGTCAGATAATTCTATTTTCTTTGAGGTGGGTGGTATCTTAGCAGCTAGTGCCCCGTCAGAAAAAAAGTAAAGACCCTAAGGTCTTGTCAGGTTATATCTGAAGTGCTCGGAACAGATATTCCCCAGCTGAATAATTTACGTTTCCCTATTTAATTAATTCATGACGCCAGGTCAATTCGATTGGTATAAACTCGGCTGCCATTATTGTTCCACACAAATAAATTGGTTTTCAAATAATGAATAAATTAACTTCCATCTGTACTGGATCTATGTAATCGTTGTAGTATTATTTCAAATAAGCTACGCGAGCTTTAAAGGCCTTAGGTCAAATCGCTTAAAACTCCTCTCAATGGAATAAATTGAGATCAAAGGTTGGCAGAGTTAATTAATGCAAACATCTATTTTATTAGAATTCACTCAGTTTCATTGTCCTATTCATATGAAAGGGTTAATACATAGTTAGTTTTTGCCGTAAGGTTTTTTTTAAAACGATTGAATTGATTAATAGTCGAGAAATAATTTTAGTTAAACAAAAAAATATATACATTTAGGACAGATTTTTCTACTTCTTTACTTTTTAGGCATATTTTAAGATACATGTTCAACAGTAGGTTAAAATTTTTTTGACTATAAATTTCTTTTCTTAATAACGGATTTATAAGCCGAATGCGTTATTGCTCTCATACTTTACATATGTTTGGTACATATATGGATATTTTTTAGATATGGAGTTCGATCTGCATAATTGTGTCTTGTTATGTTAAATTGCAGTTAGTATTATTGTGGCCGCATAAATTGATATTTTGAATATACCTGCTTTTTGATGTTAATAATAATAATAATATTTGGTTTCAGCAGTCCTAGATAGAACCAAGCCTAGCTTCCCGCAACCATTTGTGTATGCGCGTTATATTTTTGCACGAATGGAAGGGACCTACAGTTTTCTGCCGACTCCGAACGGCGAGTTGGGAAGCTTTACATGACAAATGATACTCTTGAATGCTTGTCAGGCATTCGGAAGAGGTGGGCACTGTCAAAAATATTTTAGGTGTTTGCGGCGGGATTCAAACCCAAGACCGCTGGCTCAGTAGCCCGACGCACTAACCACTTGCGCTACGGTGCCCACATGCTATTTGATGTTAGTTGCTCTATTTAACAAGGAACAAATTATATCAAAAACTATTTTAAGTTCACTTAGTCCACTCAGTGTGGTTGGATATCAATAGAAAAGAGGAGCACAAGTCTAAGGTTAACTCTTTTTCTTTTTAAACACAACAAAAAAAGTAAACGTTTCGTACACCTCTTGACACCTGTGCTTCAATACATTTTCTAAAGCAGTTTGACACCTTCAGAGCCCCCTCTTTGGCTTCATGTGAGGTTTTTTTTCAACACCTTATTCGGCGAAGATAAAAATTTACTTTCTGGTACAGGTCCTTCTAGAGTTTTAATCTACAAGAGTTCTTTTCTATGATTAACTTCTATCTTAGAATCAAGTTCGCCACGTTTTGGTTTGGACAAATATCACTAACTTTTAAATGTATACTTTTATCCGAAAAAGTCAATTTCCTTATTTTTCAAGACAGCAATTTTAAGATGTAAGAATTAATAGATTAAAAAACGAGAAATAGCATTTGGAACTAGCCATCATCCTCCAAAATAACGAAAACGTTTTGCGAACTATAACAGTAGTATCCACGTGAGATTGTAGCTTTCTAACTGGTGCAGGTAGGTAAGTGTGTCGAAAATGTCTTTGAGAAAGTATCTGCCGAGTATAAGCTATCAATAAGTGGCCGTGGTGGTTAGTGTGTTGGACTACCACGCAATACTGCCCGGGTTCAACTCCTGGCCGGGTCTAACACGGTGCCACCTCTTTCAAATGTCTGACAAGCATCAAAGAGTATCAATTGTCACGATTGAGCTTCTTAACTCGCCGTTCGGAGTCGGCAAAAAACTGTAGGTCCCTTCCATTCGTGCAAAAATATAACACGCACACACAAATGGTTGCGAGAAGCAGGCCCCGGTTCACCCCGAGCTGTAGCGCCAACTAAGTAAGTAAGTGACCCGTACTTATTGCTACGATTCTGGTGATCTCGACTCGTGACATTGTGAAATTGGACAACATGATCGCAGAAAATTAATTCTCGAAGGACGTTTGCAGAAACTGCAATAAACCGAGAATTAAAGAAACACTGGAACACTTGATGTGAACTTGTCCTGTATTGGCAAGTATTAGCAATATATTTCTGGAAATTTCTTCTTTAACTCACTAAATGAAGTTACTAAATTAAAGACTGAATCTTTCTATTAAAATGAAAATAACAAAACCTAACTAACACAGCCAGACAGGAGATGCGTGGTCACCCTATAGCCTTACCTCTTCTCCTCCTACTCAACATTTAAGCAAAGAAAAGTAAAGCCCATAGAGCAACACACTATTTTAAAGTTTCTATTGTTTGTAGACAATAAACTTTGTAACAACCTTTCTATGTTCGACATTACTGTCATTATGTGCACTATTTCTTGATATACTCGTAGGTAGGTGCTGCCATTCTGCAAGTTGAAAACAAACTACGACAGTGAAAATATTCCTCAACACAGAAAACTGCCCACAAATGACCACAATCAAAGCACTATTGTTCCCATAAAATAATCCCTACTACCCGCCCCTCGTACTCCCAGCTCAACTTTTGGATTCCAAAATAAACTATGACGAAGGTAATCTACGGAAGTGAAACTATTAAAAGAACTTCGGTGACCCAGATTTCCCAAGGAAACATACGGATACATGGCTCTAGAGTCTAGAGAATATGCCTAATGTGAATCATTAGCAGTTGGGAAGGCAACTACACAAGTTGGCAGCGACTCATCCGGTCACTCCCACGGGAGGAACCCTAAGTGTGAAGTAACACCTGAAGTAAACAATTCGCAGCCATGAATAGAGCTATGTACATATATGTGTTATCCGTTTTCACCCGGACTTAAGAGTTACACATCCAGAATGTAAATATATCCTTTCTCTCGTGAGGATACCCCCTTTACCGGCCAGGCTACTACACAAGAGAAGCGCGTCAGTTTTCTTCTTCCTTTTTTGTGATTGTGCACTTTAGTTGTGTGTGTGGCAGAAAAGTTCATAAAGATACGTTCAACGCAAAGGCTAAAGACCAGGAAAGCATTCTTGTGAATAACGAAAGCAAAGTTTTGTGGTATTTTTCATGCGTACTCATATACACACACACACATGCCATATACCAGGCAATGGCATGTATGCATACAAGAAGGGTAGTAAATATCTTTTGGTACAACTTGATGAGGGTGTAGTTGCCAGCATGGGAAAATAATTACCCTTTCGCGTTGCGTTTTAATGAATTTTCATTTTTCCCTTGCAAGCATACGAGATTATGCACCGCGCTGTGGTGCAAGGGGCAAAGCACAGCACGATGTGATATCAATCACAGCAATTAATTTTAATTAAAATGACATTTAATTTGGGAACTTTATTGCATTGTTGTCTTGTTCCTTTGTATGGCCTTTTTGGGAAACTGAAAGTCATAGTCTCTGTTGAATACCTTTTGGATCCATAATTCCGATTATGAGCTGGCGAATAAGTAAGCAAAATTCCGATTACTACTCAAGGGAATAATTAAGGTGGATTCACAGGCTGCAGGAAAAATAAAACGTGTGTTGAAGTTCATAGTGCGAAGGACAGGTCTTTGCATGGATCGATGGCACAAAGGGAAGCATTTTCTGATCAAATCAAATATTTATTTGAACACAGTAAGATACATACGTACCTGGGAAATTTGTACAAGCTTCATCGTAAAACATTATTGTATGTGCTCCTAAATATAATAAGAACTAAGAATAACAACAATTTAATCAACTAATTTATTACAGCAAAAGAAACAAAAAAAAAAAAATGGACGTAAGATAAATATTTATTTTAATTAATTGCCAGATCAAAGCTTATCTCGTACATAATTTTAAAATTCTGTGGGTTTACGATGCTAATACTGTGAACTGTCCCAATAATGAGTATCATTCCGGATCATTTAAAATTTGAACCACAAAATTTGTAGCCATTGTGCTGGAGTGGGACGAAGATCTTAAAGTATGTTCTTTTAATATAATACTAATTATAATTATAATATAATGTTATTGCAGTAATACATTTAAGGGAGCAGATGTAAAAAAAAATTTAAGTATTTAAGTATTTAAGTCAACATCAGTTATAAAAACATCGTTAAATTTCGAAGTCCCGAACGAGATTCATACAAATTGAACAGAATTAATATTTAATTTTTTTTAAATGAAAAATGACAGTAGATAGAAAGGAGACTGCATTTTCACTTTAAATTCGTTGTGTGAAAATTATATTCGTTATTTTACAAATGAAATTGGTTTTTTTTCCAAAGAAACCAAATTCAATTTCCAAAAAAAACCAATTTAAATTGAAAATGCCCGCAATTGCATTAAACACAGGAGGACGACAGCTAAATAGCTATCGTGATATCATGCTCGCCAAGACGATTGTACTTGACAGATTTTCTTGTTAAGTGAAGTCGATTGGTCGATTGGACGGACGATCGGTCGATTTTTATGTCAACGTGAAGTCTCGCTATCGTTAACGATGTCGAAAACGATGACGACTATCTTACGTGATGAGTGCCCAGAAATTCAGAAAAATAATCAGTGTGCCATCGATTGTGCGGTAGGCTGGTCATGGTGGGATGTATGCGTATTTAAGGAAAATAACAAAAACAAAACATGTTCGCAACCGAAGAATTGTTGTTTTAAGTTACATGGTCACGCGAGTCAATCATTCTCCAGTGGGTTTTGATTTCGGTATACACAAAATTTCTCACTCGACTCGACTTCGGGCGGTTGCTTCAAATGGTTGCGTTAAATATAGTTGGCTTACGTACGTGGTGGTGGATGGTGGTATAGGAAGGAATGACAGATGGTATTGGTATGTGCATGAGCGGTGTTGTGAATATGGAATAATATGTAGTGTAGATGTAGATAACAAACAAAACAGCGGAAAGGGAGAGGATACAAATGCAATGCACTTCTTAGTTCGAATAGTATTCCCTTCCCATATGAGGTGAGTGGAGGGTAAGTAACTTATACACTTGATAGGTTGTTGAAATGTTCAACTTAATTACAAAAATAAAATATGTACTGTGCATTGAGTTAAAATTATCTTTTTGCTGAAAATATATCATATTCGAGCAATGTGAGTGAATAAAGACATCGCTCCTTGACCTTATTACTAAGCTCAAATTGATGAATATGATAGATCCCCCATCAGGGCATTGCTAAATTAATTCCTGGAAAAAGAACGGAGTACTAGGGGCTTGTTCTACCTGTCATGGGTGAGAGCGGTATTCTGCAGTACCGCCGAGATGAATATATCTCCCTTTTCTCACAAACTCTTCTTCCTTTGTCCACGATTATAGCGTAAAAGTTTCACTTCTGTCGCGTAGCTCTCTACACACCCTTTTCTTCTTTACAACTTAAATAAACATTTTAATTCAAAAAACAAAAAAATAGAAAATAAAATAACAATAATCACTCATCGCCATCATTCCCATAACACCTCTTCGTGTGTGCAAGCAAGAAGCAAGAGTCTTGTTCCACTTTGTACGACTGTCTTTTCCGAGATCAAAATTACAAGAACTTTCACCACTATTGATTTTGGTTTGAGAATCATCTGTCTCCCAATCGTCTTCAGAATCACATCTTCCCTTCTCAAATTCAAAAAAAACTCCTCTTCGACTTATGACTCTCTGTCATCCTAGTCAGATCAGAACCATCTTCTTCCAATATCAGTTTGATACGATTTTCATCCATATTTTTGTATGTTGCGTTGTCAGATATTCGAAAGAGGTGGCACCGTGAAAAAACTTTTAGGTGTTGGACCCGGGCAACATTGTGTAGTTTAGTCCAGGGCACTTACCACCACACAAGGGTGCTCACAAACAAATTCGGATGAGATTTAGTAAGGTGCTTTTCATTCTTTATTATGATCGTTTGGTGCATCAAAATTTATATTTGCGAATTATTTACTTTTTCGTTAATATCATAAAAAAATAAGAATACGTCTGACGCGCACTTGGCTGGGTATTTTTATACAAATCCATTAACATTATTTTTGCCTTTATGTTGTTGAATTAGTTTTATGTTTGTTTCCTTTTTCCTAAAAACTAAAACGTTTTTTTTGTTCCTATTCGATAATGTGAATCTTTCTAATATTTGAACTGACCATGTTTTAAATAGTTCACATTATCGAGATTCTACATGGAGGTCCACTTTAGAATATGACGACTGATGACCAACACCTAGTTCAGTTCTAATCCAAAAACTTGAACATTTTTCACTTCTTTAAAAGCATACATTTTTAAACCATCGGCCATACCAAAATCCATTAATTAAATTCCCAAAAAGAAAATCCGTAACGCTTTTGTCGATTACCATCCACATCATAACTTTGCTCGAAAAATCACATAAAGAATATTTGAAATTGTTTCAATATTGAAAGTTTCAAGAGGGGACTATTATTATTAAGGATATCCCCTTTCCCATTCCTGTTGCAGTTGTTTGATACCAAGCAACTTGTACGAGTACATACATATAAAGTGGAAGGAAGATTCTTCTTCTTGTGTCCAGTTTCCTACATATTCATAACTTTCTATTCTATTGGGTGCCATGAAAGTTTTCCTCAAGTTTTCCACCAGACAATTGGAACAAAGTCTCGAGAATAAAGAACTTTGACTGACCGACATAAGTGTATTGTGTACGTGTGTGTGAAAATAAAATAACAATTTTCACAGTAAACACCGATGGATTATGTGAGTAAAGATATGAAAAAAACAAAAAAAAAAAACCAACGGAAATAACTTTTACCCCCCTATTCTGCATTCCACTTTTAGTGAATTCAACCACCAAAAGTGGAATTGGGTGTTCTGCATTCCGAACGAAACTATGAATTGTGGATTGTATGTTCGAAAGTGAATATTTCGGTGTTCACAGCTGTGTGTTGACAGCTGTAAATTCGTGTTCTGCATTCCGAAAATCCTGTGATTTTAGTGAATTGAATTCACTTGAGATTCTTGACGTGAATTGAATTCACATGCCGTTGTAAAGTGAATTAATTAATTAATTTGTTGATCAGAATCATTTTGAAAAATGTGAGTAGAATAATAAGACTTTCCATTAGTGTATTAAAATAATTCCTTTGTTCAATATAGTACAACACAAAATTTAGAGACAAGAGAGTATTCTCTTGAAATACATGAAAGAAAATCAAGATTTCTCTGACTCCACTTCTAGCAGGATATCAAGAAATATTTTCTTACTCACCCTAAAACTGTTTTTAAAAATCCAAAAATCATTAAATAAATTATTTTTCTTCAGTTGTCTAGCTTCTGCTTACAATGCTTCGGGAAGATCCAGAATGTTAGATTTATCTCGCAAAATCTTCCTGCGAACTCTCTCCATTCGGTTTTCTTCGCGGTTTTTACCAATCATTTAAAAATCTTGTTTTCCATTTTTTCCATTTTTTTAATAAAATATATTTTTTCTTAAATGTTTAATTCACTTGCACAAAACAAAAATCAAGAACTTAAAATCTCCAATGATTTTGAAATGATTTGACAGCTGGGTTTGACATTTCAAACAAATTAATTCGAAGTGGATTCCAAAAATTCGAAATCACTCGGAATGCAGAACACTGAATTCCATTCCGAGTGAATTTCATTTTCGGTTCCAATCCACTTTCACTCGAAATGCAGAACAGGGGGGTTACAATCTGTTCGTTTTAAGTGTCAAAAAGTAAGTAAGAAGAAGACAAGACTTAACCCACAAGTTCCGCAGTCCATTTTGTCATATAAAAATCCATAATAAAATGTATTATTATTTTATTTTAGTGCCAACCACAGATAGCGCTGGTGTCAGTGTTCAGTGGTTATGTAGACAGTTGAGTTTCGCTGCATCTTTGGTCCTCCAAGGGTCCTCCCTTTTGTCTCTTTATGTTTAAATGAAAATAGATACGAAGAAGCGCATGAATACCATGAGTTCAAAAATAATTATCATGTCAAATTGAAAACGTCCTGAAAATGAAAGATAAACGGAGGAAAAATCAAGTAATAATCCCACCACCAATTCTCACGGGTATCATTTTACAGATATGTTGACTTTAAGATTAAATCGTTGAACTCGTGTGCTATAGTTCTTTTTTTATAAAGGTGGCGCTACAGTTGGCGTGAATCAGGGCCAGGTTCTCGCAACCATTTCTTTGTGCGTGTAATATTTTTATACGAATCGAATGGACACAGTGCTTTTTTGTTGACTTCTAACGACGAGTTGAGAAGCTGAACTCTTGAATACTTGTCAGACATTTGGAAGAGGTGCCACGGTGAAAAAAAAATGTTTTGATGTTTGTTAGAATTGAACCGGAACCGTATGCGCAGTATTTAAACGCGCTAACCAATACGTCATTCTACTACAATGGGTGCGCTATCCACTCCCTTAACCTTTAAGTAGGTAGGTGAGTAATAGTAACGTTAGTAGGTAGGTGGGGTGCTGACAACACCCTATCATGATTTCACTTTATTACGCTTATCTTTCCTCTGGTAAGTGGTTTTATGGTTACATGTCATCATGATATCGCTCTGCGGTAGAACAATATTAAAATAATTAACTTTAGGACCCCTATATAGAGTTTTTAGTCATCCTTTCCAAAATAGTGATTTGTATTTGTATTTGTATTTTGTATTTATTAAGATTTTAATATGCTTACACATTAAGATAAAAAATCTTATAAACTAGTGTAAGGTTAATGTGGTTGAAGAAACTTAAAAATTCAATAGTGGTTTTAAATGAAAATTAATTGGAGAAAAAAATTAAGTATTTAATGTAATGAAATTAATGAGAAAAAATAATATAAAGTTAAAAACAAAATATTGAGGGTAAACTAATTATGAGCATTGGCCAGATATTGCATAAGTAGATTTTTAAATTGATTTGCGTTTCTGGTTCTTCTTAATGTGATGGGGAGGGAGTTCCAGAGGCGAGCGGCATAAACGAAAAATTGTCTTTCGGATGTCAAACACGTGAATCTTGGCATTATGAGTGTGCAAGTTCGTTGGGAAGAAGGGAAGACAAGCTTATTAAAGAGGTAGGAAGGCTGCTGGGTACGCTGAATCTCGTGAAGCGAAACAAGGCAATGGTATTTGAGCACGTTGTCGAAAGTACAGCCGAAGATCGTTTTAGAATAGGCGGAGATATGCTCGCGCCTACGAATGTTGTAGATATAACGGGCAATACTATTAAAGACCATGTTCAACTTTCGCCTAGATTTGCAGTCTACATTCGAAAAAACTTCACAGCAAAACAGTAGGATTGGTAGCAGCAGAGTTTTGGCGAGAAGCATCTTCGTCTTGACGGGTAGGTCTCTCGACAAGATACGATTGCATTAGTCTTACAGATTGGCTTGAAAATTTGAAGTCTCGCGATAACTTTTTGCAAAGAAGGGAGTGGTTGACTAAGTCAAAGGCTTTCGAAAAGTCAAGCAGTGTTAGAACAGTGATCTCCTTCTTATCCAGGCCTTTACGAATCTCGTCGACGACAAACAGCAAGGCGGTTTGACAACTCCGCTTGGATCGAAAGCCCGATTGGCTATTGTGTAACAGGTTTTCAACAGAGAGGTGTCTCAAAATCTGTGGAAGTATTACCTTTTCAAAAACTTTAGCCAAAAAGGGCACGATCGGTCTATACTCGGACAGGCTGCAATTTGCTTTTTTAGGTACGGGAACGACTTTCGATTTCTTCCATTCAGTCGGAAAAGTGGAGGTAGAAAGAATGCTGTTAAAGATGTGTGTGATAAGCGGCAGTGTAACAGGGAGGGACAGTTTTATAAATTTGGGACTAAGCCCATCCAGCCCGATTGCGTTCGATTTAACTGAAAGAATAGCTTCAGCAACATCAGTATCAGTTAAAGAATGTAGGTTAAATTTTCTTGAAGAAGACGAGTCAGGTTCAATATCATCTGAGAAATCTTGGGGAAGAACATGTGAAGAAGGTGGCGAGGTAAAGATGGAGTTCAAGGTATCGCAATCGATATTATCACCAGGCTTGAACTGAGACTTGCCTAGGCCTAATTGCCGTTCACAAGCCTAGTACAAATTCCCCTCAATTTGACAGCAAGTAAAATGACTTCCCCACACACAGTTCAACTGAGTTGAAATCAACTTCCAAAAATCAAAATCTTTTAATTTTACCACAACCAACTCGTCAACCATCAAATCGATTGTCAACGCCACACACGGGTTGATGTCAACAACGACTAATAGTACGTTTACACCGAGCCGAAACCTCGAGATTTCGATGAACATTCACCGAAACATCAGTAACCCGTTTACACCGAGTTGAAGAGGTTTCACTGTCAGCTGTTGAAGTGGCTGGCAAAACTAGGGATGGGCGATTGAGAAATAGTTTCATAATCGAATAAAAAGACAATTCGGTGTTAGCAGAAAACAATCGAGTAACTATCAAAAGGTATTCTAGAAAATGTATTTTACTAGACGAGTATACTAATGGTCGACTGTAGAAATGTATGTCTCAATTTATTCATCGTGGTATCAGTGTGACTTTTGAATCTGGATCTGAAATTTGAACGCATGCAACCATTGATATTTAAAATAAAAAGATTTTCTTCAATTTTAGTTTAATAACCTCTTCTACAATCGAACTATCGTCCAAAACAATCGGGCTACAACAATCGACTCCTGTCAACTAACGGCGGTTAACAATTTTGTACCGCAGCAAGCTACGTTGGCCGCGTGCCGCCTGTCAAAATATTTTGTGAAACTTTTATTGAAATTGAAAATAAATCCAATTTTCTTTTATTTAACTCATTCAGAGTATACAAATATAAGAGAAACGGATAAAATGTGGAAAAATATAACAGAGACAGAGAGCGGAGAACAATCGAATTATTCGATTGTTTTTATTAGCAATTGCCCATCTCTAGGCAAACAATTGTTTGTTGACATTCGTCAGTTAGCGACCAAAATGTTCTTTTTTTTGTATTTTTTCGTTGCCCATTGCCTGAAAAGATTAACAAATTATATAAAATAAATATTCTCTTGCAAACTTACCTGTGTCCTGTCAATTGGCCACCATTATTTTGACATCTATAAATGAACACCAAAATAAACCGAGTTGAATGGTGTATGGTCAACCATGTCTTCGTGTGTGTATCGAAGTTGACCAACATTGAGCCCAACATCATTCAAGTGTTGATTTTCAATGGATGAAAGTCTATCTGTGCGAGGAAAATAAAGCAATAAAATAAGATACAACTATGTATGCATGATACCGTGTATTCCTGATACTGAGGGTTGGAGAGATTTTTTTAGAATTTTTTAAAGATTTATACCTGTACTTTGGCAGGTCAAAGCAGCCATTCAGGATATCAAGGATCGGGAGAAAAAAAAGTCATGGAATATGTTGTTGGAAAAATATAAAATTTTAGAAACGACTGGAAGAGAGGTTAAGTAAATTATCAAAACTTTTGATTTGGATAAGAGGTGACATCAGTTCCAATAATTGGTAAAGATTTTTATCGTATACATTCGAACACAATTTTCAAAATCATCAGCAGTACGGTATTCAAATTTATTCAGTAGCTTAATATGCGAAAATTGTGCTATTTCCTGCAACCACTCATTCATTATTATACACATATTTAAAAAGTTTCCTTTTTTCACTCATTTTCCTTTCTATCAACATTAAACACGCATACAAAATGCCATGTCAATCAGTTGCAATCTCCTCGCACACTGCGGTTGATCAACATGGTTGGACTGTGTGTACGCTACAGGCTTCATTCACATGGTATACGCGTACCATGCCGCAGTGTATGTATGCCCCTTAACGTAATCAGGAAGGTGAAGGGATTTAGAGGTTCCTAGTTCGGATTATGAGGCTAAAACACGAGCATTATTGCTACTCCCCAGGATATTGTGGAAAGATAGGCTTCTGCTTACAGAGTGCAATTAGGTAGGTATCATAGTCGGTAGCAAACTTTGATATCATTAAGGAAATAGTTAGAAGTTATACCCAGTGATTCATTAAAGAAGAGATAGGGCCTTCGCAAGAGAATCTTTCATGATAAAGACTCCGAAAGATCGAGAAACAAGAACTTTACGATTTTAGTCTTAACCCTTTACAGCGCCATGATGCAGTAATGTTACAAGCCGTTTTAATGCTCACAAAAACGAAAAATTGTTTTTGCGTCTATTATAACTCAATGTTACAGTATTGTCCGTTCTATTATTCTTTAGTAAGTTTCAGCTGAAAGAGATTGCGTTAGGAGCTCGTCTCTGAGTTACAGTTCACTTGTCGCGAAACTTGTGAAAAACACACGTGTGTATGTAACTGAAACAATACTCAAAAGTGATACCCAGCGCATATTTTTGCTTAAAATTTTCAGCAAGTTCGGTGCATTATGCTACAATAAGCAGAATAATCGCTTCAAAATATTCCATACATCATAGGGATACGTTACAATACATTGTGACTAAAAGTGTCAAAAACCCTTTTTTAAGTATTTTTTCAAAAAAATAAATAAAATTTTGTACTTCTTAAAATACGTGTTTCATTAAATTCGAATTGCGCTGTAAATGGTTAAGACTACGTTTACATTATAAACTATTTTTAAGGAGGCTTCTCCACATGAGGAAAGCATACCCAGAATTTCAAAACAGTTTTAATGTCTATTTCAATTTCTGGCCAGACAATTGAAACATACAATTAGTCGCAAACATATAAATACCTAACCTAAGCTTAAAATTAAATAGACAGATCCTTAATTACAGTACGCGAGTACAATTGTGACACATCAGTTATGCATAAATGAAAAGCAACACTTTTAAATGAACAATGGCTAGCAGCACTTCGTGACTTCACGTAATACACAACACCTGTGTTAAAGAGCCACACTCTCACTACAATTTAATTACAACAATTAAAAATATTTTACACTACGTGCCCTACGTAGGGTGTACTGTACGGTGCTCGTATGTAGTACATATTTCTGAAAAGAGTCCGGAAACTGTGTTTCCTATATAATTCACGTATACTCGTACATACTTATTCTGTTGAGTATCCACCTGCAATTATACAAATGGTTAAGCTAAAGAGCTCGTCAACGATGTATAATTTGAATTAAAGGGCAGTCAACGATGTGGAGTATGTTGCTGCACTAAAAGCAAAATCTTGTTTCCTAACATTTAATTTTCCTTAGGTATTTAAAATACATGAATTTGTTTTATAGTCATACTCACTTTATGCTACATATGACATAAATACCTTTGAATTTAAAACATTTTGAATTTATTATCATGATGAAGATGACAAACGTATTTGCAAATTAAACTCATATACAGTGCCATTCGAAAAATGTTACTCACACGTTATCTTACTCTTTCGGATGGCAATTCTTGAAATTTATAAGAGCTACGATATTTTTTGCACAAAAGTCGTTGTAACTATGAATCAGAGGTGCATTTAGCTCGTGATAGCGGTCCAAGCGGAACCAAAGCCACTAAAAAACAAAACAAAAAAAAAAGGGAAAAACCAATTCGGATTGCAAATCTAATATTTTGTATCTGTCACCTCCAAATTTGACAACCCGCCAAATTTCTGAAAGATTTAATGTTGCTCAACAAACTGTGGCCTAGAAATTAAATAAAATTGTGAGACCGGCACTACCAGCAGAGGGAAAGGCTCAGGGAGGCAAAAAAGACGACCCTAGTGAAAGATTTTTTGTCCTCAAAAACCATCGGCATCGATTCAAGATTCAAGTGGTTATCAAAAATGATCTATTTCGAACTACACAAAAAATAATTTCAGCAGGCTCAGTGAAAAAAAGGGCCCGTAAGAGCTGGACTTAGAGCACTCAAACAAATACTGACGCCGGATTTTCCAATTAGAGTCAGAGGAAAACGATTAATTTGGGCTAAGAAACATCATAATTGGATTTAAGACATGTGGAAAAATGATATATTTTCCGACACATCCAAGTTAAAGCTGCATGTTGGAGATGGGAGAATTCTTGCGCGAATAGAGCTAAAGGAAGGACTGAGCTCTGAATGCCTCCGAACAGATGCCCCCAGAACTGAAGGTGTGATGGGCTGGGGATGCTTCTCTGGAGATGAGTAAGGTAGAATGGCCTCTTTAGAATCAAAAGTCACTGCAGCAGTTTATCTACGGGTCCTAGAATATAAATTAAGGCCCTCCGAGCCAGAGCATTTTGGTAAGACTTGCAGACTCATTTTTCAATAGGATAGTTCTCCTTACCATACAGCTAAGATTGTAAGTATGAACTTGTTTTTATTTTTGAAATGAAATATTGGTTTATAGCTTTAAAATAAGCTACAAATTCTATGACTAAAAACCATATTAGTATTTTTTTTTTTTAGTTTTTTGGGTTAAAAAGTACTTCCAGGAAAAGAATATTGATGTGCTAAGCTGGCCTCCCTACAGCCCAGACCTCAATTCAATTGAGAATATCTGTTCAACCATGAAACTTAAGATTGCAGGAGAGCGTCCAGAGTCAATTGATATCCAAGCTAAGATCATTATTTTGCATGAGTATATTGGCAAGAGCATTAGGGAAATTTCTGCAGATGTTAAAGTTTCAAAATCAAGCACTGCATGTATCGGACTGAACAAATTGTCATTTCGTCTTGGGTTCATCTCGCTGTAAGATTAACTCGCATTACTTCTTTAGCATTTCTATGTTTGGCGCTTCTATCAACCGGCTTTTGGTTTTTTTGCCTTTGCTTATCTGGCAAACCGTCAATTCGCGCAATGCTATTCAGCCGCTTGTTTCCTTGTATTTGAGTTAAATTTCGCACGAAATTCTTAACATGTGCTAAAATGAAAGCAAAAAAAAAAAATAAAAATACAAAATAACATTTTGCCAAATAAAATAAAGCGAAATAATAAATGCGGAATAACCTATACCGAAATAATTGAAAATCAAAATATAAGAGTTTACGAAATAAAAAATGCGAAGAAACAAAATGCGAGTTGTTGATACTTACTTACTTAGTTGGCGCTACAGCTCGAGGTGAACCTGGGCCTGCTTCTCGCAACCATTTGTGTGTGCGTGTTATATTTTTGCACGAATGGAAGGGACCTACAGTTTTTTGCCGACTCCGAACGGCGAGTAGAAGCTCAATCGTGACAAATGATACTCTTTGATGCTTGTCAGACATTCGAAAGAGGTGGGCACTGTGAAAAACTTTTAGGTGTTTGCGGCGGGATTCGAACCCAAGACCGCTGGCACAGTCGTCCAACGCACTAACCACTTGCGCTACGGTGCCCGGAGTTGTTGATATGCGAAATAATAAACTGCGAAAGGGTTGGGGTCACAATCCCCAAAACCAAAATCCCGAAAGTCCAAAATCCCGAAAATCCCAAATCCGAAAAGCCAAGATCCCGAAAATCCAAAATACCGAAAAGCCAAGATCCCGGAAAAAATCTCGAAAACGAAATCCCGAAATATTATATAAAATGAAAAATATGCGCAAATTTTGGACTTTCGGGATTTTGGTTTTGGGGATTGTGACCGTTTCGGGACTTAAAATGAAAGTAGACAAATGTGTGTCCATTCCCGTTGGCGTAAGTGTTGTAATATTTTACAATTCGCAATGTGAGAATTTCAGTGTGATAGCTGATAGATTAGATTTTTGTTTTAGTTAATGGATTTTGGTTGAACACATTGGTGTATATATAAGAATGAGAAAACGTTACGTTATTAAGAAAAACAAAATTAAAAAAAAAATAACATAACGAGCGTTATGAAATAAGTTTTTTAATAGGAATTGTATTCGATATGAACTTGTATTAGATATTTTTTTATTTATTAGTGTTCATTAAAACTCTGCACATTAATAAGTTACATTCAACTTTTAATTTTGCACAGGTACATTGTAAGGTTACAAATATTGCTTTGTCATAGATCGTTTCTTAAATGTTTTTTGTCAATAAGAGTTGAACTTTTTTGTTATGTTTTACTTATTTGAAGTTTGTTATCATCATCATCATCATTATATAAATAGGCGAATGCAAAACTGTTCAACCCCTTTTTAACTGCCTTAAACACAACATATTCGCAATTTCTTATAATTTTTATTTCTGCAAAAAAATATTATTTTCACTTTCGGGATTTTGGCCTTTCGGGATCTTGGATTTTCGTGATTTTGGATTTTCGGGATTTCGGGCTTTCGGGATCTAGGTTTTCGGGATTGTGTCCGACTCCCACTGCGAAATTATCGCAGCGAAATAACAAAATGCGAGAAAAAAACGCGATTTAAGTTAATTATAATATAGACAACTGTTCTAATAGTAGTTACACTCGTACACTTGATGGTGTTTTATTTATTACAATAAGATTCTTATTTACAAAGGATGTCCCGAAATTCAGGCAGGATTCGAATTTTTCACCATATTATGATGGGATGTTTGCTAATTTGAGGAACATTACAAAAACAAAACCTCTGTAAATCACTGAATTGGTTCTTATTTAAGTGGTAATTTTTCTGATTGAGTGCCATGAAACCATGCACAGGCACCAGTGTTTAAAAAAAAGTTCCCTCATGAGGCCTGTACCTGTATTGCCAATTATTGTGAAACAGAGTATAGCATTCTCAATTCTCATCAGCTGGGAAAACTGGATTCCGATTTAAGTCTTGTATTTGGAGAGAGGGTGTCGTGTTGTATTTTTTGATAGGTATGAAAAAAGAAGTTTCGGAGACGTGTAAACCATGTTAATTATTTTTTAAGCTTAATCGTTTTGGAATTTCCGCTTTACTTGTTATATTTGTGCAACAGACGACACCATTTCGTTAATTTTTGAAAATATAATTTGAAATCAAATATTTGTCACTTCTGGTGCCCCACAACAAATTCACATTGGTCCACTTTTGTTTACCATATTTCACTGTTAACCCTTTGACTCGTGGTGGCCACAATTACATACACGCTCTTTAACATTGAAATACTCAAAACTTAATTTTTTTTTTGTTAACTGTTTTTTTCTTATACGACAGGTTGGTTTGTGGTGAGTACATTGTAAGTGAATGCCATGACATTAGCATTGCGAGTGATCAGATTCGCTGTTTTTCATTGTAACTACAAAAAAAAAATAAAAGTATAAAAAAAATTTGCAAAGAGTGATTGAGCAAAGAATTAAAAAAAAAATACTCAAAACGAAGCAAATTTTTAGTAACAAGTGCATTTTATTTTTCAAATATGTCAGAGAATGAGATGAGAAAATAAAATTAAAAAAAAACTTTCAGTGTGAGCTAAGGAAGACAATTGTTGCCTGCAGTCAACAGCTCCTAGCGGCGAAACCTTGAATTTGCTATCAGTTCATATCTATAAGGCTCAATCAACAACTGAATGTTCTCAAAAACATTTTAATACCGCGCAAAATAATTCAAGAGCCAAAGGGTTAAACTTCATCCTAAATGTAATGCTTGCGAACAATTTTTAAATGTTTGAATATGTGACGAACACTCTCAGCTTCCAAATGCTATTAAATTTAGCCTTGTTCAAAAAGTTTTTCTTATATTGTGTTAGTGTATCAATGCAGTTAATTTACTGAAAAGAAAAATACCGTTAATTGACTCCGATTGGAGTAAAAGAGACAGCAGTTATAAGGTAAAAAAAATACAATTAAAGCTTACAAAATATGTAAATCATAGATTTACATCAGGTTGTAGCTTACATACATTTGTATAATATATAGTTCTGTTAAAACAAAAAATACAGAATTAACTAACATCACGAGTTTTTCCTTTTTGTAATTTGCGTAACTTTAACATAACTTAAAAAAAATGGCTTCCCTATTATATTTTATTTTCCAATTATACATAAAAATATTCATTGTTTGTATTTATGTATTTGTTTCTATATTATTCACTAAATATAATTAATTAAATACATTAACTCGAAAGCAACTTATAATTGATAAACTTTCAGTGCAATTATATTGCATTTGTTTGCACTCGTACATTATGTAAAATCACAATCAGGAGATAGATAGTACAATTTATTTTAATGGAATATTTTATGTAGAGAATCATTTTATTTTAAATTGGTTGTACATTGTGTGTCATATTTTTCAACTCTAGAATTTTCATGGCTAATAGTTCTCAAAAGTTGCATTGATGATAAAATGACCTCAATGACCTTGAAGCTTCGAAGAAACTGGCGTGTTATTTTTTTTTTCATCTATACAGAAAAACTAGTTAAACCGGTTTCAAATAAAATAAATATCTTTAATTTTAAAATTTTTATCAACTAACAAAAAATTTGAAGAAAAAGTATATACAACCTTCCGTTCTGCATACCGTTGAACGGATTGCGCGCAACAGTGGATATTGAGTATAAAAATATGTAATATGGATGTTTTTTTCATTTTTTTCCAAATAAACTTTATGTTTATTAATTTTAAGTAATTTGTTTAGCAAAAATTAATAATAAACCATATCCGAGCAATGGGCGAACATAGTACTGACACATTTTTCCCCGAAACTTCAACCAATTTGAGGGAGCCGAAAGTACATTTAGATTGGGACTTTTTTCACATATTCTGACACCTAGGATCCCAATGCGACTTTTGAAAAGTAGATATTGGATTAAACACTAAATGACACACCCTATTGTACATAGCTTTTGCAAAGATTTATTTATTTTTTACTCTTCAACTCCAGCAGTACCGTTAAACATGTTTTTAAGATAAAACGTCCACCTACAGCGTGAAACGCGCTCTTAGGAACTGCGTGGCACCTACATGTATGGCTGGCTCTTCTTCGGTAGTTCCTAGAAATTTGGCAATACAAGTTCAAAATTTCAGTGTCTTTCGAGCTTTGGGTGCCAGTCTGTTCATTTTTTACTTTATAATTCACACACGCTGAAGGGATTATAATTTTACACACAGCGCGAGCACGTGGGTGGTGTCCAGGATAACTGGATAGTTATGTATTATTGAAAGTTTTGTCGTTGCTTATGATTCACAGAAGGTTTTTCCAGATGTTTCTTACTATTCATTGTTTATACGACGGAATTCTTCAGCCAGTGTTATGACCTCGCAGTAAGTTTTGACCATTTACAAGCGACGATGGCTACTACTACGCCACAGCCACCCGCTACTATGTTCAGATGAATCTGTGCTGGCATCTAGTTGTTGGTTGTAGTATTTTTATTCTGAAGCCGCCTTAGGAGAAGAGAATTCAAGTTACATGTTGTTTTCAGAAAAGAAAAGGCGCACCTTATGTGTAGTACAAAAATAAAGAAAACTGTTTCTGTGAGGACACTTGGCCCTGAATTCTATCGCGAAATTTTTTATGATTAATTTGACTGCATCTTGATGATTAATTTGGCTTTCCTTAGCAACACCGTTACAAGTTTTTCAGCGAGTGAATTTGCTTTTGTTCTCTGCAAAAATTTATTTCTCAACTCTCAGTATCAATTGTCCGTGTGCCTGTGTTCGAGTTTCCGTCTGTTAGTCAATAAATTTTCATTGAAACTAAGTGAATGGCAGCGGGGGATAGGGGGCTACCATAATATAAGTATATATTTATAGCTATAAAGTTTTTGTATTGAATTCGAATCAAACTCAAATCAGAAGTTGAGTTTGAGAAGGGCAAACATAATAAATTAGTAAAGGAAGCGAGAAAGTTTCACCAAAGAATTGGCAGTGTAGGGAACGGCGAGTTTCCGATAGATGAAGAAATTCGTCCTTTCAATTCTGTGAATATAGCGAATATGTTTTTTTCTTTTCTTTTTATTCTAGGAACAATAAAACGATTTGATTAGCTTTACTGAAGGGAATGCTTTGTTATCAAATATTTAATAAAGACTTCCTTTTGTTTAATTTAAACTACTTAGTCCATTGTCGAAGGTATGTTTGGAAGTGTCAAGTTTTTTTTTTTTACAGTCGATGCAACTTTTAGTGCTTCGTACAAAAATTGGAAAAACGGAACACTCACTTCAGAGTCTGGCCGTTCGTCTATTTGTCAGAAGTTTCCAGAGCATGAAGGTACAAGGTAGAGACTCAGTTGAAGTTTGTTATGGTACAATGCTGTGGTTCAAAAATAAATAAATAATTTGGATAATTATGGGCAATAATAACGGTGGGGTACATGTTTCTCTTACAGTGAAGCCCGCCGCTAATTGTTTTTATACCCAAATGATTTGATGTGACATTTTTTGTGATCTTGCGATCTTGACAATCTTGTGATCTTCTTCTTGGCATTTGGGTTTTCTTCTCCACGTGATGATTCTACATGAATCGATCGTAAAAAATAGACCCATACGTTACCAAAAACCTACATATTTAGACTTTTAAAAAAATCAATCATTTAGCTACACAAATCTAAAACTATTGTTACATGTTTGATGTTTGATCTTATTTGTTATTTTAATATTTACTTATTTGTTTATCTTATTGAATTTTTGTATTTATTTTACTTATTGCAGCACAAAGATTAAGAAATGAAGTTTATAAAAGCACCGTTATTTTTCGTCCGTACTAAGCCGTGATGGTAACGATGCAATAGCTCAAATCTTGAACCAATAAGCCAAAAAGAGTTAATAACTTCAGGCCAACTCATCCGTTATTATTTTCAGCGCTGAATGCAATTAAAACTTCACTGTTCTTAATTTATTGTAATGTCACACTCGTATACATATACGTTTGTATATACTTACACACGGCCAAGACTCTCCGGAGGATAAATTGCATAAGCAATTAAAATTTAATTGCGGCCACTTTACAACTATAAATTTATGTAATTGTAAAATGGCGTGCCATCGATAATAATAATTTCTCACCGCCACCAACAGCTCTCAGCCATCAGTTGTCCATGGATTTATTAATAATTCATTAATGTGAGTTTTATGTGTCGGAGTCATAACCATTTTTTATGTATCTGCAGTGTGCTTTTACTCCGATGGATGGTATTATTTATCACTGTGATACATTGCGCATCCTTTTCTGCTGGTTGGCATCCAATTTTCTGCAAAGTGTCAATCAAGCAACATCAACACCACGAATTACCACCGGGCCAATGTACAACGACAACAGCAACTACTTACCTGAGAATGATTAAAAATACCTTTCTCGGAAATGATGTACTCTCGCAGTAGGAAGGGTCGGGGTTGGGGTTGGGGTTGGTAGTGGTGCACAACTGGCGCATCCCCTATACAGGTGGTAAGTGGTCTTGCAAGTGGTTTTCACAATTTGTCAGATATCGTTATCAGATAAACAATGTTGGTTGGTTGTCTGTTGTGTTAACGTACTTGGGGGAAGGGGGGTGTTCAAGGTCCAGATGGTTGTGTTGTGGATTGACTTATAACATACCCATCGTATAGCATCGTTGATAGGAAAAATGAGATGAGCAGTGTGCACCTGAAAATGAGGTGTTTTATTTTTTTTATTCCTTTCATTTAAATCAAGTTATCCCGGGGTAGGCAAGCTTTGTTTGGAATTTGTACAATCGTATCTTGCTTTGAATTGCAAAATTCTTTGAACCAGTTTCGGTCTTCGAATTGACACTAAAAACCATTTAGTAGCACATCGCAGAACCAGTTCATACAGGGCAGGCCAATTAGAGTTTCACCATGAGAACAGTAAACAAAATTATCGTATTCGAATGATTTTGATTGATCAATAGCAATTTATTTATTTATTTATTTATTTATCTACAAGCAATATTACAGCTAACAGATTTACAACAATCTAAGTATATACACATATGTAGATTAGAATAAAAATAAATCGAGTTAAACATAACATATCAATATTTAAGGACACTTCATTAAAATACCTTACAGATCTTGATAAGGGTTCATTATAGCCATAATTTGTTCTGTGTGATTTTTGAAATAAGTAGAATCTTGCTCTAAGATACCTAGCGGGTACATTAATTGGTACCAACGGAAAAAGCGATGGACTCTTTATGTGATAACACAAAAAATCCCTCACCAGCATTACACCATGGATAGTATGTCTGGATTCTAGCGATTTTATTCCAAGCAATTGAAATCTAGCTTTGTAATCAGAACAAAAACCCCATCCCCCAATTGCTGAAATATATACATATTTTGTAAATCGTCTTTGAATGCTTTCAAGCCTGTCAGAGTGAAGTTCAACTGCAGGACTCAAAAAAACATCTGCATACTCCAGGAGCGATCTAACGAGAGATGAATATAGGGATAGTAGGACGTAGGGATCCCAAAAATCTTTACTGTTTCTTTTAAGAAACCAACTAACGAGTTGGCTTTAGGGGCCAAATAGTCGAAATGACTATTAAAAGAAAAAGAGGAGTCAAGTATTATACCTAAATATTTAATACACGTGACTCGATTTAAAGGCTCAGATTCAATACTGTAGGCAAACGGCAAACAAGATGCTTTTCTTGAGAAAGAAATTACGTTATACTTTTTAATATTAAGTTTTAGGCCATTTGAAAAACACCAATTGGACAGAGAATCAACGTCTGTTTGAATCCGTTGACAATCTTCGAGACATGTTATTTTTAAAAACAGCTTTAAATCATCAGCATACAACAAACATTCGCAATGATTTATCACCGAAAGCATATCGTTGATAAAAATTATGAAAAGTAACGGACTCAGATGGCTACCTTGGGGAACACTTGATGTGCACAGGATTGCCTTTTGAGCATATGTTACCAATTTGAACCATTTGTATTCTACTAGTTAAATAAGAAGATAGCCACCTAAGCAATTGGGAATGAAATCCAAATATCTCCAGCTTTTTCAAAAGTGTTTGGTGATTCACAGAATCAGAAGCTTTACTGAAGTCAGTATATACTGCGTCAACCTGGTATTTATCCTCACTGGCATTAGTGACATATGATGCAAAGTAGGTCAGACTGGTAACAGTAAATCTGCCGGAGATGAAGCCATGCTGAGCCTCGAATAAAAATTCGCTCGTTAGAAAGTCAAGTCTTTTTTTTTACCTAGCTTTCGAACAGCTTGGGGATAGCCGAAAGTTTACATATTCCCCTATAGTTCTCTATATTGTTCCTTGGGCCTGATTCAAAGATGGGCGTCAGGTATGAAAGTTTCCATTCATCAAGGAAATTGCCTTCCAGAAGGGACTAATTGAAAACAGTATATTAATGAAGAACTTATACATGCTTTCCAAATCAAGAAACATTAATTCACTGAGCCAGTCAGTATTAGTGAAAAAGTTATTAAGATTATGAGTGAATATCGGCCAAATATTCACCGTAATCTTACCACCAAACAAATCTAGCCTAGATTGAATCTAAACCACCCTGACTACCTTCTAACCCTATAAAGACTACATATAAGTACAATTATTGGTGCCATCATAGGACATTGCCTTATAGACCTGCACGCTTGTTATCATTTCAAATGATTTCTGTAGAAATCGCAGTGATGAAGAAGAGGCAGAGAGCCCAATACAGCTCATCAGTAGAAAACTACACTTGGGCGAATACTCCTTTAAGTGACCTAGCACAAGAAGATGTTGGAAGCTTATCTCGCTTCAGACAAAGCTCCAAATTGTTCTCATGAGTAGCGCGGCGTAACATATCCGCATGGTCATTGGTGGGACTAAATGTGCTGGTACTGGAGTTACTAGCAGTCACTGCTACCTAACCTAATCTAACCTAAGAAAAAAGTTACCAATCAGGAAAACGGTAAAGCCATACACTCAATGATTTTAGTTTGTATACCTTTGTAAGCATCAATCTATATGACAAAAAAAAAAGATTCCCCTGCTTTAGGGGGTTTCCTCAGCCCATCGTAGGGTCTATAATTTTCGGTTGATTTTCGAAAAATAAAATTGAGGAAAAAAATGTTAAAGCAATTTTACGGAACAAAGAATCGATAGAGGCTTAGCAACTGATATGGAATGATTAGGGTTGAAAAGTATTGATTACCCATTCACCCATTGTGAACTCCTTTTTTTCTTTCCAATATTTTCCTTTCACGAAAGAGAGCAATTTACAAAAGGTTCATCGTTTCTCCCTGTCTTTATGTTTCTTTGTTGAAATATAAAAGCCGGATAATCTTTAAAGCGAATTGCAGATCTTTAAGAAAGAGTTTAGCCAGAGGATGGGAAGCTCAGTTCTGGTTGAAATTTTGCGTTAATTTCGGGTTCAATGGTGATTCAAAATATTATCATACCCAAGATAAACATTGAAACAAAACTTGAAAACACATGCAAATATTTTAGATACGCGTTAAACGGTGGCAAACCAAAGGACATACAAACACACACAAACGGAACCAACGAAAGGGGTTGCACAATCTGACGCGTGGTTGTTAACTCAAGAAGCCGTGACTTTTCGGAAACGAACATTCTGAAAATTACCCGCCAGCTTGCATCCTGACAGGGCTTGAGATTTTTTTCTATTTTTATACAGTAACTTGCATTGTTGTACTAAGGCAAGGAGTTAAAAAAGGTTTGTTGCCATAATGAACATAAACATACCTCGAAAACCAAGACAAGGAACATACGTAGGGAAGGCGCCAAGAAAACTTCCTTAATTAACCAGTCTTTGGAGAGAACTTACCTAAGTTTCTTCACTCGCTATATGCGGATAAAGTTCGTGGTAATGAAATGAAATTAGGTTCGTGCGTAAAAGTGATGCGTGTTGCATAGTTTTGGCGTGATATGAGAATCCTGAAACCTCTAATTAAGTTCCTCGACGCGGCGAATGGGGTGAGACTAACAAGCATGACGGGCGAAAGTGGAACCGGGACTGGTGTACAGTTAAATGGGATACGAGCGGGAAAATTTATAACAATTCATGTTGCCGTTCTTCTGGAACGAAAATCAGGTACAAGTGAAAAGGACGAAAGTTTAACATACAAGAAGCTGTGCTAATGTGGATGAACATTTTGGAAATTACTTCAAATTGTTGTGTCTAGAACAAAGAGTGAGTTGCTTATGATCTACGATGTGATAATTAAATTGAGAGAACAGTAGCTGTGGATAGAAGCCACTGAGTGCTTTCATTGGGATCTCGAAACACAATAACGGTATGCTAGAGCGGAGGTTTATAAGGAAGACTTTGAGTTGTAAGGTTAACCAATTATCAACTGGGATGCGGCAAGGTGGTTAAGAGTTACTTACTTTACTTTAGGTGGCGATACAGCTCGGGGTGAACCTGGGCCTGCTTCACGCACTCATTTGGATGTTTGTGTTATATTTTTGCACGAATGGAAGGGGCCCACAGCTTTTTGCCGACTTCGAACGGCGAGTTGAGAAGCTCATTGACAAATGATACTCTTTTATTGCTTGTCAGACATACGAAAGAGGTGGGGGTGGCACCGTGAAAAAAACTTTTTTGGTGTTGAACCCGGGCTGGGATTGAACCCGGGCAGCATTGCCTAGTAGTTCACCGCACTTACCAATACACCTCGGTGCCCGGTTAAGGGTTATGTACTCTTTAATAGTTCCTTGAACTGGCATTTGGCAGTTCAATCTGGGAAATGTTGGTATGCTCTGACTTTTAAATTGGTATGGGTTTGCTTTACGGATTTGGCTTTAAATTTTATAAAAATGGACATTTGAGAAGACTGGGTTAGGTTAGGAAGGGTGTGTGAATGCTCTAGCAATCATTTCCACTCGGAGATCCGAAGGTCCATTGTGAATCCCTCATAGTTTGGGAGTAAATCCTCTTTTTACTAACTCGTATCGTAAACCAGTTTGTGCCTTTTATGAATCTTAGAAGTTTCGTTATTTTTAGGAATATCTTTAGGCACTGCGACATTTTGACCTGTCTTTTATTTTATTTTATTTGCACCTCCTCAGGTGCTGTATTTCTTCGAGTATCACCTCATTTCCATACGTGCTTTGTTTTAGCAAATCGGATTCTCTTAAGTGGGGGACAAACTGCTGGTGTTGATACCATGGTATGAATACCACAACATCTGACTGCATTTCGTAGTACACCCTGATTTTCGCATTAGGTAGTATACTTTGACGTTTGCGTTTTCAAGACAATAATCACAACAAAATAAAAAATATAGGTGCAAGTATCGTTATCGGATAAAATAATTTATTTATTTATTTATTTATTATCTACTGAAACGTGTTCTTACAGATATATATACATAATTTAATTAAGAAGATATTCATTTTCAAGGCGAAATTTTAATTGGTTTCTATTTAAATTAAAGTCAATTATGTTAGTTGCTGAATTATATAATAGAGAGCATCTAGAGATTGGTTCATTGCGAGCATAATTGTACCTAAAACCTCGATTACATAAAAATGGACGTTCTCTAAGGTTTCTTTCTGGCGCATATATATCAAAAAAGGAAAGAATCTCAGGACATTGAACTTTAAAACAAAATAGGTCATGTACAAACAATATGGACTGAATTTTACGTCTCTTTTCTAAAGAAGTTATATCGATAAGAGTGCATCTTGTAGTGTATGGTGGCATAAAGTTCCAACCTTGTTTCTTAATAACGAATCTTGTAAATGATTTTTGAACTCTTTCCAATCTGTTAATATGAACTGCGCAGTACGGATCCCAGATAGTTGAGCAGTATTCCAATGATGGACGAATTAAAGCCACATACAGCGCTTTTAAAGTGTAACGATCCTGGAAGTCCTTACAGCTTCGCTTTAAGAAACCTAGCAAGGAATTAGACTTTGCAGCGACATACTCTAGGTGTGGGACAAAAGTCATTTTCGAATCAAAAATAACTCCTAGGTCAGTTATTTCATTTGTTACCGATAAATGGTTATTACCAATGAGGTATGTAGAGCGAAAGGGACTTAAGCAACGGTATGCAGAGAAAACTTTACATATACTGATATTTAATAATAACCGGTTTAATTCGCACCACTGAACAATATTATTCAAGTCTGATTGCAATTTACGGCAGTCTTCTTCGCCTTAAACTTTAAGAAACATTTTTAGGTCATCAGCGGATAGCAAAATTTTTGCATAGCTTACTACTTTTGAAATGTCATTCATAAATAGAATAAAGAAAATCGGCCCTAGGTGACTGCCTTGCGGGACCCCTGAATGAACTTCTATAGCCGAGGAGACATGGGTACCAATTTTAACTTTTTGTCTTCTCCCCTTTAGGTAGCTAGATTTCCATTATTTTTGAATCCATTGTATGTTTTTTTTTTTTTTTTTTTTTTTTTTTTTTATTTATAATCTACACACGCTAAAGGGGATATGAATACCCTTTTAATGTTTACACACAGCGCGAGCACATGAAGGACGAGAACGAGAGACAGACAAATCGACGTAGTGGTAGGAAACTCAGATGATAGGTTTCAATTTCAACTAACTCTATGGGTGGTGTCCAGGATAACTGGAGAGTTGTGTGTTATTTTTGTACTTGCTTATGATTCACAGGAGTTTTTTCCAGATGTTTCTTATTATAGTTTGGGCGATCAATTTCTTCAGCCATATTCAACATCCTACTGCCAGTGTTATGCCTTCGCAGTAGGTTTCGATATTAACTTCTGAAACTGATCAACTTATTTTTATTTCGTGAGAAATAAATGCTTCGAAGACATCTGGATTCGAACCGTGAACCTTCCGCATGAATAGCGACGACGACTACCACTACGCCACGGCCACCCACAATGTATTTGAGAATTGAATGCTACAATTTTCTATGCAAATTCTTAGGTGTGTTTGTTAACTTTTATTAATACAAATGGGACATCTGTCAAATAGTAAAAGTGGGGAAAAATCCTCTCTTCTTTTTTTTAACTATTGAATATTTTCACGAAAAAATAATTTTCTTTTATTTTGTTAACAAGAAGTGATTGACATTTTACAAATTGTAAGATTGCTGTTTGAAAGATGTGCCTCGGTGACTCCATTAAATAGATGTAGCACGATTTCCCAAGAGGGGAAATTTTTTGACACTGTCATTTGGCTCTCTCTTCTCTTGATTTTTGACTTAGTTACTTAGTTGGCGCTACAGCTCGAGGTGAACCGGGGCCTGCTTCTCGCAACCATTTGTGTGTGCGTGTTATATTTTTGCACGAATGGAAGGGACCTACAGTTTTTTGCCGACTCCGAACGGCGAATTGAGAAGCTCAATCGTGACAAATGATACTCTTTGATGTTTGTCAGACATTCGAAAGAGGTGGGCACTGTGAAAAACTTTTAGGTATTTGCGGCGGGAGTCGAACCCAAGACCGCTGGCTCAGTAGTCCGACGCACTAACCACTTGCGCTACGGTGCCCATTTTTGACAGTTGGATGTTAATTTACGAAAATTAACAGGTTATCAAACACACCTTTTTTTTCTTGAATTCTCAAAGAAGCTACCAAGAGTCGCCAACAGAGAGAACGCGGCGCTGCAGTCAGTAAGAAGGAGGTATACCACCAACAAATTTCGAACTTCAATACCAGGTATGTTTGATGGTATACTAGCTTTAAACGTGGTATTGTAGTGACAGACATGTGGTATAGAACATAGTATTGCTATAGAGTCGTTTGGGGTAAGAGTACGCAGTGCCATTTTCTCCATCTGTGAAAGAATTAGCAGCAATCGCTAAATGAGAAAATGTGTGCTTCACTAACTGCCAATGATGAAGAACTTCTACGAAAATTTTCCAACTAACAGTGCAAAGAGAATCAACAAGGAAAAAAAGCCGCATTTTGTTAAAAAAAAAGTTAATTTTTAAAAGTGTGTCAGGAAAGCGTGGCAACTCGATACCCCATAAGTAGTATGGAGGCATACACAAGTATATGTATGTTTGATTAAGGATACAATTTTACTGCATAATATTATTCGTTCTTAGATTTTCAATACAATAAAAAAAAGTAGCGTCTAGGGAAAGAAAGTCGTTCTGTGGGTAAGAGTGCGCAGTGTTTTTATAATAATAAACATTTTTGGGCTATTACCTTCTGTCGAAAGATGCAACGAGCACATCACAGTCGTAGGCGGTAGGTGGTAGCTCGTAGCTGAACTATTTTTCTGTTTTTGTTTTTCCAGAAAAATGCCTCGAATCTACCAAACACAAACGGTAAGGAAATTGATAACCCAAAGTTGATTTAAAATGGAAGCGGCCAATAAAACGCTGCCGAAGGACTTGATTTGAGTGAAAGCACAGTTTGGAGCCATTTAAACTACGAAAACTGTGACTTAAACTGGGTGCGCACTCTTACCCATACCACTGCGCCCTCTTACCCTGACTTCGGGGCAAGAGTGCGCAACTTGTTTTTTGATCAAAACATATGAAACATTAAAAAAAATATAAAATATTTTTGTATAATTTTGTTCCTAAAATATAGAGCTACCAAATAAAAGGCTCTTTTGTTTGTTATCTATTGTAAGTTTTTCAGAATTTAAGCCCGAAGTCCAAAATGGGCACTCTTGCCCCGAACGACTATACCATGGTATCAATACCAGCAGTCTGTCCCCCACTTTGGTCTGAGTGCTCCCTTTACTGCTCCACCTTTGATGAGCATATCGAAGGAAAGGTAATGAAAAATCATATATAATCCTGCTTGCGGTGTACTTCTAAGTGCTCCTGTCAGGCTGAATGTCGCTAGTCTTTGCACTTTGGCGGACTTGTTTATGTAGCTTTTTACTTTTGTAGCAGTCCACCATACAAAGGACATAAATATAAGTGATGATGAGTCTGATGATTGAAGTGTATATCCAGTTCATGACATAGGGTTGACAGTTCCCATCTTTCCCTGAAGGACATTTTACAGGCATAAGAAGCATTTAATACTCATTTTAATATTTTATCTGCAAGACAAGGAGTCTAAAATTAAGAAAATGAAGCCAGAATTCGGACAGTGGTTTATTTCAGGACCTTATCACCTAAAGCCTAGACTTTGGACGCAATAAAAAGTCCTGTAGCATCTGCCACATAATTGAGTCCTTCCATTTTGACGATGAAGTTATCTACTCAAATGGGATTAGAAGGCAGTTGCTCAGGACAGATCGGTATAACTATTTCCAATTTCAAGCAAACCATGATGCTCCATGAGAGGAAACTGCATGCTGGTCACTGTTTCTCATCAAGTTGCGTCGGACCCCTTATATAAAATAGCAAAATATACCCGCCACCTCCTCACACAAAATTTTGGCCTCCTTTTGCATGCGAAATACTGCTGTTAAGATACAAAAAATTAATACGAAGAAAATTCAATTTACCCACCCAGTGGTTCCTCAGATTAGTTCCGAACAAACAAATCGACAGACACCTTCGAAGGACTTCATTTCTTTTAAAGTAATGAATACCTACGAGTATTCATTGTGAATTCAGAAAAGCTCTCCGACCTGTTTAATTGAACTTGTCAATATTTATGGCCAGCAGCTTACAGCCACTAAAATAAATACGTTAAACAATAAAAACACACGGCGTCGTATGTATCCGTCGTTCCTTGGTATCTGTATCCATTGGACATTTATTCGTTACGTATAACGATCACGTACTTAACCGCCGGATGTAATTATTACTGTCAATCAAACTTGCACCATTTAAATAATTTATTAACTTTACCTACTGCCGAAAATTGTAGGGTATGTTACGCACGATGTTTGCAGGAATTTTCGAAAATTTTGCGTAAAGGACCCCCGTCGTTCCGAGCTAATGAAGAAACATTTAAAGACACCCCTAATGATGGTGTTTTCTATGTAGAATACCTATACCACAACCATTATTTATGACTAACGGGATAGTAATGTAAATATATGATAATCCGCTAAAAGATTTCTCCGTTTCCATTCCTCCGCTTATCTGAATACGAGTATCTCGAGCCTTGGGAACCATTCTGTCTACATTTAGGTTCATTCATAATTCAATATGTTTCAAGGCTGATTATACATATGTATGTACATATGTATGGATTTACGTATATATTTATATGTACATAAGTGAATAGTAAAATACCAATTCTTGGTCCCTCCAATAAATTATTTGCGTAAGCTTTTGTTGTTGTTGCTTACGTTTGTTTAAGCATTTTTTTTGTTTTTGTATTGAAATTAAGGCACACCAACGTTAAATTATTTGGATGAAATTCAAAAGGCTGCCGTTATTTCCCATTAAGTACTAAATCGATGAAAATGTGATATTTCGATGAAAAAAGGTTGCGTATACGCCGCCGTGTCATCTGGTAAATTTCAGAATTGGAATGAAAGGGGATGAATGTTTAAATCAATACGAGGTTTGTTGGATTATATTTGGTTTTAAATAAATAACAGCTTTAAAATTACAGGTTTCGTGTAAAGGCTAATTTGGAAATTGAATAATATTGTATTGTGTAGTTATGAAGGTGTTGAACTATGTATGTATGAAACACTTTGAGTATAACAGCTTCCGTTTCGAAACCTTTATTAAAAAGGTTTCCTTCAAAATGAACCTTAATTTTTGACAGCTGTTGAATCGTCATCTTCATTAGTTTCACTCGAAGAGAATTGTTTGAAACCCAACTCGATGTCGAGCTTAGCTCGCTGGATCAACCAAAACGTCATTGAATGGAGCTGAAGATTTGTTGATTACAAGACTTTCAGAGCACATCTTGGATTCCAGCTCACTAAGCCCAATTGATGCTAGAATCTTATCCAAAATACTCATTTTGAGCGATAAAGCCTGTTTGAAATTGCAATCGATATGGTGATTGGCATCCATGAGCTTACCTTTATAATAGAAATATTCTCAAGCTTCTCATCAATCTGAAAAAAACTGAAAACTGAAAAAAACTTCACTTGAACGATATTTGTTTTCAACAGGATAGCATAGCAGGATAGAGCCACATAAAAAAGTAAAACAATCACGCTGTTTAAGACAGGATTTCTGTACGCAACACATTAAGGAGGTCGTTTGACTTCTTTCGTTGGATTTTGGAACTGTTTAAACATAGTCGAGGATCTGGCTAAGGCCAATACAGTCACTGTTGCCTGGATACCAGGTCATGAAGTTTTAAAGCGCAATGGATGCGCAGACCGGAACTCCAAATTCAAAGATCATTTCTAAGCTCAAAGAAGATCAGGAAGAGTAATGAAGTTTATACAGAGCCTCAGCCAGCACATGTGTTAGGGGAACAAAAGAACAGCACATAAGTCCTCTCTTTAGAATATATGACATAAAAATTGTTCACACCAATGCTCAGTCATTCAACTGCCCACAGACAATACTTTAATTAAGAAATAAGCCTTAATTTCTTTAATGTAGCTTAGGCTTAAGGTAAACATCCAATGGAGTGTAAGTTTCGGGGTAATCATAAAATATTGGCCCGAGGTTTATCTGAAATAAGAAATTAAGGATAATAAAATAAGAACTTTTTTTTTTGATGTGTAAACATCTAAGCGCGCGTTAGCAAAATTTCCAGGGGAGTAATTCCGGGATCTTGCCATACGGGGACAAAAATCCGAACGGGTGCGCATGGAGGGGATGCGATGTGTATATGCGATGCGTATAGATAAATAAATGACTGACTTGAATTTTATCGAGCACGAGCATGAACTGGATATAATTTACTTTCGTTCCAATGAAGTTGGAGCTACACACCCTATCCGCGTGATATTTACACATAGCTCGGGACTGTTGGATACAGTCGCATCATTTTTTTCTTTGTAGAGGAGTTACTTGTCGTTCTGTTACTGGGCGTTGAAGATTTTGACGGCCACGAATTTCCGTTTATGTACGAGTGGAGTGTCTTTCTTCATTCGTTTACATGCAGTGCCCTTGATCTGATGCTTTCAAATTTGGAGGACTCCATGGCAGCGCTATCTCCACCGTTTTGTCTTAGTTTATGTTAATCAACATCAACATCTCTCTATTCCGTTTCAGGCCGAGGTATTCGTTGAGAATCTCTATCAATGTGCCCTTTGGTTTGGCTTCTGGTTTTTCTGGCGCTGTAAGGTTCGATAAGAGTTGGTAGTGTTTCGCACTTATGTAATTAATTAGAACTTGCCTTTTCGCTGTGGGGTCGCTAACATTACGTAGCGCCAGATAGTTTTCCAATCGTTTAATGTAGTTGGAGAATATTTCCTCCATTTCGACGAATGCACAGTGTTCCGCGTAGTACATATTAAGTGGACAAAATTATTTTTTTAATAATTCATGTTATTCTTATGAGTTCAGTATATTGTAATAAAAAAATTATGTTTTCAGTGCTTAGTTAACGTTTTGTTATTTACTACTTTATAGGGTAAAAAAACAAAAATAAAAAATGAACATTTCTTTGATATTTGTTTTATATTGTGTATATCATATTCATCATCACTGCTGCTATTATTTAGTGAGTCTTCAGATTCAAAGTTTTTATCTGAATCAATATTTCGTTGCTAAGGTAATGGTGGGACAGCAGGGCCGACTTAAAGAGCCATAACTTGAGCTAAAAAAAAAGCATTCCTTTTTTTGCGCACGTTTGCACACTCTGATTTTTTCGAAGCTTATAATTATAATGTTGAGCTTTGTACTAAAATAATAATAAAATTGACGCGGGCAAGGTGGGGCTCATATTCAAAAGTTAATGTAAAACAAATTAAAAAAAAAAAAAAAAAAAAAAATCTTTAAAAAAAACCGTTAAATTGACTTTCAAAATGTATTGCAACTATCTATTCACTCTGGTTAATTTAATCCATACCAATTTGGTTTGATTTTTCACACAAAAAAATTAAAAATTAATTTAAAACAAATTGATCACTTATTGTGCACTTGACCTGTCATGTCACACATTTCAGTTTGAGTTGCTCTAAAATCATTTCCAGGCTCTGAAATAAAGAGAAAATGTTGTTTTCTGGTCGCCGTGGTCGTGGTGGTTAGAGCGTTGGACTACCACGCAATGCTGTCCGGGTTCAACTCCTGGCCGGGTCTAACACCTAAAAGAGTTTTTTCACGGTGCCACCTCTTACGAATGTCTGACAAGCATCAAAGAGTATCATTTGTCACGATTGAGCTTCTCAACTCGCCGTTCGGAGTCGGCAAAAAACTGTAGGTCCCTTCCATTCGTGCAAAAATATAACACGCACACACAAATGGTTGCGAGAAGCAGGTCCCGGTTCAACTCGAGCTGTAGCGCCAACTAAGTGTTGTTTTCTTATCTCTCAGTTATCCGTTATAAGAATTGCGTTAGCAAGTACTCTCAATTTTGTCATGATTTTTTTGAATTTTGTCCACTGTGGAATGGTTCGAAATGTATATCTGATGCATTTGTAGCTGGTTGTAGACGTGCTGCGCTGAATTGCTGTTGATAGTGCTTGAATAAGGTCATGCTCTTGCTGAGAGTCTGGTCGCGTGCCAAAGTTAATCCTCGTCACCAATGTTGCATCGCAGATTCCTAACCTCGGGAAAAGGGTGTAGAAGGGAAACGCGTGTTCCTTTGTTCAAGCCTGACAATCAAGACAGTATTTTATTTGACGATTCATTTAGGGTTAATAATTAACAATTCATGGTTTATAATTCACAATAGTAATAGTTATATTTCTATATATAACAAGAAATCAACAACAATTGGGTAAGAAATAACACATCCCAAATAGATTTATTCTGGAGACTTAAACTTGGACCACCGACCGGTTAAATTATTTTTAATTCAAATTGATAATTGGCAGCCGCTTTTGACAGCTTATGATACTTAGAAAAAAACCGGCCAAGTGCGAGTCAGACCCGCACTCAAAGCGTTCCGTAGTTGTAAAACTAGTTATATATTTTTAAATAACTGCTTCGTTTCGTTAGTACATAAAACGAAACCGACCCACCTTTATATTCACTTTACAAACTTATAATTAGTAATATTATTCACTATGAGAAATTGGGTAGACATTAAGAACGCGGCTGAGTATGTAGCGCGTTCAAACCTTTTTTGCGCTGCACTACTGAGTTCAGGGGTTTCAGGTTCGTTTCTTGGCTAAATTCTATTTTTTTTTTCACACAATTTCGGATAGCCTTCAATTTTCCCAACATTTTTGTTAATTGAATAATGATAGTTACATTGAAATTGGTCCAGTGGTTTACGAGTTAATCGGTTGAGAAATTGAATTTTTCGACATAAAATTTAATTTTTAGACGTAAATTTCTCAAAAACTATACAACTTACGAGATTCGTTATATTTTTCTTTAAATATATAGTTAATCACCTACAAACCGTGATTTTTTCATATTTTTGACTTCAGTAGTTTCCGAGAAAACATTATGGTCCTTTTTGTATGATATTTTCCACACATTTTTGGCAATATCTCCCAAAGTTTCTGACGGAAAAAACTAAGCAAAATATTTTTGAAATCTTTGCATCGAGCTCTTTCGAATGATGCCCCAAGTAATAATTATATTTATCAGAATTTAATTTTTTTTGAGATTACATTCAACCCACCCTGTATAGATGTTTCACAATAATTTTGAATAATATGTTGTCCATGCATGTGAATCACCATAATGGATAAGTGTGCCAAATTTCAAGATTCTAGGAAGAATGGCTATTGATGTTTTTATCGTGACAGACATTTTTAAGTTAGAGCGAACTTATAATGGTTCCGTATTACCATATGGGTACGGAACCCTAAAAACGGATTCATAAGTGCAACTAAATCGACCTGTAGTGCCCAACTTAAGATTTCGACCAGCGATTTTCACCACTTGACTTAAGAGTGGAATTTTTTTTTCTAAAGCCAGCATTACTTTCAGTCAGTTTGCCAAGATTTGCACTTACTCAACCATAGTCCCCTCCCTTTAGGTTCTCAAGTTCCATGTTGCATCCCATAGTTTTTGTTTGTCGCTTCAGGTCCTTCAGGTAAAATGTCTTCCTTCGAACATTATTATCTACTCGTTGAAGTACATGTTAATAGCAAAACAATACTCCTTGAGTTCAAAGTTAATTTAAGTCCAATAAAAGCTAGTGTCCTTGTTTCAACATCTCCTAACTGAATAATTCTCCCATTCTAATTGATACTTATACAAAACTACTCTTATTCCACTTTACTACTGAATCAATTACTTCTTTGTCGTCACCCACTTTACTTATCCATTGCAAGGGTAGTTTAACAGTCAATTTAACTCTGCAGTTCAGTATACAATCAGTGTACTGTACACTCAACTTTCGATACTGTGTCGGGTATCGTCGCGTCGCGTCGTTGACTTACAATCAACTTATCCAACTCTGAAGGATGTGAAATCAGTTCTTTTCGTCCCCTTTTTTTAGTTCTGGTTGCACTAATCTCTTGAGCCAGTCACTTTGTCTGGATTTCTTTAGAATTTTGCGATAAATTAATTGTACGCTTTGTTCAATTCGAAAGACGTTAAAAAAAATTAGGTGAGATCCTTGCAGTTTTTTCTTTGTTCTTTGTATTTGAACAAGGGAATTTCATTAGTATTATTCGGAGCCTTATTCAGTTGTGTAATTGCTGCTTAACAAAGTGAACTAGGTAGAGAACCATGTTTGCATATTTCTTAGACACCTCAGCTTAAATGCCACACCTTAAATGCCATTCCAAGCTTGATCAACGATATGAATGCCGAGAAACCAGCCAGTGGATGGTCAGCCCTTAACAGCTAACCAGCGGAAAACGTTCATGTCCCTACAGGTGCTGTTATACTCTCACACCAGCCTGACAAACTGTGTCATAACCAGAAAGATATGACCAAACTACAATAAGTCAAATGAGCTGCTACAAAGGACTCGCGTAGACATCGCAAGAGTAGTAGCAGTCACTACAGGGCACTGGCCAATAGGGGACTATGCAGTCGATTCCTCACAACAATTTATTGCGAAGCTGCAATGTTGCAAATGCAACGCTTGCTGGAAAATAAATATCTCACCCTAAGTAACGTATAAACAGGCCACTTGGGGTTGTGGATTGTGGTATAAAAACGGCGCCCTTTCTGCGCTCTTTGGGTTTTCTTTCATCATAACCACCACTTCTACCCCCTTTTCCCCTTGTTCACCCTTTTTAAAGGACTTGTTCATAAGTTTAGTTTTCGCCAGTAAATACGCCAGTAATATAAATAATTGGCGTTTGTTAACCTTATTTAATCCACATCCTAGTGATCCCCGCTGGTCGTCACATCATTGTTAATGTCGTCAAATAAGAACAAACGTGTTTTCATTTTTATTGGTAGCCGCAAGAACTCCGTAAATTCTGCATATGATAGGGTCATTTGCCCGTAGTCTGCTTTAATTTTGAGTTATGTCACCTTCGACTGTACTTATTGGAAACCCAAATATAAATGGAAGGCCTAATGGAGAACACTATTAAGCCCCGTCTTATCTTGTTTTTGATGAACTTCGCTTTCAAGTTTTTATGAAATTCCTCGCGTACAGATTCATGCCAAAAGGTGCATAGATTAGCTTCTCTAGCACTGCATTGTCTTTTTGTCTTCCTATGGCTCTGTCGGTTATGAATAAAAGGCTTTATGAAAAAAAAGTCAAAGTCGGACAAAACAACTTCACAAAGGTATCAATCATTTCCAAAGGATACGCACACAATCAAGTTGAGTTGAGGAAAATGTCAACGTAACTCCTTGCGCGTAGACAAACAAAAATTCATTCAAATACCAATCAACTTTACTGTGCACCGGAATTATGACTACAGTCACATCCGGGTTAACATTCAACTTTAGGCCATTGTGCCACGGTACCACCAATTTAGAGCAAACCACCGCACTTGTTGTTGACTAAACAACAACTCTAAACTTTGAAAGCTAATCACACACATCGTTTCCGTGCTGCCAGTGTCAGCTCAGGACATACCCACTTCATTGTGATGGTGGAAAATCAAAAGCAGTCCAGTTAGGAGTGCACTGCAGAGCTTAGTGCTGTTCAACGCTGGACGACGACACGGTACAAAGCAGCGAATTCAATTAACACTACTCTCGTGTTTGTCTGGTCTTTGGAAAGCTGAAAACCACATCTGAATTGGGTTCGGGATTTATTCAATGGGAATGGTTGGGTGGCTTTTAAAAATGTTGAAGTCTAAGAAGGCCTCTATGCATTTTCTTTTTGTTAAAATTGGTTCTTATACATTTAACGGTAAAATGTTGGCCTTTTTGAAAACTTTTATAAAATTGATTAAACAATTCAACGGTTAAGACCAGTTTTAAAGGTTATAGTTCATCTGCTGAACGGTACCTCCACTACAGTCAGATCTATGGAAAAACAGGGTGGTTTAATAATAGTTTTAATAAAAATGAAAAAAAAAAAAAATAACTGCGAATATCTGTCCATACAATTGACATAAGCTACTTTCCAAGAAAAAAAAAGAAAATGAAGGTAAAAATCTCGAAAGACACTATGGGATTAGAGCACCCAGAGTAGTGTGGGACTATAACCGCACTTAAATCACCTCCTGAATCATGACCAATCAAAAAAAGATAGACGAGTGATTTATATTTCATTTTGGGAAATTGCTTTGGAGAATGCATTAAGGGATTATGAATGAGATTGGTTTAGTTTGTTAGAAAATTGTTGAAAACTGTTTCTACCATAACCTATAAAGTTTATTAAGATAGTACTTCCGGTTCGGACTTTAGGCAGGCACATTTTTTTCCTTGTAAACTCTATCTTGACAACATCTCTTTTTCCTATAAATTGGAAAGTTGCTAGAATTTATCCGGTAGCCATATCTACAAATCCTCTTTCATCATCTGATTTTAGGCAAGCATTCTCCCTCTTAAGTGTGCGAAAGAATAATAAAATGTCAAATTTCAAAGCTTTTCAGAAATCAGTCTGGTTTCCGACAGGGATATAGTACTACAACTTCCGTCTGGTAAGCTGTCGCTGTCCCTTAATAAGGCTGTTCCGCAAGGTTCAATATTCGGTCCTATCCTTTTTACAATGCTTATAAATGATTTGCCTTTTGTTGTAAAATTTAGCTCCGTTCATATTTATGCAGATGATGTGCAATTACTTCATTTGAACTTCAGCTGGATTTTGAAAGAGTACTAGCATGGGCGAATAAGCCATGTTTGATATTAAACTCAAATAATTCAGAGGCTATTGCTTTTTACAATTCTTCTAGACTTACATATGTCTATGCACACACTAAGACTCAACGCCAATGACATCCCCTATAAAACCGCTATAAAGGTGCTTGGATTTACGCTGGATGCAAACATGATAAAAGAAAGCCGTACCTATACTATCAAAAAGAATTTCTTAACCTTACCGTAGCTATATTCCATAAATGATCACCTTCCTCTTAACCCACATACTCCGGGTAGTATTTTTTTTTTCTATTTCTTAATATTATCTCCATTTACTTCATCCACTCGGTGGATATTTTATTTTTTATTATATTTAGCAAACACTATCCTGAAAGGTGAAATTTTAAGATGTGACATTATGTCACAGTAGGAATATTGTGTGTTCATTTGACTAAAAAAAAATTTTTCTATGACCAATTAAAGAAGTCAAAAAGATTTATTATAAATATTTTATATTTGAAAATAAACTATTCTTGTATATGAAATGTATAAAAGCAATAATAATGCAATGCAACTTCGCATTAATTGCATTTTGATGGTGCATTTCGATGGCACACCCGGCATCTTTTCCGCATATCTTGCTTTATTATGATGTGATTCATTTGATCACAAAGAATCATTCACAGTAGACTGCTTTCCTTGATAGGAATCAACCTAAACTATATAGCTATTCACAGTCGCACATACCTTCCCAAAATTTGTATCCCCATCTTATACATATGTAGGTTTCTTCTGCATAAACTGTTTTGTGCTATAGCGACCAAAGTAAGGCTCCATGGCTTCGTTGACACTATATTATACAGCTTTTGGTGTAAATGCAAATTTAAGGAACTTATTGTTCAGTACATCAAATAAAGGTCTTACTTTGGCAAATTTATCACTGCTTTCAAGCATATTATTTTGCAAACATGTACAAATGCTGACATGATAAAGTTGAATCGACCACGGGACAAAGATTTTGCAACTCATTTGGAGTAAGTATCTTAAGCTTTCTCCCAATACATTGATCGCCTGGAAAAATCCATTGTAACTGCTAAGCAAAAGAATCTCAACAAAGCTCTTCATTACCGCGGGAGTTACATGTCCAATTAAATTCTTCTGCGCAGCGTAAGTGTTGGTATGATGGCTTATCAAATGCCATACTTCGGTGTCTAAAAATTGCGAAATTTTTGGCCAAATCCACATCTACATCATGAATTCTTACTCCACTCTTCAAGTCCATTTGTGTATTCCATTTGTAAGTTTGCTTCTGATAGGGTTTCTGGATTCTTGAAAGAGACGCATCTGGAATAGCTAGGAGAATATCACCTTCTGATTCCCATTCACTCCCACTGTCGTCATCTATCATCTGCACAAATATCGACGGGGCTTCATTATCGGCATCACCGGAGTCTTTATCAGTCATGCTCATGTACTTATTTGCATTATTGGGCGGCAAAATGTAAAAATCTTCATTTTCTAACTCACTTTCCCCTTCTAGAACATCCTGAATTTCTTGAACGTTTAAATATAAAAACACAAAAGAATTATAGTACTCCTACTGATACATTGTGTCACAGTAATTTTTCGACCGCAATAATATAAGATATATTAACTGCATTGACAAAAATACTTTCGGAATTTAAAGCTGCATTTCTCATGACTATAAATAATACAAGAAATGATCTGCACATCAATAAGTAAATAATATATTACATACTTACTTTTTACTGCACATTGCCATCTTTTTTAAAACTTAAAATTTCGATAGAAAAAACATACACTTTCGATCTTAAACTTGCACAAAAAAAAACTAAATTCTGGAAGATGGACAACAGAATCAAAGGACTGCAATTTGAAAAAATAAAATAATGCCTACTATGGTCGTTTGCGATTTGATTTATTTTGCTGTTACATAATGTATCGGTAGGAGGATGTGGGTTAAGGTACGTTGAAAGCTATGCAAAATACAGCTCCTTTTACTGTAATAATTCTTTATTATGCTTCAATTGTGTTATCGGATATTTAAATTAAGAAGATACGATTATGTCGTAAAATGCTTGCGACTATCTTTTATGGATTTCTTAATGCTTCGTACTATACTACTTTTGTTTAAAATAATCTAACAATGGGCAGGCACCACCACATATCTACGATTACAGTAGTTTTAATCATCTAAGACCACATCTAGCTAATATATCTATTATACCACCTCATCGAACAAATATCATGTCCTTCATAACTCGATCATCTACTCTTTGGAACGATCTACCAGATATCATTACATCTCTACCTATATAAAATGCGCGCAAAATTAAAATCTCACCTGGTCATTGATTAATATGCCATCGACATCATTTTTGATTGTTAAGCTTTACTTATACTTTTGTCCATAAACATTTATTTTTTATATTGCATGGTGTGATCTATAAAAGATTTACGTTTAATTTGATGTGAATAAATTTGTCACATGTGGACATCATTTACCGTTTACTTGCGTTTTTTAATTCCCGGGGTAATGTTGAATAAGAACTAGTCAAAATGGAAACGAGAATAAAAACGACCAAACTCCACAAGTGCTGAGAACAGAAGAAGGAACACTTCGTCTATTCGAATGACATTTCAAGTTGTGTTCAGAATAGTTTAGACATCATTTGAAAAATAATTCAAAATATTGCATAAAAGGTCGTGTTTAAAAGAAGTTAAGACATTCATTCTAAATTAAAAATACAACAGGTAACATTTCGCCAAAGGCTTTTAAACTTGTAAATAGACCTTTCCTCTCAACTAGTGTGAAAATATACAGAAAGGGTTTTTCCTTAGAAGGACTCTTATAGAAAATTCACGAAAATGTTAAACAAATACACACATGTCGTTGCTCTTTATACGGAGTAGAACGCCTGGAAATATGACGTAAGGAGGACAAATAGCCCATTCGGGCTTAAAAAAACCGATTCAACATCCATTAATGAGGATATAACAGATAACACATCAATAAAGTAACTTAACGTTACATTTTATGCGAATTTAAAAATAGAAATCGCGATACTGTCTTCAAAAACACACAAAAAATAAATGGCCTTCTTCCTATTTAGGAATTTTTCAGGGATTACTTAGCGTGGCGAGGGTGGCAGATATTTCACCTACAACAGATCGGTTAAATAGAAAGTGCAAACACACATATAAAAGCAAACCTGTGTGTCCATAGTATGTTTGTATGTACATATGCCTGTAGTTCCTGTGATTTATGGCATCGGAAAAATCATAGCTCACGGGCAACACAACCGCCTCAAAGAATCGGTATAAATGCCTGTTGTAAGCAGCAAGGGTGCCACACATTGCTTGGCGTATTGTTTTAAGGACGTGTTATGCTTTAGGACGTTAGATCCTGGGTTATGTTTATTGTTTCCATGATGTGCTCTTTCGTCGTTTAGATCAGGGGGAATACCAGCTACAGCTATGCTATATGATGTGGCACATAAACAAGAAGCAATTCCAGTTCCAGCCACATTTCGAATTCATATGAATTATTGTGGATACAATATGTTAGCCATTATGGTATGGAATTGTTGTCTGGATGTTTGCTGTTGGCTGGTATCTGCTGCTTGAAGTGACAGATACAGTCAGGAACGGGAACAAAGGGTCATGTGAGGTATTCAAGTCGATTTTTGTATTTTATTGGAGTTTTTTTTTTATGGAAAGTCCTTTACATTATTTCCACAATTTTTCTTGCCTAATAGTACACCTCGTTTTAAATCTCAGTCAAATAGTTCAATCTTCATATTTTTTAAGTCAATATCATTAATAGCGCGTTACAATCACCTAAATAAATCCATACGTAGCTTCCCAATAGGTTCTATAGTTTTAATGTTGTATTTCCTATTCAGCCCACGAGTCCTTGGGATGACTCGTCTTCGTGGTTCTTTTCAGGTGATTTCTTTTCATTCTCTATAGATGAGTCTAGTCCATAACACTTCTAAAAAAATTAAATTGAAAAACTTCTGAAGCTTTTGTTTAATAAATCAAAAAAAAAAAAAAAATGTACCTAGCTTAATTATTTCCGACTCCGACTGTAATGCTTAGTCTATTGGCAAATAAAATAATGTAAGCGGTGAATTTATTGGTTTTGGTTTAACGAAATGAGCAATAAATCATAATTAGGATGTTATAAGAACAGAGGAATATTTTATCCGCTTTGTTGGTCCGTAATTGACATCGAATATTTTATTTTTATTTTGCTTTTTTGTTTTACTACACTGATCTGATATCTACATAACATAATTATATTTTATTTCAGTGATATTTGAATTTTGTGCATATTGAGAGCATAATTTGTATTTTTTTATGAATTATAAATGTGAAATCAAAACGAGGTAAAGGGAAGGGTAACAGCCATTATTTGAGTTATTTAAGTAATTGCAAAGATGCATATTTATTATTTTTTATTAATAGTATTTTACAACAAATTTCGTGTCACGGTATTTGTGGTCGCCATCGCACTCCTCCGAAATGGCTCAACTGATTTTTATGAAATTTTTTGTGTATGCATATTTGTGTAGTTATGAGAATAGGTCGTATAGTATATTTCATCCCGCTAGGTGGCGTTGGAGTCAAGTTATTAATAACTTCTATATTTATGGACCATCTGATGTACATCTGATGTTACTATTTATGCGAGACGGAAACAATTGTTGGAGCATTAAATGCACTTTCTTATACATTACTAAAAATATTGTTGAAAATCCACTTTAATTATTTTTCAATTAATTTCAAAATTCAGACTTCAAAAATAAATAAAAAAAACCTGTTTACTAATTGTTCATGCTTCGGAATTTTAAGATACAAATTAAGCATTCAAGTCACGGAACTGACACCTTTTCCACCCAATTAACCAACTAAAAAGCACCCAATAGAATAATGACGCACTCAACTAATTCTCCAAAGGTCGGTTAAACCTATGTAACCTGAAATTAATTTAAATGGCTTTATATGTATATTTTTTTTTAAATTATTTATTAAATAACTCATTTTGGTTGTCGTTGTTGTTGTTGTGTTAAATAAATGTTTTTATATAATTTTGTCCTGGCATACCTCTCATTAGAATTTTCATAATGAATCCAGCCAGACTGAAATAATTTTTTAATTGATAAATAAATTATGCAAAGAAAAATATAATCCAAATGAGGACCTTTTAACCGACCGACCATTGGGTGCAATTTAATTTTGAGTTTCATTTGAATATCAGATTTTTAAAAATTTTTTTTTATGCGGATGTAAAATGGCTGCAACAAAAGAACTTCTGCAGCAGTAAACAATAATTATTATTAATTAATATACAAGGTGTGTATTTGTAAGTCAATAAAAATTGAATTCAGAAAATCTTAAAGTAAAAATAAATTATTTGCTGGTTTCTAGTGAACGCTTCTATAGACGTGGGGTGCATTGGGCCCACCTGTTTTAAAATATGATTAAAATAAAAATATGAATTTTTTTAAATATTTTTTTTTAATAAACTGAAAACTTAATAACTATAAATGTAATTTTTAAATATAAGCGGCAGGAACATTTGTTTTTATTTCATATTTACACTTTTATTAGTAAGTCTCAATATATTTATCATAAAAACATGTAATTTAAAAAATATATATATAAAATTCAAAACAAGAGAAACTAAATAAAAAAAAAAACATTTCTTCTTCTTTAAAACTATGTTAACAAAAACTGAAAATATTCTATTCGAAAAATTTGGACATTGGTCATGTTTGGACATTGGGACCCATGTTAAAATTGAAACTAACCTGTAAAGAAGCGAGTGAAGTGCGTCCTTTTCACTGTGCACACTTTGAATTACTGTAGCAAGATACTGTAAAGCAGAAATAGCTGCGGCGTTTTTCCCTATGTTTAAAGTTTAACCATCTCCACTGGACTCATGACGTCAGTTAAGGGTTAATTTACTTTTATTTATAAAAAAATTTTCATCGTATATTACCCCTACTTTTTACATTTTTTATTAACACTCATACGTAAGAAACAGTATAGGATCTATTAAAGCTCGTTTTTAGTTAATGACAGTCGAAAAAAATATAGAAAGCTTCAATATTCTTTATGTTCAAAAAATAAGTATTTTTTTTTAATGATTCTATGAATTCCACTGTGCATAGTAAACACTTTTTATATCGTTCACGAATACCTTACCTACCCAACTGGATGTTATGCAACCATTTTACAAGGCATTTTTAGTTTAAAATTTTACACATTAAAACTGAGTGTTTTTTTTTTTATTGTCAGTTTTTAAAAATTAATATTAAAATAATAACATATGTATTGAAATCACTTCATATCTCTTTTGGAATAATTTGGAGTTCTAAAAAGAACTATTTTAATATCTGTAAATTAAATAGCAATTAATTAAATTAAATGTAAACTCGCATTAGTTTTATTTGAAAAAAATAAATCATTTTGGCAATCAAATAAATAAAATTAGACTTCGACATATAAAATATACATATGGTGTTCGCTGATAGCTGAACGTTCTTTGATGGTTTGGTAGTTCAGAAGGAATTTATTCCACTATTGCTAACCAAAACTACAATCTTACAATCGCGTAAAAGAGGCAGGCCTGAAAACTCCTGGATCACACAAATGCAGAAACACCAGCATTTGATTGGCCTCAATGATGAAGTGATTCAAAATCGGGAGGCCTGCAGATATTTTTTTTAGGTCGAAACAGCGAACCCCACAGGCGGACCAGTAGGAATGCAGTGAAGTGGGAGGGTTGAGATCCCTATAATTCTGATCATAACCTCGCCGTTTAAATGGAGAGAAGATTGCCAACGAAATTAATGGAATGGGAGAAATCACGTGGCCTTTATTGGATAAACATTGCCACAAGTACTAAATCCAGGGTGCTTCTTATATTCCAGGTGTATTTTGTTTGGCCGCCATTTTGGTTTGGGTGACATTTTGTCAATTGGTATTTGATAGTTGCAGAGAGTGGTTGATATTAATTTGTTATGGAGCAGCTAACGTCGTAACAACGTGTAAACTGAGTTAGCTCAGTATAGACGACCACCATTTTTAGCAACAGATCGTTTTGAGCGACGTAGCATATTTCGATTTGACTTAGTTGGCGCTACAGCTCGAGGTGAACCTGGGCCTGCTTCTCGCAACCATTTGTGTGTGCGTGTTATATTTTTGCATGAATGGGAGGGACCTACAGTTTTATGCCGACTCCGAACGGCGAGTTGAGAAGCTCAATCGTGACAAATGATACTCTTTGATGCTTGTCAGACATTCGAAAGAGGTGGGCACTGTGAAAAACTTTTTAGATGTTTGCGGCGGGATTCGAACCCAAGACCGCTGGCTCAGTAGTCCGACGCACTAACCACTTGCGATTTCGATTTGACTGGTTTTGTTAATAAATAGAAAAGCTATTGGGGCACCAAATGCCCTCAATTGATACACTAAAGATCACTACAACCTTGCAGGGTAACTGCATGGTGCACCATTTGGGCCGGCGGCCTCATTGGGTCATATTTCTTTGAGACTGTTTGAGGCAAAGCTGTAATAGCCGTATTTCAATATTGGGCCAAGAACTGATATCCAAAACGGATTTCTTAGTTTTCATATTTCGATTTTAAAATGTTAATTTGAATATTTTATTATTTCTTCTTTTCTGGCCATTTCCTGCTTTCTTTATTTTGGTCGAAACCGAAACTGAGACTGTTTAAAGTGTATTACAGTGCACGCGGCTTAATGTGATCACTTTGGGACCTGGTTAAATTTATAACAATAACCGATGATAACAATAACCGATGTAGAAAGGAATGGATAACTAAAAAATTAACCATAGAAAGTGTTTTTTATTGGTAGGTATGTATTCATACGTATGTATGTATTTAACAAAAAATAAAATTTTAATATATGCATACAGAAATAATACCGCCGACCGTCGCGGCGTGCCGTAAAAATTCCCATTTGCTGTGTTTGAAATAAACTGAACAAAGAAGAGAAATGCAAGGAAACCCTTTTGTCACCGCTTTTTCTCAAAACTTGCGCACATACATACATACGTTGCGTTGTTTCCCAATACACTGGTCCCCGCTTTGCGCGACTTCCTTTTGCGCGGTTTCATTTTTGCACAAAATGGATTTGTCTACCAAAATTCGATTCGGCTTTAATAAATGCATACATCTCATTTTTCAGGAACGCAACGCCCTAAATTATACGAAATTCATACTTCGCTTTGCGCGGTTTAGCTTTGCGCGAAAATGTTTATTCCCCTAACACACAATAGTACTGTTGACATACAAACATTCCGGGTGTGGATCTCCAAGGGAAAAATGTGGCAAAAATAAATGAAAAATGATAACAATAACCGATGTGCTGATTACAAAAAACGAAATTAATCCTGTGTAATTGTATATAATTGTTTGGGACTATGTCAAAGTGATAACATTATGCGAATGATAACATTAACAGTGATTATATTAAGCGACGTGCACTGTACTTGAAAATAGCAATTGTCATTGCATAGTTCTAGGAACTTGTTGCTACTTCTATATATTGATGCATACTTTTACGTGCTCTTAAGTAAATTACCATAGACTGCGTTATTTAACGTTTAATATTTGCTCTTTCAACTATATAATATATACTCCCATGAGTGATGGTCATGTAAAAACAAACGTCCATAAAAACAACAAGCAATCGTATTACCATAAATGCTGCAACCCAAAAACACAGAAGGAATAAATAAACAAAATACAGTTTTTCCTGTTAAACCGTTTTTACAAAAATGACATCCCTCAGTATCCGGCTGTGGGTTTAATTAAACAGAAACGTTATTATCCTTAAATCAGTGAAGGAGGTTAAATTTAAGTGTATCGCCCAATCATTATGCGCACAAGTATTAATCTTGTACACAAGCGGTGCTGCTCTGTGCTGTTCATGCATTTTACATGAATGCATTTTATTAAGCAATAGCAAAAATATACATACACTCGTATATAAGGTATTTGCATATATGGAAATCGCTTTGTAAAGCATGCAGCAGTCTTGATGGAAACGTGAACTCAAAGGACGACAGCATACAAACAATACAATAACAAGAATGACAGAAATGGCAACGGATGACTACAACCGAGTTATGGGGACATCAACAATGCAGAGGTATAATATTACACGCTTATGACATGGACATGGACAGGCGACATATTCCTCGTATACAAAGGGGTAATTTTGTTTGTGAAATTTTCTTTGAAGGACTTGTCTGATGTCGCCAATGCATGGGGATTGGGGATACTCGGATTCCTTGTCACTCTGCTTGTGTGTTATTGGACTCAGTTTCTTAATTAAAATATGGTATTCCATGTGTTTCAGTGTTTGTGTATTTATTTTTGTAAAAAATAAATATAAAAAAAACTTAAATAAAATATAAAAAACTAAAAATAAAACATAAAAAATTAAAAGTTAAAATTAAAAATAAAAAAATAAAACACAAAATATAAAAAAATGAAAAATTAATATGTAATTAAAATTTGAGAAAGTTCACTATTCAAAATTAAACATAAACAATTTACAAAACATACTACATACATACATACATAGGTATGTGTATGTAAAAAATATTATAAAGGAAAAATAAAATATCTATATAATTAAATCGCTAGCGCAAGAGCTTGTGATTCCTCCTAAGAGTTTATTTCTGCACCGATTTCAATGATTCTAACACTGATCGAAAGCTTATCAACTGAACTTTGTTCATCAGTATAAACAATTTTGAAAAAGTGGATATATTATAACCTATACTAACGTTCTCTTTTTGTTCACTCGTAAACCGCAAATGGTTGAAGGGTTTATGCATACATATATGCGAGATTTCTCGCACTGGTCCACTTGTTAAAATTAAATAAACAAAAGACAAACAGACCTATTATGAATTTCGCCCGAACAGCATTTCACCCGAAATATTTCCCTTTTTTCTCTTCGCCTATTATGAATTTCGCGTGAAAAAAAAGTCATGTTCGAAAAAATTCCCTTATTACGAACACTAATTCCGGGCGAAATTAAACGTCAAACAGAGCTAAAATGTTCACTTGCTTTTTGGAGGTGAAGAGGATACAAACTATTAAAATGTAAGTTACACTTTTTAATTAGGGCTAAAAGAAAAAAATTTGTTTGCATTATTTCAGGTCCAAATCAATAGATGCTAGGCAAACCGATATGCTGGTTAAAAAAATGCAGGAAAACCAAGAAATTGTCAGGTGTTTCGTGAAGGAAAATAAACAAAAAATTTCTGAGTTTTGGAAGGAGCTCACTTTCGATTTGAATAGCGCAGGGCCACCAACCAGTGAAAATTGAATTTGTATAGTATTGTTGAAATTTGGTAAAATATAAATTTATTAATATATTTTAACAAACGCTAAACATTTTTCTTAACATACACGCAACTCCAAAGGATTCGAATAATCTCTTAAATGTCTTCGAATCAATTTAATTTCACTTGGTTAATTTCTTCTTCCTCAGATATAATCCTCATGGCTATGCTGTGCATTTTAAATTAAATTCAAGTTTATATAAACTGTTTACTTGCTTTAATATATATACAAATTTTGTTCAAATATTTTTCAAATTGTATTTCCCACTACTCGTCAAGATCACAATTGTTCGACATGTCACAGCTGATTCGAAGTGAAATTTTGTTCGGGTGAAATTCAGAATAACCTTTTTGTATTTCGGGCGAACAAAAATATTTCGGATGAACAAAAATATTTCGGGTGAAATGCTGTTCGGGCGAAATTCATAATAGGTCTGAAAATGAAAAGACTAAAATAATAAATTACAAGAACATGTTGAAACCGGTGATAAAAAAAAACACTGTTGCTGTGCATTGGACTACTGAGCATGCTGTCGAAGGATTAATCCCAGGAGATACCAAAAAGGTGTGACATCTTTCGAAAGTGGGACAAACATTCAAGAGTATCATCTTCCATGAGAAGTTTTTTAACTCGCTGTTTTTAGACGAAGATCACGATAACAAACTGTAGATCCTTTCCTATCGTACAAAAAAGTATCCATAAATGGCTGCGAGAAGCTACAGTATGCCAAATAATTATTCACACCCCACTCAAATTAAGAGAAATTATAAGAATTAGTTAAAGAAACCTTCCCATCACGACTAGAAAAAAATATTTTCATTTCCTTGTTAAAATATGAATTCAAAATACACGTATTAATATTTTAGAAGTAATTATTATTCAGAAGAAAAACAATTGGAAAATTACATTGGATATTTTGCCAAAAAAATTATTAACACCCCCATATTTAATACTTGGTGTTGCCACCCTTAGCCTGGATTACGGCACGGTATCTTTTTGGCATAGATTCTACAAGTCCTTTTGTAACATCAGGACTAATTCTTGCCCATTCCGCTTGCACTATGTCTCTTAAATTGGCTATGTTTGAAGGCTTTGCTTTTGCAACTCGTTTTTTTCATTATAGACCACAAGTGCTCTATAGGATTTTGGTCTGGCGACTGCGGTGGCCAGTCCAGAACTGTAATTTCACTATCCTAAAACCATTTTGATATTAGTTTAGCTGTATGGTTTGGATTGCCATCTTGTTGGAAGACAAAGTTATCGGCGATTCCAAGGGTTTGAGCACTTTTACGAAGGCTGGTTTGCTAAATGTTCAAGTACTCTTCCTTCTTCATAATACCGTCTATAAAATGCAGTTTTCCGCAGCCGTTCCAAGCCATACAACCCCAAATCATAAGTTTTCCTTGGAAAAATAAGAGCAATTTATACCACGTTCTTATTACAAACTTATGAAAAACTCCTTACCTCCACCATGTTTAACGGTAGGTCGAGACATTCTTTTTTATAGCGTTCACCTCTCTTTCTCCACACTTTCGTTATACCATCAGACTCAAAAAGTACAATTTTGCTTTCATCAGACCAAATTATGCATTTCCAGTCATCCAGAGACCACAATACTTTCTCCTGGGCCCATTGAAGTCGACGCTGTTCATTTTTCTTTGAAATAAACGGTTTTCGTTCGGCTACTTTTCCTTGATATCCAGCTGCATTTATTCTATTTCTAACTGTTTGACTAGTAATTTTGATATTGAATCCATTTTCAATGTCTGCTGCAATTTTACAAGCCGATACACGGCGATCCTTTTTGACTTCTCTTAAAATTGTCTCATCCATTCTGCTAGTAGTTTTTCTTTTACGGCCTCTACCACGTGCATTTTTAATTTTTCCAGTATTTTTATATTTTTTTACGATGGAGGCTACAGTATTTTTATTAAGATCCAGATTTTTACTTATTTTCTTATAGCCTAGGCCCGCTTTATGGAAACTCACAACTCTTTGTCTTATGTCCAATGATAGCTCCTTTACCTTAACCATATTGAACAGCTTTGCACTTCAAACTAACAGCCGATTTCTTAAATTGAACAGATCAACATAAATGCAATATCCCTGAAGGAAACAGTTACGAGAACAGTAAAACATCAATTTGAAGCACAGGGTGTGAATAATTTTTTGTCCAAAATATCTGATCAAATTACATTAATTTTTTTCTTCTTAATAGTATTAGCTTTTAAAATGTGAATACATGCAATTTTGATTTATTGTTTAGCAAGGAAATAAACATATTTTTTCTAGCCAAAATGCGTAAGTTTCCTTAACAAATTATTTTCTATCATTTCTATAAATTTGAGTGGGATATAATTTTTTGGCATACTGTAGGCTTGGTTCTGTATAGGACGTCTAAAGTCAAATACATATTTATTTATTTTATAAAAATCTTGATCTAGCAAAAATCCGCACCCAACCGAATCCTTTTCCATCGCACACTTTTTTTGTATTCCTTCTCTCCTGACAGGAAAATCCTAACGACTAATTCTGATGGTGCGGTGCCAATGGCATGTATCAGGCTTTTGCTGGTCCTATTTGTTTTTCTGAAAATTCTATTAGTCAACATCTAACGCAGATACCAGTACAGTCGATAGTAGTCTAAACCAAGGTCTCATAATGTAGTCGCCTTTACTACCATATATCCAATTTAATGACACTTTCCCGCTGTTTTAGTGTCTCCCGTGCCTATGTCTCTTCTTAAGCACTCACTCTACAAACGTTCTATACGCACTCGTATATAATTCATAAACAAAAAAGTAAAGGAATATCCAAACCCGAACCTTGGGGCGCATTTGTACAAAATACCATCGGATGAATTGTTTTATTTTGCGTCCGCGCTGCTACAGAGTCCATAAATTGTTATTATGCCCGAAAGACAGTCACAGGAGTAGTCTGTTTTTTTTTTGTTTTGTTTTTTATCGTCAGACATTTAAGGATATTGATGTAATCTATTCCATTACTCGAGTGTGTGTTCCGTGTAAGGAAAACAGGAGTAGAGTGGTTCAATTTCCAACTCGACCAAGTGACTAGACAGCCAAAACTTGATTTAGTGTCTTCGACAATTTAACTTAAATAAAAAATATGTGGTCATAGCTTTTTGATTTATATGAACACGAAGAAGTCGAATGATGAGGTCACCTCTTTTAGACTAAGAGAAGCTCATAGGAAGCCTTTAGAGTTTTTGTTGTCCGATACAAACGACAGAATTTATCATATCATTTGGTTACATACATACATACATACATTTGGTCTAGAATAAATCTTTAATTTACTTTAAAGCAGTATGAAATAACAGTGTGAAATAACATTCCGAGAATCCAAGTAAGCACTTTATTTTTATTTGAAAAATACTTATGTGTATCTCACGGTGCAGGGAAATAACTTCACGGGCAATAACTTCACATGGGAAATAATTTCACCTCGAGTGGGAAATAAATGCACATTTTTGATGTGAAGTTATTTCTCACTGAAGGTGGGCAATAATTTAACCTGAAGTTTTGTGAAATTATTTCCCACTTATGATTTTTTCGAAAAACACAAGGGTACCGTGGAGAAAAGCCGAGCGAAATAAGGCGGAATTTGGCATTATCTCTATTTTTAAGCGGAAATAAGGCCAAATGAAGAAAAATTTGGCATTTGGCTTTATCTATTTATAAAATTTGCATGCATTTTTCACTATTATCTACTCTATTTGATACTCAAAAACTAAAGATTCCATTTCAGAATTAGATATTTTATTTTTTAGCTTGCCGCCAAGACCAATTTTAAATTTAAATATGTAATTTCGAAATGGAATCTTTAGTTTTTGAGCATAAAAAACAGTAATAGTAAACAATTCGCGCGAATTTTTAAATAATCATTAAATGTGAAGTTATTGCCTACCTTCAGTGAGAAATAACTTCACTTATTTAGAGAAATTATTTCTCACAAAAAAGTGAAGCTATTGCCCACCTTCAGTGAGAAATAACTTTACATCAAAAATGTGAATTTTTTTCCACTAGAGGTGAAGTTATTTCCCATGTGAAGTTATTGCCCGTGTAGTTATTTTCCTGCATCATATTTCACACGTCGCGTCGTACCGCATTTGACACCAGTTTGTTTAAAATACAATTTTAAAAAGAGTGTTACTTGTCTCAAATGAATGCTCTACTTGATGAATTGGTAGATACATTCGAGTTTGTTTGAGTACATTAACATCTACTGTGTAAGCGATATTTGTTTAGAAACTCTTCTATTACCACCAAGTATCAGAGTAAATGATTGAAATACATACATAGTTCAATACGAACTCTCCTTTTCCTGAAGTTTTAAAATATTAGAAACCATAAGTGAACACGAATATTTTCGTAACAATTATTTACACTTAGTTTCGAATGCCAAAGTCTCAAACCACTAGATCTAACAATATTTCCATTTTAAAGGCTTATAGACGGTGCTTTAGTAGTCCCTTAAAGTCGACAATATAAATAGAATATCTTGGAAGTGAGTTCTAGTGTCTTGTACGGTGTGGATAATAGGCACTTCTTAAATACGTCTCAACATTTTGATAGAAAACAAACCACCAACTAATTTTTAAATTACATCGGCTTGTTGGGGAAAAAATATAAAAAATATGCTAATAAACACTTTCAGCGAAATATCTTAAAAAAGCTAATAATCTTTGTATGGCATGTATACAAGGACTGATAAAATTGAACATCGCCATCTATGGCAATAGTCTTGACACAATTTTCCATTACAGTGCACTTCAGAACCTGTGGATAGCGCTGTTTACTAATTTTCTCTCAACAAAGGTAAGATAATAAGTTAGGCACTTATGCTTGTAAATTTTGAATAAAAGTTCACAGGCAGGTGTTTTTAGGTTCCGACAGTGGGCTAAGGCAAGCTACATACATAAACATATAAGCAACGGTGCATTAGTTAATACTAGCTGTTGCCTGCCCGGCGTTGCCCGTGCTTTGAATCAGTCGCGTTGTTTGAATATAGTATAATAGAAAGGAAGTAGTAGGAAGCGATATTATTTAAATTAAGTTTCTAAAGAATTCTGAAGTCATTACATTATAATCTGAACTTAGTGGTTGTTCTCTATATATGAAACGATTGCATAAAAAATTGATAGAAATGTAGTATACCTGTGTACAAACACATCTAAGCACATATGTACATAATATGTATTTTATGATCATCAAATAATGATACTTTCTGGTCTCTTATATCTAGGAGTTGTACCTAATGTTCATAGTTAAAGTAACATTATGTAAACGCCGAAAATATTAGGCTTTGATGTAAGCATAAATCGTGGAGTAACTGGTAAGGTTTGTCTGAAATCACCAACTATTTACTGATTTTAAAACTCAACACCGCCTACCTACATCTACTACAATATATGTATTTATGAATTGAAATAAAAGGTGAAACTTTATTCTTAGGTTACCACTAACTGAACCTTAAGGACTAAGGTAACCAAATACCGCTGTAAAGTGACAAAAAAAAAAGAAAGTAAAAAGAATCATACATTTCCCCCTACTCCGTTGATCTAGATCCGATCGCTGACGAAGCAGAAACACAACTAACTAAAGTCGGTAGCAAATATCAGCAAAATCATCCCTCCTCTACTTTGTCCCACAAAGATAACGAACAACCCTCTCTCAGCAGAATGACGATCAATGGCAATGGTTTCCCATCCCGTGTTGCCGCAAGCTAAAATAAAAAGTCACTAGGCCAACCTCCAAAAATCACTAGATTTACTGAAATTTTGAAGACAAGTCACCAGAAAAAAGTATTAGAAAAAATAAAATGTTTTTCAGTTCAGTGACAAAAATTAAGGGCATTTTCATAGGATTTAAACTTAAAAGTTGTATCCAGCGAGACGGTTAGATTCTAAGTAAGTCGAAAAGAAAAGAAATTCTCGATGCAATCTACACTTCTTGTAACTCCAAACAAAATCCACTTATCTCGCTGGAAAGGACTGTCATTCCCATGTACGTATACGTAGCCTTCCACAAAGGTAATTAAAATCGAATGTTAGGGATGTAACAGCACCAGGGCCGTAATATTAAGAAAAAATATATTTTTGCATGCCACAAAAATGATTGCTTGAAAAGTCACTAGATATAGCACTAAAAATCTGGTGACATGGAAATTTGTTTTGGCACTAAACGACTGAAAATTCCACTAGATTTAGTGACAAAGTTACCAAAACGGCAACAATGTTCCCATCATTCAATGCGCGTATGGGTAGAAAGAAAATTAACCCTAATTGTACCAGGTTATATTTTTTACACAAACTACCGCGTTGTGACTCTCAGTCACATGTGTAATGTTTAAGAATACTCATATAAAAAAATTGTTGGCAAATACAAATTAATACAAAACAGGAACTTTATGAAGCATTTAATTACTTGTTTATACATTTACGACAAAGTAACGTTTTCTGTTAGTGCCCATTGCAGACATTAAGACCACACTCCGAGCAACTCTGTTTATTCACACGCCATTGTTTTCAATGGACTTATGTGGCATCGATTACGAATATTATATGCTGTCGATCTCGATGGTGACGGCGGCGCGGCTTAGTGGTATCACTATTTGCTGATGTTTTTTCAATGGTCAGAAATGAATTCACAATGCGAGCGTTGCTCTGCTAAGATATCGTTGACTTCTTCATTGAATGCTAGATGCAATCACATCCTAAACCAACCATTTTAGAAAGAGTTTGCATTGACCTACTACATTCAGGGTAAAAACAAAGCCACGCAACTGCTGAAGCCGCAAAGTTAGATTAGGTTGAGAGGGGTTGTTAGGTTGAGCAATCACAAACCACTAGGCATCAGTGTGGATCCATCGCGACTCCTCTTAACATAAACTATCTTGCGGGTTAGCTTCAACAGATGTGTGGCTTAGTTCTTACTCCATCCCAGAATGGATTTACTCAAAGCATTTTATAACCTTGCAAAATTATAGAACGAGTCTATAGTTGATTAGGCCCACCTCTTCCAGACTACTAAAGAATTAAATCCCTACGACAACGTGCTGTGCTCTGACATTCGCATAGCATAATGCGCGATATCCTCTGGTATACCTACATAGGTATATCATTGCAGTATGTTTCTGCAAATGTCAGTGCCTGTGAGTTCGGGCATCTTGGCGTATTTACCCAAGAGGCAATACCACTTCACACCACGGTGTAGTGGTAAGTGCATTTGACTACTACGCAATGCTGCCCGGGTTAAATCCCAGTAAATACCTAAAAGTTTTTTTTTTTAGGGTGTTACCTCTTTCGAATGTCTGATACGCATTCAATCAAAGAGTATCATTCGTCATGAGAAGCTTCTCAACTCGCCTTTGGGAGTCGACAAAAAACTGTAGATCCCTTCCATTCTTGCAAAAATTTAGCACACACGAAAATGCTTGCGAGAAGTAGGCCCTGGTTCAACCCGAACTGTAGCGCAACCTAAAGAAAGAAGATTTTTCACATAATCATTTCTGTATCTCCATTTATTTTTAGAGCAATCTGAAAGCTACCTCTGAAACATCCACCAAATTATAATTTTGCAATATTGGCCATCTATTTGTTTTTCGTTTTATCGAGTATGCATGCGGATAAACGTATTTATGGGCATATTACCCCCACTCCCTCCGTAGTTACTATGATACACGTCGTTTACGAAACCAAATACACGTACAACCACATTTTGAAAACGCATGTTATGTTTTGAAATTCTGGCTACATTAAAAATTACTGTGTGTCTGTAAGTCACAACGTGGTAGTTAACGTTAGTATTTTTAGAATGGTAAAAAACAATTCAAACCAAGAACTAAAAATTCATTTAAATTAGCCCATTATATTAAGAACTGTTTAAAAGTAGAATACACAAGCCCAAAAGTAAATAACCGACGTTATTACGAGAAATACAGCCGAAATAATTTCGAATGTGACTCAAAGTCACAACGTGGTAGGATTAGGGTTAAAGAAAAAGCGATAGCGATAGATTTGTGGCGAAGAGAAGAGCATAACATCTACAGAAACAACCCTCTCCCAACAGAATGACGATCAATGGCAATGGTTTACCCATCATTCAATGCGCGTATGGGTAGAAAGAAAATTAAAGAAAAAGCGACAGCGATAGATTTGTGGCGAAGAGAAGAGCATAACATCTACAGAAACAACCCTCTCCCAACAGAATGACGACAATGGCAATGGTTTACCCAAAAATAATGAGCAAATAATGAAAGCGAAAATTGGAATTATGTGAATTATGGAATCAAGGAATTGTATTTTTTGTATAAAAAGTAACCTAATCTCTAATCCAGGAAGTAGATTATCTATTCCCGAAAGTTTCATTCAAATCTGTTAAACCGTTAAAGTGTTATTGAGCAACAAACATCCAAACATCCAAACATCCAAACATCCAAACTTTCACATTTATATATTAGTAGGAAGGATAGGATAGGATAGGATAGGATAGAATAGGATAATCCGAGACAGTGGTACTGGAAATCATTAAAAGTTGCATTTTAACTTCCTCGGTGAAGAACATTTTATTTTATTTAAAAACAAGAAATGACGTTCAGATTCCAAAAATATTTTTAAATTAAAAGTACAAGTACAGAGTTCCAAAGATTATTATTATTAGTCGAATAAAACAAAAAAGCCATTTTTATTACAGTTTTCCAACTGCTGAAGTCAAACACCAGGGCTTATGCCCAATTTTAAATTTTGGGATAACATGTTTTAGTCACAATCACAGCACAGATGGATTCGGTTGAATCCTTTATTTTAAAATAATGAATTTGAAAATTAGAAGTACACAAACATCCGAACAAAGCACCACCACCATGAGCCACGTTAAGCAGAAAACTGATGTTTACGAAGGAAATTTCTCTCAACATTGGAAGGTTGGGATATTTTCGGTCCTTTCCTTGTCAAAAAGAAAGGACGAAATATTAAGAGAAGAGGATGGTTGCTCTCTTGAATTATCCTTTGGTATTTTGAAGAGAACATTTTGGAGACTCGAAAGTGACACTGGAAAGTAAGTTTAGTTCATGACCGTTACAAGATTTATTGGTACATACACGTATTTTGAAAAATGTAAATACAAATTATTTTACTTTAATTTAATTAAAATTGGGAAGATCAATATTAAATAAATATTATTTTTTGGATATTGTTTAATTAAGGTAGAGACACATGCTTTAGAAGTTCCTCAGGGCGGACCCTGGGTGACGGAAGTGCCAGTTTTATTGACAGAAAAAATTACTGTTTTGCAGAAGTACCGTCAATTCAAATAGACGTTTATTCAAAGACTGTACATTGTAATAAGATGTGTAATTCAGTTATGTACATATAAATCATATATAGAGAGGAACTAGTTTAGTGGTGCTATTGTAATATTATTTTAGTTCTTTAAATTCAAATTAATACCCCAATAGACTGCAAGCAGGGTTTTCGCCTTGAAGCAGTAACAGAAGTTGGAGCTGCCTACCAACTTAACTTCTAAGTGGCAGAGTGTTAAATCAGACACATATTTCATCATAAGCAGCACGTCATTTGACACTGCTGACAAAAATTAGATACGCACCTCATAACTGCCCGAACACAATGGCGAAGCTGTAATGGAAGTAGGCAGCGCTGTCAAAGTTAAAATACACGTAAACCCTATAGCGCGAACACAATGCGAGAGTCTTGGAGACGTCCAGACGCTGCTGGTCTGCCAGTTTTTTTTATGAAATAACATACTTCCTACTCCCAAACACTCTCAAACGCGTAACAAATCACATGACGTCGTGTATATGAGAACACCGCATAACTGACATTTTGCAAATTGTTGAGGATTCAATACAAAACACTTAATTTTTAAAATACTATTAGATACTAATTTTTAAATGAATTAATTAAAAATGACAATAAACTAAAGATTTTGTTGATGTGTTGTTTTTTCCACATCAATTGGTATAAAAAATTGTCACTGTTTTGGGTCACCCTGTAAATTTAAAGGGCATGGAAAGTACTATATAGACAACTATGTGCTTAGCAAAGACAACACATCAGCTAAAGTCAGAGATATGATTCTAAAACTCGAAGGAAATTATGAAGAATGTGTTTTTCAAAAGTGCATCAAAGTACATATATTCCTTTATCACAAAAGTGACACTCTTTGCCAAATCATGCTCGACAAATGTTCTTAAATATATCTTTTTCGGCATCGAAAATGCCAGTGTAATTTCTCGACAATCATTTCAAATCGATAAAGCAACTGTAAATGGTTCTGTAGTGCCAAAAAAAGTGTCCAGATAAAAATCACTACAGCAGAACAATTCGCATTGTTCGAATGCTTTTCGACACATAGAAAATAATCGTTTCGATATGTCCTGCTGGGAATTATTATATTCTGAATGCCATCGCATGTGGTGTCACAGTAAACATACGTATCTATATCTACATATTGTGAGGTTGTGTGTTTGAATGTAAATGTCACTGCAAAGGATAGAATAAAAGAATCAATTGAAGTGGAAAAGATCCGTAACGAAAAGACATTAGGCCGCATAGGGATTGTTTAACAATTAGGGTCATTTGACGAAGATTGTTGGTGTAACTGTGTCTTCCTTTTTCGATATTGTTTTGTTTTATATGTATTTGCAGAAAACCTTGTCATAAGGATGTATAGTGTGAATGATATTGTTTCTCAGCATGTCATAGGTTTAGGGATTATGCTTTCGATTTGGGTATTATCCTGTAATGCTATTGAATTTGTGTTGCGTATTAACTCTTTAAGTGTATGGCGTATGCGTATCGCTTTTATGTAATTTTCACAGACGATTTAATTTATACGTTTAAACTAAGCCTCTTAAGTACGTACTTACAAAAAAATAATTGTCAAATGGCCCAGCTATTTTCAGAAGCCGTAAAAAGTAGTGGTGTAGTCTCGCTACACCCATCGAGAACAGTGTTTATGTCATAAAATGTCATGAATTTTTTACGAGTGACTTTTGGTACACCGAACTGGAAGCACGAATTGCATTTGTGAATGTCGTTCAAGAAGTGCTTGGAATCGGATGTGTAACCTAAATATATTTGAATAAATTTAAATTTTCTCTGTTTCCTAATATTGAAAATGATAATGACGCTAAATTCAATAAATTATTACTTTTATTTATTTTTTTAACTATTTAAAAGAATGTATTTCATACTAGTTTGGATATATGAGCTTTTCGGTTATATGAACTGGCCCAACAATCATTCGTTCCTATCATAAAAGTAACCTGTTCGTTTAAGTGCTAAAAACTCAAAAACTTGCAATCCGATTGAGCTAAAACTTACACAGTATATTTGTTATGAAGCGAGAAGTGCATGTAAATCAAAAGCACCGTGTAGTAATAATTTTGAGATTTTGGTTTTCAGCGCCATCTATCGGAAAACTTTTGATTTACAAACATTTCTTACTTTATAACAAATATATTGTGTAAGTTTCAGCTCAATCAGACGGTTTTGAAATTTTGGAGTTCAAGCGCCATCTATGGGAAAACTTGAAAACTTTGGATTCACAAACATTTCTAATTTCATTACAAATATATTGTATATATATGTAAGTTTCAGCTCAATCGGGTGGTCAGTTTTGAAATTTTGAAGTTTCGGCGCCATCTGTCGGAAAACTTCAACATCATTAAAAGTATACATATAGTGTAAATATCAGCTCAATCGGATGGTTGGTTTTTGAGTTATGAGGTATCTAAAGAACAGCCAATTTTTATATACATACATACAGTGCCGGTAAAAAAAATAGCACCAACGATAGTAATATTACTATTTCAAAAAAAAACATCAGCTGAAACAATTTCTTTAGCTGCTACTGTTATATACTATTGCTTAAGGTGTTCTCTCTCTAAAAGTGAGATCACTGGTATCAAAATGATAACGGTCCTTTTTTTCCAGAACACTTTTGAGAGGGATGTACAATTTTGTACGGTAAAAATAATAGCACCATGCTTACGTTTTTGCTGGAAAAAAGTCATTTGTGCTGGATTTTTTAAAATAAAGCATCACAGTGTTCTGGTTTATTTTTTAAGTGGCGTTTGCATAGAAAGATATTAAAATTTCTAATTAATTACGAAGTTATGGGTCGCGGAAAGCATTGTAGTTCTGAAAAACGCGTAGTTATTAATAAAATGATTGCAGAGGGCAAAACTTATGCGGAAGTTAGACATTTAGTTGGCTGTTCCAATAAAATGATACGCAATGCCATTATTTTTGTACCAAAAGTTGAAACTCGTGGTCGAAAACCTGCTATGTCGCCATTGCTCGTCCGACGCTTAGTCCGGCAAAGCAAGAAGGAGCCGTTTAAACCTGCAACGGTGCTAAAAAAAGAACTTAACATTGGAGCATGTGTTGAAACAGTTCGCAGCCGACTTAGAGATAACAATTTAAAGGCGTGTAGTCCAAGAAAAGTTCCTCTTTTAACCGCTAAACATGCAACCAAGCGTTTGAACTTCGCAAAACAACATTTAAACTGGCCAGTAGAGAGATGGAGGAACATTTTATGGACGGACGAAAGTAAAATTGTAATGTTTGGCGGCAAAGGTTCTCGTTCTTACGTTAGGAGGCCTCCAAACGCAGAATACAACCCTAAATTCACGACCAAAACGGTCAAACACGGAGGTACAAGCATAATGGTATGGGCTTGTTTTTCCTATTATGGAGTTGGCCCCATACATTGGATAAAAACTATCATGGATCAACACGTCTATGTTGATATTCTTGATACAGTGATGCTGCCTTATGCTGAGGAGGAAATGCCGTTATTGTGGGTCTTCCAGCAAGACAATGACCCCAAACATACCAGCAAGAAGGCTAAAAAGTGGTTTGGTGATCATTCGGTGAATGTCATGGAGTGGCCGGCGCAGTCGCCTGATCTCAATCCAATTGAGAACCTCTGGGCAGATGTCAAAAAAGCTGTTTCAACTGTAAAACCGGCCAACAATGAAACGCTTTGGGCCGCGGTTAGAAACTCCTGGAACGAAATTCCTGTCAAGAGGTGCAAGGATTTGATAAATTCTATGACAAGACGATGTGAAGCCGTATTAGCCAACAAAGGACATGCGACGAAATATTAATTTTAATGCTTTCAACTTATTAATTATAGTCATAAATGAAATCTTTAATTTTGCCTAGTTTTTTACTTTTTAATTGCACAATGAAATTATAGTGCTATTTTTGTTACCGCTTGTTTCTTAAGTTATATTAAAAAATCTTAAATATTTTCCAAATTAATGAATAAATTTTGCGATTATGTTTCTAAAGACCTTCTTTTGAGTTTATTGTGTTTATTTGTATGTTCAAAGATTGTTTGCACGGATTTATCTCGTTTTTGCTACTTGAAAAAACTTGCTTCGTATCATGGTGCTATTTTTTTTACCGCAGCTGTACATATATATATATATATTGTATGAAGAAACTAAATATAAAAAAATAGAGTATAAAAATAAATTAAATATAATTTTGAAAATTTAAAGCAATCAAAGATTTTGAAGCTAATTTGTTTTAGTTTGAAGTTTATTGAAAATAAAATGAATGAATCATATAAGTGATTCGTTTAACAAAAGATGATAATTTTAATATTTTTATAATAATATTTTTAAATATTTTAAATATTTTAATCAATTAAAAAAAAAAAACATTGCATTTATTAACTTTATTAACAAAATGTATGCTTAAGCTACATATGCTCAGCCGGTTGCCAGATTTGACAATATTGCTGGATCTACCAATGTGCTGACAGCATGCTGACAATGTGAAATTAAAAACTACCTAACAGCATTATTGTTGGTCTGACAATCCTTTTTTTGACACCGTTGATGACTTTATGCGAAAAATTGACAGATCCGTTGTTAGACGTTGTGAGACTCATATTATTTGACCAACCTTTTACTGCACCTTGCATTTAATTGAACAGTCTGAAAAAGTGTAAGATATAAATTGGAATAGAACAAAAAGAGACACTGACGACAATCTTGGCCGCGTACGTATTGGGAAGCAGCGAGAATTAATAAAGTGACACACAACTGCCATAGGGATTCTATGCGAAATTACAAAACTTATTAAACAAGTCAAGGAGATAATAATTGTATTTCGGATATTCCAATTCAGTTTTTATTTTTAACTTCGAAACATGCCACGGATATCATAATACCGCTATCTCTCTGATGGTTAATTTGCGGTTATTGACCAACATTTTTCGTCGGTTTTCGATGTCGATGGTCTGCTACTGCGTTCATCATCTTCGATTAACTCGCGAGCACTTTTGAACCGCTCGTGCCACTGGTAAACGACCGTTCTCTTTAGAGAATCGTTGCCGAAACAATTTTCCAACATTTCCAACGTTCGCGCAACATCAAATCCGTTTTTTACGCAAAATTGAATACAAGTTCGTTGTTGCAAATTTAAATCCATTTCTAAAATTGAAAAATCGCCAGCACACACACTCTTGGCTACGTAACTTTTGCAAATGTCAAGCTATGACGCTAAGATATCAACAACCGGTGTACCAACTTAACAGAAAAACAGAACTCAAATCGGAAAGATGGGAGCGCCACACGGTGGTTATTCCGGGAACTTTTTGGTGGTATTCTCGATAATAGAAACATTTGAAAATGGTGCCATCGTCAGATGTCACAAACTGCGCACATCTGATAATATCAAATAAGTCTGCTTATTTTGTCATTACGATAAACCTGAAACCTCCTCTGTTTGCATGATTCTCAAATAGGGTGTTTTTTTTGCACACGGTGTATTCTAAAAAAAATCAGCGGCAAAAATTCTCGGTAGACGGAGCCACTACTGTGATTGTCCGGCTCTACATTTCTATTTGTTTACTCTTGTTTTTCAACTTACATATGTGCCACCTAATTTCAGGACCACCGCTACAGATTCACTAAAAATGTTGACAAGTAACCTTGGGCTACAAACTTATTATTTATTTAGTACGTCGAGAATCTGGGTCATACAGGAACTCTCCCCAAAACGACCTCCATCCATCCATAAACATGTTCGCATCTAAACCGCTGCTGCACTATTTACCCCATTTTTTTTCGTTAGAAACTAAATTGTGGTCACATTCCACCACAACCAAGCTAAATTCTGTCCACCAGAAGTTTCTTCCAAAAGGGAATTTTCTACAAACAAAAAAGAAGCAGATTTGCTTAATTAGTGAACATTTGCTTGCACACAGAGGAGTCCTTTAATTACATTCTACAGACGTTGACACTTTTAATCTGATTTAGGGGTGATGGGGTGAACGGAGCAAGTTGTGTTTATATTATGCAACAAGCCATCTAAGACATACTTAACATTTACGTGTACAAATTGGTCTTTCATCTATCATCTCATCTCACAATATTAACGATTCGTATTCGTGTTTGGCAGTTGTTGTCTACTGACAGTTCCCCGAATGTTACGCAACATAATTAACATTCAGGATACAATCTTCGTCGTATCACTGTGCTCTATGCACTTCTGTTATGGCTTTGGGTTAACGCCATCAGAAACACAATATTGTTATTAAAGCTTATTGTTGTTATGTGTGTGGTAGATTATAATATGATGACGATGACAGCCTGCAATCTACTTAAGGTAAGTGTTATACCTGCTTTGAGTCGTCGTTGGAGTCGTAAATTTCATGAGTAATACTGAAATTATGCAATTTAAATTCTATCGTGCCTTTAAGACTGCATAAAATAAAGGGTACGGTCGATATCTTCAGTGCGGAAGTACATCAAATGTTATTTTAAGTCCGCAAGAGTTTGTTCTGTATTTTCTTTGCTCATAGACACTAGAACAGAAATAAAAATCATGTATAAAATAATGATCACTCTAAGAGCCCCCGCACACTACAGACTTTCTATCGACCGATAGTTTGGTCGGGTTGGGCTGATTAGTGCGCACACTGGGCCGATTAAATATTCGGGTTGGTAGTGAGTGCGCACACTAGACAAACAATCGGCCGACTGTTCTCAAACGATTTGCTATTGTTAGTCGTTAAACACATTTTGCAGAGAATAATCGCTTAATGGTAGGTAATAAAAAATGTTCCAGCGAGGTAATCATTGCTTTACGCCAAAATATGTCCATAATTCCATATTTAAATACGAGGAAATATCCAGAACTTGGAGAAAATTAATTTAAAACTCAGGGCAAATTGAGCTATAGAAAAAATCGGCCGACTTTATAGTCTGTAGTGTGCGCACGTAGAAGAGCGCCGTACTGATTAAGTAGTCGGCCGATAGTTTGCCGATACTTTAGTTTGAAGGCAATCGTGTAGCCTATCAAACTTATTTATCGGCCGATATCGAATCGTTGTAGTGTGCGCACTCTCATATATTTTCATACTGATTAAGAGCCCGACTAAACTGTCGGCCGACAAAAAGTCTGTAGTGCGCGGGGGCTCTAAGAGCCCGACTAAACTGTCGGCCGACAAAAAGTCTGTAGTGCGCGGGGGCTCTAAAACGTGAGCAACAATTTTCGCTTCCGGTTAACAGTAAACTGTTTCAGCGAGACGTATCTTAGCTTGAAATTCCTTATTGAAGTGAAACTTCTTACTCGACTTCGGATCGCATTAAATGATCGCGTTATACGAGTATGGTTGCATTAAACGTTTAACCACAGATAATTTACATAGACATCGCATGCAGAGTAAAAAATTACCCTGCTTTAAACAACAAAATTTACTCGCAACCGGAATGATTGCTGCATATCGATTCAATAGATTGGTTTCAAACCATTTAAAGTTACATGGTCGTGCGAGTCAAACATCCTTCAGTGGGATGTAACTTGCAACTTCGATATACACAAGCTTTTTACAATTTTGATGTGTAAACATCAAAGCACGCGATAGCAATTCGGGGACGGAATACCGAACGGTTACGAAATTTGCAACTCAAATTTCATAGCACCGCGATGAAATATTGACATAGTGATTGCTTATGTTCCTGGTCAACTTTTATTTATTTTATCCCGGAAAATGGCATGGTTTTCAGAAAATAGTTTAAAAACTGCATATTGGGAAGGAAAATTATACTTAAACAGCCCTAACTCAATAATGGCTTATCGGATTGAAAAACAAAAAAATTGGTGAAATTAGTAAATTTTTCGCTGATTCATTTGAGATATGTATAAAACATCCTCCTGCACTGTCCTGAAACTGAGCAATGTTCGAAACAATTATTCAAATCATCGCCCGCAATTTTCCTGCTGTGGAAACCACTGCCAGTCGGGCAGCAGTAGGTATCGTTGCAATAGTGTGTGAGTATACTATATGTGCGTACTCTAATATGATCATAATGCTTTGCATTTCAATGTTCTGCAAATATTATCACCATTTGCGGCTGTCCCACTTAACCTATCTTAACAAATGAGGTGTCAAAAGAAAAAAAGATTTTTTAGAGCAGTGATTTGCATTTTCTTTAGACATCTCATTTGTGAATGTAGGTACGTTTTTCCGTAATAACTTTATTCATATGCTTTTTTTCAAAATTATTTATACTGATAAGCTTTCGATCAGTGTTAGAATCATTGAACTCGGTGCAGAACTAAACTCTCAGGAAGAATCACAAGCTCTTGCGCTAGCGATTTAATTATATAGAATTATAAAAGTAGATGAGGCGGTTTTCTTTGTTTTGTTGTTTTTTTTGTTTCTTCTATTTTTCTTATTCGTGATGAGATGACAGAAAAGAGTACATACCTACAAGCTGATATTATTTATGTAAGAACTTGGATGAAAAGTTTTTATAACCGCGGCGGTTGATTGTGTAGCGCGTCGGTTTTTCTAGTTTTGGCGCGCAGTAAACTATTGAGTCTAGGGGTCCCAGGTTCGTTTCCTGCCGTCGACTGCTGCGAATGGAGTGGATTCGATGAGTAAATATGCGATTGACTTGAATTTTATTGAACATAGACTAGTTATAATTTACTTTCTTTCCAATAAAGTGGAGCTACACACCCGCGTGATGCTTACACATAGCTCGGGACTGTTGGATACAGTCGCATCATTTTTTTCATTTGCTGCAACCCGTCTCGTCCGATTCGATCACCGAAATCAAGCAGCGTCGAGTGCGGTTAGTGCTTAGATCAGACTTCGGTTGGTTGCGTGGTATGTATATGTATGGATATCAGTAGTGTGGAGAATAGGTAACAAAGCAGTGACAGCGAAAATTGATTGAGGGGAGAGGAAACATAATGCATATGCGTGGGAGTGTATTCCCACACATCAGAGTTGTAATATTTTGCATTATTTTGTCTTGTTTTGTTTGATTTTGCATTATTGTGCATTTATTGAGTTAATTTTAATTTATTTCGTACAAAATGTAAGTAAATGTAGATAAATTAGGTAAAATAAACCAAAATAAGGCAAAAAAATTCAAAACTAATGTAATGAATGCAAATGCATTAATTAAGGCATTCAATTAAACGGTAGGTACCTAGAAAAAAAAGAATACAATCTTTTGAATGCTTAATGAATGGTGATTGCGTTCTTTTTATTGAAATCTCAAAATGTAGTCGATCACAAAATTGAATTCATTCGATTATTTTTAATGAATGCATTCCAAAATGAATTTTGCCACCCAATGAATAGGTATAAAGTTGATAAAATGGAAATCAAATACTTTTTTGTTAATGAAATCATATCGCCAAAAAATAGTTTGGGGCAAAATGGACACTCGAACATGTATGTATATTCGAGTGTGGGGTTAAATAGATACCCGAACAATTTGGTTTCATTGAAAAGCTAAGAACATTTTTCAACGATTTTTTGAGAAAAAATAACGGAGAATATTCTATGAATAGATATCCAAAAAAATCGAAAATTGTATGAATGTCTCTTTCTTTTGTCACAAATTCATTATCCTTTGTCCACTTCTACACGTACTATTTTTTTCTTGGTACAATACTTCGTCTTTTACAGTTTCCGGTTTGTTATACGTCAGTTCATGCCAGTTTGTTCCTCGTTGTTCCTTACAATAATTGTTTTTGATTGTCTGCTCGATTTTTGCAGTTTTCTTTGTTTTTTGTCATCAAAAGTATCTCGAAATCAATTTTGAAGTGGAGAATGCAATGAAACTGCTCGATGCTATAAATCCTGAGGTTTGATTTCTACTTAGGATTCCTGTCTTTAATCAAATCATTTGGGTAGGTGAACTGCACAGCTGAACACATCCATAAATGGAACGAAGACGAAGAAGACCATAATGTCGCTCAGACCTCAGAGTACCAACATCATAAGTGATGAGGATAGTGAATTGCCGAACGAAAAAATTATTCCAAATGAAGCCATTTCGATTTTTAACAAGGCTTTGGGATTGGCTGAAGGAGAGCTGGTTAGCCAAAATGACATTAGTGTCTTAAGGCGCCTTAGGGAAAAAGCAGTGAGAATGCTTTTGGAGAAGAAGAAGATGCAAAAACAAATGACTGATTTTTTCCATTGAATTTCGTATCGGTAATGCCCGTGCTCAGTTAATATTTAGTGTTACTTTTTATGCCATAACCTTTTATTTTATATGTTTCTATGCAATAACTTTTGGTTTAAAATTAAATAAATGAATTAAATATACTGTTATGCAATAGTTAAAAGCATTATTTTTGATTTGTTAAAGACAAGACGTTTTAAAACGAAAATCTACAGTGGGATTGCCCTATTCTTTTATTAAAATTTGACCTTCGCAAACGTGAGCTCTCCCGTAAAAATGAACTCCAAGTTTTTTTTAAAAAAAAGTAAAAATGAACTCCAATGGTTTTTAATTTTTCACGTTATCGACAGTCTACTGTATTGTTGAAATTTTATTAAAACGTATCCTTCTATTGTTGGTTCCTAAACCGTTACCGAAAGTATGTTAATGATAGTCTTGAACACGCAATCAAAAATCATCCATTACGAACTTTTCACAATATCTACCCTGATAAATGTAATTAAAAAACACCAAATTTTCATGGAATCGAATGGCGGTGTTAAACTGCATGTTGTCTCTGAAACTCGATGAAATTTAAAAAAGTCGCAGTTTTTTGCAGTTTCAAACAAAGTTGCAAACTGTGGGAAATAACTATACTTACTCATAAGTCAATAACAATCCTTTCAAGAAATTGACCAATTGTACCAATTTTCAACAAAAAAAAGCACTTGATCTCTAGTGACATCTGAAGTTGAAATTAGAACTACATTTTCGGCACTTGGAAATGACAGTGCTTGTCAGTAGGTGTCATGTTTTCATTTACCCACTTTACCAACTCAGACCAGATAAAGAAAACTCCAGTTTGTGTAAATAATACAATAACCGACAAGAGAACAAACTTAAAATTTTGTAGCTATTGCTATTGAATATTTAATTCATTTCGATTCACTTGACTAAGGTCCTATTGTAAATTCATTTAAGCTAAAGTGCATATCCTATATCCTAGATCCCATGAACCAAAGGATGTAAATATAACCATCATTATGTGTATTCATGTAGTACTATCCGTTTCACTAACAACCATGAAGATGAAAATTGGCAGGCAGTAAATTTTGACCTCTTATCTCAAGGTTCACATCCATAGCTCCACTGTATTGGAAATGCATCCTGAACCACATATACACATCCGGCGACTAATGAAACTCATACTTGCCTCCTCATACATATGTATGCATCCGAAATGCATTAGATTGTGTCGGATAGATTCCATGAAATTATTATCAACGTTAACAGAGTCAACAAAGGCAGGTAGTTGATTGTATAGCCGAATGGAACAGTTTTAAGTTTTTCTTTCTAAGTGGTGAATAATGAATCCTTTCTGCATTTCTCTTCTCCCCGGTAGTGTATTCGCAAATTAATAATTTAAGATTAATAACGATAGAGCATCATGGGCACAAGGGTTGTTGAACATGGTCATAGCTGCTTTGTAAATAGGTATCACCAGACAAATTAAGTTTGTTTGGTTGTATAGAGTACAACGTACATTGTATCTATCACCGATGATCTTGAATATTACTTTACAACTTATTTTTTTTAATCCTTTTCTGTTGATTTTCTAAAATTGTTAAAGGTCATAGTCCAAAGTACAATGGAATACTTCTCTGGCAACAAGGAAAACAAGCATAAGTCGTTTTCAAAACTTTTCAGGAAAGCAGATGAAAGGTTTGATGTTAGCTTACAAAAAACTATGCATCGTATAAGAAAGTGTTTTATATAGACATTATAATGAGAAAAAAAATATTTTTATACAATTACCCCACACTGTAACTTTTTGTGCAGGAAATGGATTTTCTTGAAGCACATGTTGGTTTCTTACGCTTATTGACGGGGACATTGAGTCAAAAATGTGCTGAAGATGATTTTTCGATGACTTTTGCACAGCCCAAACTGAGAAGTTTCAGCGCTTCAAATGATCAAGAGGCTTCTGTTCTTGAGTTAATTGTATCTTCTAAGAGTGTGGGCCAAGAACTTTATGCAAAACTCGCCACAATGTGGACTGAGAGATTCCCAATGCCTGTGAACGGAGTGGAATCGACTGATTTGGCTCATTTTGAACTGAAGCACTTACGCCCGCGATTTTTTCGGTACTTCGACTGGTACGTTTTCTCACTGGTACAGGAACATTTAATAATTCCATTCATTCCACAATCATCCTTTCTTCAAAATCAATATTTTAGATATGTCCAGTTTAATCGAAAGGCTCCATGAGCAACAGCATTCATATGTTGAAGGGTTTCTGGTGAATTCGCTAGCAGTACTATGTCATTTGCATATAGTACAGCTTTTATGTATAAGCCAGAAAACTCAATGCCGCGCGGCAAGCATTCTGTTACGTCCTCAATAAACAGCGCAAATAAACATGGACTGAGTGCACATCCCTGTCTGACTCCTGACCTCGCTTCGAACCAATCTGTTTTTTTCTCTCCATCCCATACCGCTATCTGATTTTTTTGTATATTGCTTTTCCAAGATCAACACAAATTTTCGAGACATTCCCATACCATACAATTTGTAGAATACAGCATATCGATCAACGGTATAAAAAGCTGCCTTGCAAGATATATGACTCTGCCATACTTCTTAAAACGAATATATTATAATCCACCGTTGAATATCCTGCCCTGAATTCTGCCTCATTTAGATCAATCCAAGTCGTTAACCGGTTTCGAAGGATTGCAGTAAAAACTTTGTACGGTCCATTAAAAAAAGGAAATGCATCTATAATCTGAAGGATCCGATGTTTATTTGCTTCTTTGAAACGATGTGGTGTAATTTCCCGATCCCATACCTTATTAAATAAAGTTACGAACTGATTTATGAGCAAATCGGTACTATATTTACCAAATTTACAAGGGATCACATCAGACTCTGATGCTTTGCCGTCTTTCAGATAATAGTGATCAATACTGAATATGTTGGCTGGAATTTATTCACTATAGTACGTCTAGCCTGTATGGTGTTATTACGGTTATTACGGACGAAGATTAGAGTAAGCGCTGTTAAAGTTGCGACCACCGACCCAGAATTTCAGTAGTAATTTTTAAAAATTTTCAAACGTTGCTCATTCGTGAACTTCCATGATAAGAACGTAAACCTTGACTGACGTTCTGACATTGACAGAAGTTTAAGGGTTCGTTTGTACCTACCCTTTGTAATGGCCGACCTCATTTTCAACATCTAATGTAAAAAAAAATTAATGAATTTATCACTTTGTTTAAAAGTTATTAAATATTCGGGAAGAAACTTTTTGCCCACCCTGTATACTCGCGTGTTCCAATAATACCACAAAAATAAACACTTTACCCATTAAAAGTTAAAACCCTCTGTAATCTCCAACAAGTTTGAGTATCACAAAAATGCCTTCCATCGACATCACCTCGCCCATAAAACACAACAACCGAACAGAAATCTCTTTTTTTTCCTCCCAGAACCCAAAAAAAAAAAAAAACACAGAAACTTTAAATTGCCTAATTGGAGAGATGGAGACACAGTTCCGGAGTCGGGAATCGGGAACAACTTTTCGTGCATACACAAACCTTTGTTGTAGCGCAAACAGTGAAGTGTGCTACCACACACAAAACAAAAGGGACAAGGACACACTTTTAGTGGACAGCTGCTGGTTGTTAGCGATATACAAAACCAAAATATTATAGTCGTCCGTACGAATCGTCCTTCGATCTGGTTCACTGAGTGCGGACAAAAACATATTTTGTTAGGGTCAAGCACAGAATCAGTCGTGTGGTTGTGTTGTAATTTATTTGGTAGAAGTTTAGTGGTGGCGGATGGAGCTGGCATTGGACATTTGAGCATTTGGATAGGCCATTGCATGAAATCGATAGTTGCCATATGTAAATTTTGTCAACTTGTGTGTCATGTTTTATCATCTACACAGCTTGCGAGACAAAATTAATTTTAACGAAATGTCCTGGCTTGGTAATAGCATATGGATTTCTGGTTTAGTGCTAGCAGGCTCTTGGTCGCTTGGTGAGAGTAGTTAGCAAACATTTGCGTGACAAGCAAATGTAGGTGGGCGGAAAGGCTTTTATGATACGGAATTTGTACGAGTATTTCCCGAAAACGACACAATGGCTGGAGAATATTGTCCTGTTGGTCTTACACTGGAACCATCGTGTGATGGTTTTGTGGGGGGAAATCTATGTAAAGCTTCCTATTCCTACCTACTTATATAGCTGCGTATATTACTAGACATTAAATGTCATCCAAGACTATTATAATAGATCTCGATAAAGCATTGCCAATACTGTCACAGGGTGGAGTAATTTCATACTCTTAACAGGAACCGATAAAAAGCCTGATGTATCTATTACAAATTCAGCTGTTAAGCAAAACTTTGTCTGGGCTTTAAACCACTGCACAAGTAATTCTTTATGCGCACACTGCACGACATCAGGCTGGAAGTGGAGTGTAGATACATACGTAGGTGCGTATAGTGTATGTACATAGTTGCAGCAAGAATGCCGTATGCATGTGCTTGTGAGATAGTTGTTGAGTAGAAATTTGTTTAGCCGATTACATGTTTCGATAAATTGGCTATTTTTATACCCTTTTGCCTATTCCCCAGGAATAGAATATTTTTTTAAATACCTATCAACAATGTATCGTAATAAACAAATTTTAAAAATTACAGATTTGTGTTTTTATTTTTAATTTTTGCAAGGCAAGTAACCAACCCACGGCTAAAGACCAGGAATCGTCACTGATAAACATCCCTAACAACCACTCACTTCGTACAATTTGGTGGAAATCTGTGTCACGACAAAAGGATTTCATTAACCTTCATCCCACCCTTGTGTAGAAAACTACACAAAAAACTGTCATTTTTCATCGGTTTTTCAAAAACTACTAATAGCTTCTGAAATTTTCTGATTGTATCAACAACTTTCTTTCTATCGGCCGATAGTTTGGTAGAAGAGCCCTATCAGTATGAAAATGTATGAAAGTGAGCACACACAACGATTCGGTATCGGCCGATAAATAAGTTTGGTGTACGGCCGTACGGCGCCCTTCCACGCGCGCACACTACCGGTTGTAAAGTCGGCCGATTTTGTCGATTGCTTTGAGTTTCAAATAAGTTTACTAAAGCTTGTTTTGATTTTTTTTTTGATCTATGGATGTAATGTATGTATATAATATTTATTTTTTACTTTTTTACTATTGAATTAAGAATGGCGTCACTTAACTAATCGTATTCTACTTGTCAATCCCTTTCATTTGATACCCATATTAAGGTGGTCGTGAATATAACGGTAATCCACCATCTTAGGGCGTCTACCATATTATACCATCGAACTTATACACTTAGGCGAAATTTCAGCATTATCGGATATCTGGGTGTGGGTGTAAAATCGATTCCCAAATTTTTCCCTCACAGACAGTGAATTTAATTGAAGCTTGTAAAAAAATCAAAATTTTATGCAAAAGGCAATGAATAAGAGCTGCATGGCTGCAGCTGCTTAAGGATAAACTTATCAGAGAGGTTCGAATATTAGCTCTGCGAAAAGCAGCAGCGAAAGAACTTCATTACTGGACATAAACTGAAGGTAATAGATAGGCCACATGCTTTCTACCAACCCCCTTCCATTGGAAGAACTAAACAACTCCTTCAGCTGTCCATAGGGCAGATACCGGATTTTTGACGATACACTGCATTCAAATAACACACCCGGCCATGGCAATTGCTCTAGAACAATGTCGACTGCGCAACGAGGAAGAAGAAATATCCAATGCCACTGTAGTTGCTCACCAGGCACACCTTTACGTTTCCTAGGTATACCTTACCTTAACCTCTTGAGACCCAGATGAGAGAGATCCAGAATGGTCATGTGTTCGATGTTGCTTATGGTCGCTCATATGGCTTATCTGAAAGTAAATTTCAACTTTAAAAAAAAAGTGGGATGGGCAGTTTCCGAGAAAAGGGGGGTATCATATATTAGACATTAGGTCTATATCAAACAAACAAATAATTTTTTTATTTATTTTGTTTGTTTATTTTGAAGAAAAAACAATTCTATACTAAGTTGTATAAACAAAAGAAAGAAAGAAAGCAAACAAAACAATGCTAAACTAATTAATCCTTATCACGACGAGAGATTTTTTGTATTTTCAATCTCCAGTACCTAGTCCTGAAGTGTAAAGAGCATATTTTTAATGCATAAAAAGTTTATTTCGAGTGCTTTCCCGTAAATAGTTTCTCTTTGAATTAAATAAATAAAATATGAAAATTCTTTTCCAGAAGTACACATATGTGCACCGCAGGTCCGAAGAGGTTAACGCAGATGACATAAGTGGCAGTTTGCGCAAAGAAATGGAATTTATTAATAAATCTGGCGTCATGAGCGAACTTTATCACGAGGACATTAGAATAAGCCCAATGTAGCCACAGTGAAGTCCCACTACACATATCAGTCTATACTACTATACATACATGCATATTATATAGAATGAAAAAATAAAGAATTTTGTATCAATCTCTCTGACGGAATGTGTTGCCAGAAATGTAATGGATGGCAGTGTATGCACTCCTCGTCTACGCATCATACAGAGTCATTTGCCATTTAAGGCGCACTTGCAATACTCAATTATTTAAGCTCATATATGAGTTTAATTTCCTTCCTTATTGAAACCACAGACAAAATAGATTTACTTAAGTATCCCCCTTAATATAATAATATTTGCATACGTTCTCATTACTTACCTCTACCTCTACTATCTTGAATGCAATTTACGCATCACGCATATGCAAGCACCTTGATCACAAGCAAGTCAAAGTCAGGATATCCATCCTGTAGGGTTCGATTTGAATTTTCACAATTGATAAGAAAGATTTTGCCCACAGATACAAAATACGAGCTACCAGACTAGTAGTGGGCTTAAGAAAAGGAAGAAATATTATCCTTAGTTGAGTAATGGCATAAGGATACAACAATGTAAACAATTTTGCTAGATTTGCCGACAAAGCAGGATAAAGAAGTGATTCCTCCCCAACTGTTGCCTGTGTATAGAAGTGGGATAAAATGTAATTTAAAGAAATTTAGAATTCTTCGTCCTGAATGGAGACATGAGCTTCATCCTTCTCAATAGGATATTGGTATGTTCAGGATTTCAAAATGTCAAATGAATTGGCAAACCTGTGTGAATCTCGACGTGTGTATGCTTGGAGATGGAGAATGCATGAAAAGATAAGTTGATTGTGTGTCTATGTCTACCTCTCGGTTAGAAGGGGAGCGAAAAGGAAATGAAATATTGATAACCGATTTATCTCTTAACCAAGAATTTACACTTTTACCCATAAGGGGGGAAGTTAACGGGTTTGACAGAAGTTGGCCATCATTTTTCATCCGAAAAAAAATCGAGAGTTTGAATACGTCTGCAAAAGAAGGCTCTCGGGGGAACTATTTTTCTCAATTCAATTTCATTGGATTAACACAGAAACGGAAATCGGGTTTGGAAATTTTTAAAGAGATTTTGGATTGAAAGTTTTCCTTTCGTGTGAACCTAGAAAAATGATCGATTAAGTTACAAATTTGGTAGAGTAAAGATTTGCGAAACTACGTCTATTACTTAGCAGTATCGGTTCAGGGAGATGCTAGTTTTTTAATTTATTTACCCGATTCATCGCAACCAGAAATGCATTTTCCCGTCCCGGTTATTTGAAAGATTATTTACAGTTTACACAGTCTAATTTAAGAATAAAAGACATGTCTATCGAGCAATATTTTATTGATCGAAGAAATTATTTCCAGTTCCAGATGCGAGAGCTCTGTTGCGGGAAACTTTGCATCATCAGTCTGCCTTGCAAGGCTGTCGAAGAAATATTACGCTACCATCTTGGAATCGGTTGGCAAGGCAATCTCAAGTGGAAATGATTGTTCATGTATACCTATCGGTATGTGGGGGGAATGTTCTGATTTTACTACTATCTGATTTTTATCTATCGATTACAGCGCCATCTGCGCTAATTCATACAAACAAACTATTTAGGATGGAGACACCGGTCTTGTACTGTATTCTTCGGAGTCATGTATAACCTCTGGATTTGTTTTGTGGCACTCTACGACTGAAACTAAACTCTTGGGTAAGAGAATGATGTATCATACTGATAAGGATCTTTTATGTGATGTCCAAGAGCCTTGTCGGTTATGCCGGTGAGGTTCTTGTAGAAGATACTTCCATTTGATCATGTCTTGCAAGTGAGTAGATACATGCTTTTCACCGAATCTTTTCCTGACGCTTTAAATACGAAGTTCAACTTCAAGCATCGCTATTCTCCTCTACGTTTTCTGCGTTTTAGACATCTTTAAAATGGGACTCACCATTCCAGTATCGCTGTAAGCACTCCCCCTGAAGTACACACAAATGCAATTATTATTATTATTTTTTATGTTATTAAAATGCAACCTTAGCAACCTTAGATGATATCTGGATTTGCCCCATTTTGCAGAATGATAAACTTATGCTTGTAGGTACAAGCACATAAAGGACTGTGTAGGTGCACTAATGAAGGGAATATTATCCCAGTAGATGCATACGTACATCAGCTGGTGGTAATATCCTTCGTCATTATCCTCGGTTCGTTGAATGCTATGTTGCAATTCTAATCCTGTGCCTGTCCCTTATATGCGGATGACCTAGTATTTTCAAATTAATTATGGCTAACTGAGGTTGTTTTTTTTTTCAGTGGAACTCATTCAGTGAATTATAAAAAGGGATCTACTGACTCAAAATCTCGAAAACGCAGAGCTGCATTTACCGCTTTGACATAAAAACGCACTTAGAAGGGATTTATCGAAACTCCAACACGTACATGTACGCAAACAGTCGCGTTACTCACATGACAGATACTTACCAACGCCACCTGTGGGAAGTTTTTGTGACTACATCAAACTATATTATTACATTTAAAATTTATATTGTTTATATGAAAAATATATGCGGGGAAAACTACGTTTTCGTGAATATGTATCTGCACCCCAGCGCCACCTATCGGGTCGAAATTTTGCCAAAGACTTTCATTTTATTTAAATATTATATGGTGTGAATTTGAGCCATTTTGGCCCATAAATAAGAATTTTGAAAAAGCGTTCTAACATAAACAAAAACCACCCGGAGGAATGATTTTAAACACATCATATGAATCAATTTCAATTTAATTAAAACAAATCAATCATCCATTTATAGTTACGGTGGCGCGGCGTTGCCTTTGGAAGACAAGGTCCATACAGTGACAATCAATGCAGATCGAGAACTTTTGTGGTTAGTCTATTATTCAGCACAGAAACGGGGGCAATATTTCAACTGGAATAAATGTGGTTTTCATAGATACCTCACATTGTTGCGATAAGAGTGCAACCAGAGATGAGAAAAAAAAGTGCTGCCTAACAAGATATCGACTATCGAACCTGACAAAGAGGAAATAGAATAGCCATCGAACTGTCAATTAAAACAATAACAAAACCATATTTTCTCAGCAAACATCGTTGGTCTTCTCAGCGGATTGTGTGAAGAAGAGGTTAAATATCGTTCCATCTTAAAAGGATTTTGAAGTCTATGTAGAAATGTAAAGATTGATTGTTAAAAGAAAAGCAAATAAAATACAACTTAGCTGAACGCTGTTTACCTTCTCAGTACGTTTTGTTTTAGTGTTTGAAACACTTATAGGTAAACATGTTCATTTTAAAGTTCAGGTATAAATGTGAGTATATCTTCCATCGTAATAATGTTGTGGCATTTATATCAGCTTTGTTTATTCACTTTAAAATTATTCCAATGTACAAGTTCTTATATATAGTATGAAACTATCACGCCACACGCATACAAAGTACGAGCTTGTACATACTTATACTTACATATAAGTTCACCCCAGTTCAATAGAAACGCGTGTGCCATTGAATACACGCAACTAGCTGCCTGTTAACTTGCCGTTATGCCTTAAACCAGGCTACGTATACTACAAATGAGACTTGGCAACCTTCCTTGGAATATTTTATCATAAGTTAACCATCACCAACACATGCAAAATTATTGCTGTACGCAGAGATAGGTTATGATCTTTCATGTGGAGGCACATAGAAAAATGTGGACTTTTTCGTTGCTATTAAGCTTTCGGAATGATTTTTTATTTTTTTTTGCCACAGTTTCCTTAAATTATTTCTCACAAGCAAGTTTGGAATGTCCACGTTTTTCGCTATGCTGGCAACTATATTGATAGCTGGAATTCTTCTCATTTAGTAAAGCAGCAATTGGTATTTTGTCGAACAAAATAAAAAGAAAAACATAATATGGAACCTTTATGGACATCTTTGATAAATGAAAGAAAATCTGAAAGTTTGACATCTAACCCAACTATAGGGTCATCCAACAAGATGTGTGTTTTCAGATTAGAAGCCATTATTGATCTGTCAACAATCAACTGTCATTGCGATGACTTTTGATAATTAAGGGGGCTATTATGATTGGCGATTCGCCTAATTTTGGCGAATCGACGCTCTAGGCGAACTATTCGATTTTTAGTATTATCATTGGCGAGTGAATCGATTCGCCTGAAATTCGAGTCACTCGTTATACATTTAACGAGTGATGTGAAAGTCATTTCAAAACAATTAATTTGTTCTGAAAGTGAAATGCATAATATGTATATAAGTGGGGAATTTTAACAAAATGTTTAGCATTTATGAGCTATTCTTTGACGAAGATGATGAAGAGCTTATTAATATGATTAAAAAGAACGATTGGAGACAATTCCAATCCGTTTAAACTTCCAGATATCAATCAGTCAGATACTAAAAAGTAGAAATTAGATTAAATTTTTTTTTTAAAACAAGCTTTAATGAACTAAAAACTAAAAAAAAATGTCCGAGTCACCAATATGTGACTATTAGTTAAAGCTTGTAAACTGTTTTATTTTTGAGTGTTTTTGTTCCCTTTTTTTAAACTTTTTTACCTTGTACCGACTGTCCGGAAACCATCTGCATACCAAGAGACTACTCGGTAACGTGCCGGATATCAAAAAAAGGGCCGGAGAGGCCGGATATCCACAACTAACACCAACTTCAGGAGGAACCAATACAATTGAAAACACGGTGATTGCAACTCCAATGCTTGTTTTAGGTATCGGATAATTATTTCAAGAATAGATCATATGACATATAGACGATTGAGTTCGTAGATCTGGACACGGCTCGTCTCTCGAAATATTAAATAGTGACTAATATCGAATTTCTGATATTTCTTTAAAATCTTCCACAATGTAAATATACATGATATGTGAATGTGCCAACCAAAACCCATTCAATACCCTATTGCTTTCAGAATCTTTGATATTGCAGCTTGAATTTTCGTTAAATGGAGGATTTTTTATTGTGACTCATCTTTAAAGTTCCTGTCTTCATTTTGCAGTTTTGTTAATCGAATTCACCGACCTAAGGCTTATAGCGGTATCTATTAGATATTTATCATCCCTTAAAGCCCAACTTATCCTAATATTTACATTTTGATAGTTTACAGTCTTGATAGTTGACAGTTTTGGGATACTTTTATTCAAAACTTGAAAGCGGAACTTTCTTTCTATCATCCTTAAATTAAAGACTGACTAACTTGTTGGCTGTATTCGTCTCAAACGGCATCTAGTAGAGCATTGTAATAAATACAACCCACATACATATAAAAACTCGTAACAAAACGGGCGACTTATGGAAAATTGAGAAGAAAATAAAATAAAATTCTATCTTCATCAGACATACCCGTACCTTCATCCTTTTTTCAAAGAGTCAACAGAAATTTTATTGTTTTGTCAAACAAAACCCCGAAATCCCCCTCCGAAAAAAGGTAAACAAAAACATTGGTAATATTCCAATCGGGACCAATAAACATTTGTTCGCCTGCCACCGCCACCGCCACCGCTATCCCTGAATCCATAAGGAGGGTTGGGAAAAGTCATCATTTCCACATCAGCGGACGGCAAAGTAAGTAAAGGAAAACCTTTAAAAGATTCCGTGCCACAAATATGAACCGAGACGGAACCCTATCCCATTGCGGCATGGAGGTAGGATGGCAGGAGAAAACTGCCTCGCACGCAATATGGCAGGTATTCAATACAATAAACTTATCAGTTGTACCCTGGAAGCATATCAATTAGCCAATATAGCCGAGCTCTCATTCAATAAATAAACAATAGGCTGGCAAAAGCGATGGCTGGCAACCTTGAGACGTCAATGTACTCGTATTCCTGCTGCTGCTGCTGTATTAAGAAAATGGTGTCGCTGCCGGTTGGAGGTATGTTCCCAAGAATTTCGTATAAATAAACAATTCACGTAGTTTTGGGTTCTCTCAAAGAGGGGGGAAATCCTTTTATGCTCAACGGTGTTGGGGGAAAGTGTGTACATAGGCAAAGGTTGAGTTGATTGCTTCGTGTTGAAATATTAGCCCGGAATAAGGACGGCAAATAGGTCCAACTTTATTAGCCTTTTGCAAGTGTCACTTAAGAAAGTGCGATTCGAAGGAAGATTTCCAATGGATTACCCTATTTGTGGGTCAATTAAATTCGCTTTGGGACAATGAACGTTACAGGTGGCAGCGGCAAATTAATCATCAAGGTGGACTTAGGTGGGACTGTAGGGGTGGTATTTATAATATGTATCCTCTTTTGTGGGTCAAACAAAATGTTATTCCTCCTCAAGCAGCTTATTGCAATGGCATCCAGAAACTTTAGCAATGCGCTCTTTATTTGCTCAAGCAGTTTTGAACTTGACTGTAGATTTAAATAATTCATATGACTATAAGTCTTCTTCTACCTATCTGTACCGTATACCGTATATCAATGTACAGATACAATTGATATCGGCCCGGTAGTTTTCGAGTGAACCGGTCGTGAATTTCTCAAAAACTATGCAACTTAAGACTATCGTTATAGTTTTCGTTCATAATTTAGCTAAATATCTACAAACCATGATTTGTTCATATTTTTGACTTAAGTGGTTTCGGTGATAAGGACTGCGAATGGTATTTTTTCACACATTTTTGGCAATCACTCCCAAAGCTTCTTAAAGGAAAAAGTGAAAAAAACAACTGTTCTTTAAATCCTTGCTTCAAGCCCTTTCGAATGATATCCCACATGATATACAGTCCGATTCACTTGATTAGACGCACACAATTTTTTTCCTTAAATTTGGATCAATAAGCAAACAATTGCATTCAGCAGAAAGGTGCAAACTACATGTGTTTAAAATGACTGGGGCAAAGTTATCTTATTAGATGAAAATAAATTCCATTTGGACGGACCAGACGGCTACGGTTTTTCTTCTTTCGAATACCATCCAAATTGAATTTATTTTCATCCAATAAGACAACTTTGCCCCAGTCATTTTAAACAGCTGTAGTTTGCACATTCGGAATCATCTTATCTTTGGAAATTGTAGTCGCTGTTGCTTAGTTGCAGGATTAAGCGGTGGTTTTTTGTATTAGCTTTCTTAGCTTTAAGTTTTGAGGACTCATAATTGGGCAACGAACAGATGATTTACTGGCAGTAACCACAGCTAATACCCTGATGTTGTTTGTAGAGTGAGCATAATTGGATGCTGACCTCTTAGTTTTCCGCTTGTCTTGAGGCGTAGGAATCACGATTATTAATGTAATTTCGCACAGCATTTTCACATCGCTCTATATCACGGGCTTTTTCGCGGTTTGAAAGACCTTCCGAATGGTAAGCATCTATTTTTGCACTTTTCTCTAAGGTTATCAGTTTTTTTTTGTCCATTTCATTCCTGAATAGAGGACAAACACTTCCTCTAATTACCAATAAATATTTAACTGCAGTTTGCTCCATTAATCTTTTTCTATTAACTAAATTTGCCCGAGCGTCTAATCAAACGAACCGAAAAAATGCTGTTATTTTGACATGATTGAGAAAAAAGAGAGCAAAAGTACCGTTAGGTGTCTCTCACCAACATTTTTCTTATGTCATTTTACAGAGAAATTACTAACCTTTCTGCTGAATGCAATTGTTTGCTTATTGATCCAAATTAGAGAAAAAGAATCAAGATTTAAGGAAAAAAAATATGGGCGTCTAATCAAGTGAATCGGACTGTATTTTTTTAGATTTTGTTTTTGTTTTTTTTGAGTTAACATACATTTCGCCATTTTGTTGTTTGACAATATTTTTGAGTGATAGGTTAGTAATCTCAAATTTATGTATGTGGACCACCGTTATGTATAATTATGCACAATTTCAAGTTTATAGATAGAACCGTATTTGAGGTTGTTATCGTGAGTGCAGGGAAATAAGTTCCCGGAAACTAAGTCCACTGAAGACTTAGTTCCCATTTGGTGGGAACTAAATCCACTTTCGGGAAGTGGACTTCGTTCCCATGCAATGTGGGATTTAAGATCCAAAAACTGTGTGGTTTTAACTCCCCTTAAATGTGAAATAAATTACTACTTTTACCAAGAAGAAGTAGGGCATTTTTCAACTTTATTAATGAAATAAAAAAGAAAGACTCTGAAATGAACCATTTTTAGTGCTTTGACTGTAAAGAGTAAGGATACAAAAAAAATTCTTGCAGTAGTACTTACATGTTCTGCATAAGCGAAATTAATTATAAATTATTTGTTTGTACCCATATGATATGAGTTATGCTCAAAAACTAAAAATTTAAAGCTTCCATTTAAAAATTAGATATTTTGTGCATAAACAGTGAAATATGTAAGGGAGGGAATGCTGCCCCCCCCTGCGACCCCCCTGCTTGTTCGCTGTTGGATTGGAGTTGGATGCGAGGTTGGATACATGCAAAGCTTCTTTATATTGAATTCTACACTATCACTCCATCTAACGTTCACTTTGCATAGCTATATCCAACCACACATCCGCCCCCAATCCAACAGCGATCAAGTACGGGGGTTGTATACATACATATTTCACTGTTGTTACATATTGTTGATAAAAGTAAGTTCCCTCTTCACATTTTTTAGTGTGTTTTAAGTTCCCATAAGAAAGTGGAGTTCGTGCCCACGTTGCATGGGAACAAAAACTTAGTTCCCAGGAACTTATTTCCCTGCACCGTTATCGTGACAGACATTTCAGAGTTCTTCCATCTTTCTTTAGGTGGCGCAACAGTTCGGGGTGAAGCAGAACCTGCTTCTCGCAGCCATTTGTGTCTGCTTGTTATATTTTTGCACGATTATTTTAGAGTTAGAGCGAACTTATAAGGCTTCCGTATTTCCATATGGGTACGGAAACCTAAAAACATATCAAAACTTACACATAGCTCGAACATTTGTAACAGCACAGTATCCACCTTCTCTTATTACATTTTGGCGCTGAATCCTTTCATAATTTCACTCACTTCCAATGGAGTTGCAAACTCTTTTTTTTCTTTTTTTTTTATTACCAAATACACTAGTAGATGCATTTTTGAAACGATTTGCAAGTGAAGGGTTATCGTTATCATTTATTACAGAAAATATTTTCAGGGGTGGTAAGTAACAGTAGATTTATTTTATTTATGAACTTTCCACTCTTCTGCCACTGACAGTTCAACCGGGGTTGCACGTTGCACCTAATTAACTGTAAAATAATTCATTTTATCTGTTTTCTGTTGCCACTGAGTTTATGGGTGGTCTTCTTTGTTTGTTCATTTATTGTAAAGTGAAATTTTATTTTCAAAAACAGTTATTTTATCTACGAGTGGAATATTTTTCTAATGATGATATGATGGGGATGAGCATTCTCTTCTCGTGTGGCATTTAGAAATGCAGTCAAAATTAATAAAAATAAAATAATAATAATAAAAGTGTGTAAGGAAAACCGGAAGAGAATTTAATTAGAGCAAGGTAAGTGCATATGCAATATTTTCAAAACTTAATATTGAATAAGAATAAGAAGACTATTAACTTATACTGTCTGGGTATTTGTTTCTCTGAAATGTTGAACTAAATGTTGACTGCGATGCAATTCATGTGGAGAAGGCGATATTTTCCAATAATTTCTTCATCAAAGAATTGCAAGGATAATGATCTCTTGGTATGGCGGAGCATTGTCATTCGTGTGGAATTTAGAGAATCTTGTGGTTAGATGGGAATGAACGAACAACGCTACAAGAGACGTGGCATAGCATAGTATCAGATAGTCAGATCATCAAAACTAAATTGTCTAGGAATGCCTTGATGAACATTATACATAGAAACAACGTCAACATCTACTGAGTACCAGGACACGTGGCGATTGAAAGTAATGAATAAATCGGTCAAATTTGCCAAGAGATGTGCTGCTAAATACACCCTTCGTGGGTTCTGAACCCTTCTGCAGCATAGAGGACACACAGTTAAAGAGAGGCTTCGAACACTGGGGAAAACTAATAATTTTTAAGTCCGGGGGGGGGGGAAAACAGGGTCTAGGACAGGTAAATAAACTTTTGGGTAACTGTAACTTGAGAAATATTCACCGAGCGATCGGACCGCGGCGACATTTTCTCGGAAAAACTTGGCATATCGAAGTCCTGTCGCCTACGGAATTTCGCTAGCGTCTTCAAGACGGAGCTACTAGCAATGTTTGAGGCTTGTTGCAACTTAATAAACGACCCAGTTCCCAAACACAACATTGCTTTTATAACAGATAGCCAAGCCGCAATTAAAGCCATAAATTCGAAACTGGTAGATCAATGGCAAAAAAAACTTAACTGTTTGTGGAGTCACTCTGTTCTGGGCTCCATTCAGGACAAAGTGCCATAGAAGAAAACGAGAGTGCCGATGAACTAGCCAGGCGAGGGTCTCCCCTTAACAGCTCACTTGCGGAAAATATTCATATCCCATTAAGGGCAATATACTCTCACACTTACTCAAACTGGCTGGTCTCAGGTGAAACTGTGTCATATCCAGAAATATATGTCCAAGTTACAACAATTTCTGCTGAAGTTGCAATGATGAAAATGAAATTCATTTTCTGTGCAAATGACCGGCCCTGGCGAGAGCCAGGCAATGAATACTGGGCAAACTTTTCTTCGAAGACCTTAAAGAGTTATCCAAGAAAAATATTGTAGAACTGATTCTCTTCCTAAACTCCGCAAAGTGGATATAAATATCTCAAACTACATTCGAATAAACAAAGTTGTGATATCAAAACGGCACCCTTTTGGGTTATTTGGATTTTTGTCCATAGAAACCCTCACTTGTACCTACCCACTCATAACTCGAAAAGATTCAAAGCTGGTATTAGCCTTAATTCCGCAACCTGAGTGCGCTCAGTTACGGGGCATTGTAATGTCAACTGAAGGGACATCTCAAGAATTATGTTGAGATGAAGACTCATGCAGATTTTGCAATGAATCGAGTGAAACTCCAGAGCACATACTGAGTGAAATGGTGTAAATGGAGCATTAGTCCAGAAGAGACTCCAGTGTTTGGGCAAATACCAACTTACAGAAGAGAATCTGTTACTCATAGGACCCAATCTGGAATAGGTGCTATGACTTAGGCAATTCTCATTTGGGCTATGTGTACGATAAGCTCTGTGTAACCAGTTCCAAATGGAATAATGATGAGATGGATCTTCTTCTGCCTAGGATTTGCTGTGGGCACAATAGACCTTAAGGTCGCAATGCATCTCTTTCTTTTTTCTTTAGGCGGTGCTACAGCTCGGAGTGAATCAGGGCCTGCTTTTCGCAATCATTTGTGTGTGCGTGTTATGATTTTGTATGAATGGAAGGGACCTATAGTTTTTTTGCCGACTCCGAACGGCCAGTTGAGAAGCTCAATCGTGACAAATGATACTCTTTGATTGCTTGTCAGACATTGGTGGCATTGGTGGCACCCTGAAAAAACGTTTAGATGTTTTCCTGGAACTGGACCCGGGCAGCATTGCGTAGTATTCTAATGCACTTACCACTACACTACGATGCTCACGCAATGCATTTCACCCTACAATCATATCTAATAACAATTGAAGGAAAATAAGAAGTGCATAAAATTTATATCTGAAAGTGTTAGATATTTTTCAGTTGAACTCGAAATGTATATACAGATATATCAATGAATTAAAAGGCAGTTGATAACATTTTTCCATTCAACATTAACTAAAGGTAATCTAATAAAAACGTTATTTCAATTCATTTCTATATAGTTTTTTATTATTGCGGATTACCAAAAGCTAACAGAAATGACTTCCGCTCAGAAGACTAACAAGAGATTAGAGATTAGATTAGATATATTGACTTCAAAAATAAATACAATTTACATTTTCTTAACTTTAAGTTTGACTTAAGTCCTTATATGGTTTGGCCCGTCTACCAGAAGACTAACAATGTATGTCAAAGAGTAATGAATTTCAAATTGACCTCTTTAAATTGACGGCTTAATTTTGAGATCCAATACAAACTCATTCATTCCAGCACTATGCTGAGATCCACACCCATACGCTAAGAGTCCTAAAACTCATTCCAAAATAATTTTTTATTCAATTCCCAAAACAACATTTCCCAACGAGAGCAACGTATAATCCAATTATACATATGTATATAGAAAAAAAATTATTTCAAATTTAACTCCACTCCATACCTAGGTGATTAGCTTTTTTTTGTACCCATTACAACCATACGGTTGTGACGTGCGTTCGGATTACGCCCTCAGGGGTTAGGTTCGTGTTCATTGAGTGGAAAAATGTATTTCAAATGATTATCGCTTTCGTCTGTTTACAACGCGAATTAGCTTTGATATTCGTATCGTATCAACATCAACTCAACACAGCCATATGTGCAGCGTGAGAATCACGTTTCAAATATTGTGATGAAAATTGAATTATTAAACAATTGAGTGTTTATCTGGTGTACATGTTAATGACTATGACGACCGACAATATACATAGATACTTAGATGGGAAATCAGTTTTTTAACCAACGACATTAACTTGTAATAAATACAAATGACTTAGAAATCGCAGATAGATAGAGGGAAATCTCAGAAGGATACTTTAGCGTTATTTATTGCAGCGGAAATAAAAATAAGGACGAAAATTTTAAAACTTTTCGAAGTAGAGTTGTGCAGAGAATTTTCGCATCAGCTGGAAAATTTAGCAACTATTTATAAAAAGGATCCTAGCTCCGACTTGAGGAGCAGTTTCTCGTAAAACAATCAAATCCAACCATTGCATACTTTTAGGACATAACAAAAATAGCTTGTACATACTTCAACGAGCTGTGATTTGTATTTGTATGGAACTAGGCTTATATCTTCCAGAGAAGACGAGTGCGACTTCTACATAATATGTATGTATACATATTATATGTATGTATACCAGCTGTAACCTGGTGAGCTTTGCTTTACCCATGGAGTATCTGTGTTTGTGTCATTCAAAATGTCAGTCTGCTGTTGGCTGTCAATTACATTTATTTATTTATTTATTTAATTATTTATTTATTTAGAGATTACATCATCTTACAGACTACCGAAACTAAACTAAGGTACAATGTTAGCTATAAGCTATAATACAACATAATGTTTAATTAATTAAAAAGTATAAAGATAATTTATCGTATTTTTCAAAGTTATTCTAGAATAGTGAAAGTTAAAATCAATAACATTGGAAATTAAATTAGTTTCCCTGATACAGTGAGTTAAAGGCTCATTGAGAGCATAATAATTCATTCTATGAACATTTTCATGGAATAGGCACCGCTCCGTTAGCTGGCGAGAAGGTGCATAAAGGTTGATTAAAGATAAAGGAAATGGGCAATTAATATGATGAGAAAGAATATCACTTATAAAAATCACGGATAGCATTTTATGGCGATTTTCAAGTGTCTGAATGCCTATAAGTTGACATCTGGTAGTATAAGGGGGCATTTCTATGTTCCAACCAAGTATCCAAACGACGAACCTAGTAAACTTTTTTTGGATGCTTTTAATACGTTTGGAATGAATGTTGTAGTATGGATTCCAAATGACACAGCAATATTTCAATATTTGGTGACAGTCAGATAAAATCCCTTTTTTTTAATTTCGATGTTGAGTGCCACCTATAATAAAGGGTGATTTTTTAAGAGGTTGAGAACTTTTTTTAAAAAAAAAACACAAAAAATTCGAAAAAATGAATGAAATATTTATTTGAATCGATAGTTTGAACCTTGCAATTTAATGTTTAAAGATAATTTCATGCAAATGTTGACCGCGGCTGCGTCTCAGGTAGCCCATCCGCTGAGTCCAATTTTGGCATACTCTTTCACACATATCGGCCGGTATCTCACGAATGAATGCATGGATGTTGGCTTCCAGTGCGTCAATCGAAGCGGGCTTGTCCCTATAGACATTAGCCTTGACATACCCCCACAAAAAATAATCTAATGGTGTCAAATCGCACGATCTAGGCGGCCAATTGACCGGCCCGAAACGTGAAATTAACTGTTCACCAAACTCGCCTCGCAATTGCGCCATTGTTTCGCGTGCTGTGTGGCATGTGGCACCGTCTTGTTGAAACCACATATCATGCAAGTCAAGAACTTCCATTTCGGGCAAAAAAAAGTTTCCACGTAGTGCTGTAACAAAGGCCTAACTGCTGGGAACGGCGCCGAATCGACATTTCGCGGTCTTCTGTCACACTAGCTGATACGGCCGCAATATTTTCTTCACTACGCACAGTACGTAAACGTGTTGGTGGTTTAATGTCCAACAAAGTAAATTTGGTGCGAAATTTGGTCACAATTTTCCGAATAGACTGCTCAGAAGGTCGAGAATGCCGATCATAAAATGGAAGCAGCGCGCGATGAACATTTCGAACCGAGCACGAATTTTGATAGTAAAATTCAATAATTTGCAAGCGTTGTTCATTTGTAAGACGATCCATGGTTAAATTGCAAACCAAACTGAAGCTGTTTGACAGTGACACAAGGTACTAAACACACGTCAGCTGTCAAAACCAGTGTTGCCAAAACCAAACCAGCTAAAAAATCACCCTTTATATAATAACTAAATATTCAGGGATGTGAATGAGTTAACGAACATTTTTAAAATGGGCCATGGTACCATCTCTTTTCTTTCTGACAGTTGTTGAAATTACGTCATTCGGCTTAGAATATTAATAAAGAAGTGGACATGATGCAGTCGAATTCCACTAAGTCAAATTTTCCAATTAACCGAAAATTTTGTTACAGTGGACGTCCAGTTTGACGAATACCCGAATTAACGAATTCCCGATATAACAAATAAGATATTTTTCCATTGATGGCTCCATATTACAAATTATGCCAAAAATGTCCGCTCGGTTTAACAAATGTTTTACAATCCTTACTTGTGTTATTTTGTCTTTGTGCATTAGTTTCTCCTTTCTTATAAATACATTGGCGGTTTTATTAGTTAGATTATACGATTTAACTAAAGGCTGTGCATTATACAATTCGATTTATTGGACGTCCACTGTATTTCTTTAGCTTACCCTTAAATTAGTCAAAAATTAGTAAATAGAAAATAGCCTTTTTTAAAATTGAACTGATTAGTGATGGTTTTCCAGTTAAGCTTTTCATACTACATTGAATGTGGTTAAGTCTCCGGTGGTATTCGTATATGCAAGTTGAGTTCAACCTGTGTTAATTGGACTCAACCGATTTTGATTGATTGATAAGGCCTTGTAACGCCTTTGTAGGAAAAACCGCGTCCACCACGCCTACACGTCCGAGTTTTCTCCTCATCAGTTTTATGTGACTTGGTTTTCTTATAATGATGTCAATAGGTGTCTGCTCCGTGTTCGTTTAAAGCTGCTCATTGGAGATACGATTCGGCCAGAAAATCCTCAGTATGTTGCAAAAGTGAATAAGCAGCTTCCTAGCTTATTGAACCCATGTAACAGTATTGCGTTAATATTGGAGCAAAAAAGTAGCAGCTTTGTTCTTGCAGTGATAGCATTGCTTCTCCAGATAGTTGGCAATATTCCAAACGCAGACATTGATCCTTTAATATGTAAAGAAAGCCATCAACCTTCTCGACTTACTTTCCAGTAATTTTGAGCTGCGTGTCTTGGCCGTGTTAATCATCATCCTGATATTGCTACAAATTCCAAACTATTAACTCTTTAGTGCCAATTCCATAATTCTAAGCGATAAGACGCATATGTAAATCGTCAGCGTAGTACAGATGTCTTACTGGCCGAAGACAATAGTGACGCTGTAGTCGAAGTAGAAAGTTGAAGTTGGCTGAACTTTGCGCTTCACCATACAATTCATACTACAGCATCAGCTGCGCATTGTGTTCGCGCTTTAGGGTTTACGTGTGTTTTAACTTTGACAGGGCATCATACTTCCACTAAAGCGTCACCATTGTGTTCGGCCAATTAGGCATGATGTCGAGCTATCGTCTGTCAGTGTTGCATGTTGAACAACGCTGATGATGCATTTTTACTGCTACCAATACTAAACAAAGGAGCTCACATTTAAAATGATTGCACAAAAATTGAATGGTTAGCTATTTATTTACTTCAATAAAAAACACTAGAATGCAGGTACCTCGCTACCGGGTTTATTGATTCAAACCCAATAAGCCAAAGCTCTTTCGGTGAAAATATGCATTATTTACCCGAAACACAATAGCCAGCAACTGCTGGTACACAAGCAAACAAAGCCAACAGATAAACGCATTGGCCATAATCGTATTCACTCCTTGTTTTCAATTAAAAAGCAATTAAAAACTTGTATTTTTATCGTGAATGGATTTTCAACAATAAGTTAAACGGCTTGTGTTAAATATTCAGTACGTATCATACATGAACATGCACATGCATGTGTGACAATGGTATAATTCAAGGTGATCAACTCTCAGTATACATATTTGTAAGACTGTCAGTAAGCTGCCAAATAAGGTTCTTTGCGATTGGATTAGTTTTAAAAATTAGAACAACATATATTAGGCCAGGTCTAAGTTATTTTACAAATACAGTAAAACCTCTTTAATTGGGACACCGATAGGACCAAATTATTCTGTCCCGATTCAAAGGGTGCCCATTTAGGGAGTGTTGTGCTGAACATTTTTAGAGCGAAAATTCAATAGCCGAGTTTGTTAGAAATGTGAAGATTCCTTCCCTTTAAGTTCATTTGATGCAGCTGCGAGCCTTACATCGAAAACTTACTTGTAATTCATAACTGTCCCGATTAGAGAAGTCACAATTGTTTCTTTTTTCGAGTCTACTGTCCCAATTAAGAGAGTTCAACTCGAATTGTAACGATTAGAGAAGTCACATTCACTAATTTTCTTAATAAAATGTCCCAATTCAGAGGTTTGGCTCAATCATGGGGGTTCTACTAAAGTTAGATTGAGTGTTCCAATTGGGAGGTATCCCGATTTCAGTGTCCAGATAACAGAGGGTATATTATATGAAAACTCTTAGGGTTGGAAAATGGGTTGTACCGATTGGAAGGTGTTCATATTACGGAGTGTCCCAATCAAGAGGTTCACTGTAGTAATTGAATGTTTCTGCGAATATATATTCCCAGATGCTCACTCCGATTAATTTTGTAGCACTTTTCAGAAATAGACCCTGTTACTTAAGAAGGCAGAAAGCATATTCGTCATCTTTCTCTCTGCAAAGACACTTCCAGACTATAACTTCGTTTGTTTGCGGTTTTGAAGGCGCTTATCGCTAAGTCTCCCTTCAGCCTTTCTCCATCTCTAGCATTTAGTTAATTAGTTAGTAATTTGGATTCGTTGGAAGATATGACGTAGCTCCACATCTCCTGTTGCCAAAAAACGTGCTCCTGAACCCATTGAAAATTACCTCGTGGCGGGAACTTGTACACTGGTTCAAACGCTAGAAGTCATTCTTTTACCAGCATTCTTTGCAGCAAACTTAACCCGGTGAGAGTGTGGTGACAAAATGTAACATAGAGTATGTGGCTGGGTATGACATACTCACATACAAAATTACCTGTAAATATTGTTATAATAAATATTAACATTTAAAAAATGGTATGTTATTATAAAGGGTATATAATAATTAGTTGCAAATGAAACAATACAATACAGGTATCACTGTGGGTATGTCATACCCAGCCACACTCTCGCTGGGTTAAGGACATATGTTTATTTCCCAGTTTTTTTTTGTAATTATTAATTTGATTATGTATTGAAACAGTTTGTCTATTTTTGTTTCAAATATCTCAGGCATTAAAGTAACATTTAACTAGTTTCAAGTCAAAGGAAAAGGAGCTCGGAGCTTTAAATGTAGCTAAGCTACAGAGGCTTTGATGCCTCTATGGAGGCAGACTTCTGGGAAATGGTTCAGAAATAGCGAAACTTTAGTGCTTGGCTCCAAACACTACTACAGGAGGCTATTTTGATTCCTACATGTACCATACCATAACATTCGATATATCGTTGGTTAGGTTTCATCAAATCAATTTCACCAGTTTATTTTCAATCGACGTACTTTTTTTCCATTTAGAATGCAAATCAAAAACTTTACAAACAACAATTTTTCAAGTTCCATAGAGTTTAAAAATTGCCGACATCGTGAACTAAATATAGCACTCTCTTTTTATTTTAATTCCACGTTTTATACGCTGATTTGGCCTTCAAATTGGCAGAAAAAAAAAATCGCTAGTTAGAGATGTATACCCACAAAGTATCCATCCACCAGTTGCCATCTTCAAAAATACAAAAAGAAAAAGAATTAGCCACCACTTACAGAAGCGGACCATATCCCCGGACATTATTTTCGTAAAATTAATTCAACTTGAATATAGAAAAATCCCAAAAGTAAATCGATTTGAATTTAAAATTGAAACAAAACTCAAAATAATTCCGCTGCTGGAATAAAAAATCAAATAAAAATGCCTTAAGACGAAACAATCGAAGTGGAACGCATGAGGTTGAACTTTGTATTTTATAGCTAAAGGTACTCGTACTCGAACTCGTATCTCATCTCATGAATTCCTTAAATAGTCGTTTCACCAACGACGAAGGGACTACAAAGTGACTCTTTGGAATAATTTATTACACAGAGAGTGGATATAAATGACTTAATTTTCTTCATTTAAATTGCTCAATTTTTATTTTACTATATTACGATTTTGTTTCTGTATTTTGTATTTTTTTTTTCAGTTCGAATCTGAAATAGAAACACAGGGAATGGGGCAGTCTTCTGCTTGAGGGGTGGTGGAAGCGGTTGAGTGCGAACACTCGAAGGATAATAATGGATTTATCGATTCTTTTGAGGATATCGGGCACAAGATTCGCAAGAAGTTTTTTTCGTTCTATTTTTTGAAGATACTGAATTTATGAATATTTTAAAGTTAAGGATGAATCCTTATGGAGCAACAGGGCATATGAATTTTGAACAGCGTAGCTGTGGAATCATTGTAGTGCGTTGTGTGTTCAAGGATTTCATTCTATGATTTTAAGGTACTTTTGTCAAACTAGGAAGAGTGAAAAAGAAAGCCTCCCCAATACCTGTAGCTTTGTTCAATGAGGCTGTTCCGAACAGTTCAGGTTAGGAAATATCAGGTTCTCGGATTCAATGAGAAAAGTTTCTGTCCGAGACTGATCTGCTTTGCGTTCAGTGACGCTAAGCTGGGCACCTTTTCTGAATCTACTCTTGAGGTAGAACAGATTTGTGAGAAATGTCAAAATCAGCTGTAGGTACTTGTACAGTGTGTTTGAACGAGATTTAAGTTTACCAAATGGAAGAAATCGAAAGTCAATCGGAAAAGGGGCATTCAGCTATTGTAAAATGCTATAAATAATGTGGAAATCATTAAGAACAATAATCGATAATGAAGTTGTCATTTTTGGGAAAATTAATTTTGCGGAATAACACCTAAAGTGGCCGGTAGGAAAATGGGGGAATATTTTGAGGTCAGACGTATCCAGATCCAGAACCGTATTGTATGGCGGAAAGTGATCTCGTCTGTATTTAAGAAGGCCTCCAAAAGAGAATCCTAAATTTGCAACAAAGGCAATACACCATGGATGATCTAGCAAAATGGTCTGGGCATGCTTTTTATTTTAAGGTGTTGGTAAGTTGGTAAGTTGAAAAAAAAATTGGATCAACCCTTGTAGGTCCAAATCATGGAGGAAATCATGCTGCCTTACGCTTAGGAAGAAATGTCTTTGATATTGATCTTTCCACAAGACAATGAACCAAAATATACTAGAAAACTTGCTAAGCAGTGGTGTTTTGATAACAGGGTCAATGTATTGGATTGGGACGCACAGCCTCCAGATCTCAACCCGATGGAGGATCTCAAGTGTGATGTTAAGAAAAGTGTTGCTTGTTGCAATCATGGCAGAAAGGTGTAAAAACCTGGTCAACTCCATACAACGACGTTGTGAGGCAGTTATCTCAAATAAAAGTCATGCAATTAAGTATTAATTTAAATCAAAAGACACGAACTTTTTCCCTGATTGAAATTAATAACCAGAACGAGAGATTGGAGAGTTTTTCTGTATTACTGAATGTTTTGCCCTTGCTTGTGACCGTACCTGTTCAAAACAGCCGAAAACAGCTCAAAACTACGAAAATCAGTCAAATCAGTCCTGTTTCCGTACGAAGATTTTTCATAGTTTTTGACAGAAGAGAGCGCTAACAAGAGATTAAGAAATTCCCCCATGCTGCCGAATTTAGCCCAAAGAATTTCTTTGGGCTGGTTTGGACAGCATTAAGCCAACTGTCAAATTTGTCAAATGTCATGCATTTTTCCATTTTTTTTTTTTTGTTCAATCCATTCCCGTACTTTTGCACACTTTTTCCTCTCTCTGACAGATGTTTACCCCCCCTCTCCGTGGAATTTGAGAATCCATGACTTTTAGTGTAGAAAGTACGGGAACAGACCTAGTGTTATGCCCTTGTAGTAGGTTTTGACATTAACTATTGAAGCTGATCAACTTATTTTTATTTCGTGAAAAATAAATGTTTCGTCGACATCTGAATCTGAGCCGTGAACCTTCAACGTGACAAGCGACGACGACTACCACTACGCCACAGCCACCCATAACCTACTTATTCCATCCTATTTGACCTACTTAATATTTGTATCCCCTCTCAAATGTGTGAAAGGTGTTGGTGAATTCGCTTAACCCTCTGCCTTTTCTCTACTCTTCTTAACTCTCTCTCTCTCTCTCCTAAGAGAATGAAAGCGACGCTCTCTCTTAAGTTGACTCTGGGAGCTTTTTTTAAGCTTTATTTAAATATTTCCCAAAGTTCTAAATGTAAGTTCTCATTCGTTCGAGCATTTGATTCTCCCTTTTTCTAGAGCTTTTATTGTATTTAAAAGTTGAATCTTTAGTGTTATCAGGTGTTGGGAAGAAAAAAATCCCTGGAAGTTTTTATCCTAGTTCACTGCAAGTAGCTCCTTTCTACCGTTTTTGTCAAGAAATTCGCTTATGTCCATGCAACCCCCGCATGTGTGTATTTTTTCGTCTGCAATGATTTGAGATCCAGATGGGTTTTCATGATGGGTGGCTGCGGAAACTAAACTGTAGGGAATCGTTTAAATTTTTTTTATTTTAGTTTATGATTTATAGTTAATTTTTGTTTCTAGTGCAAATGCTGACAAACAAAAACAATCACCTGATTCTTACGTTTAGGTAAGTCTCATATTTTTTGTGGGAAAGGCTGTACATAAAAGGAAACGCTCAAAACCGTGTGAAACGCTAATGCCCGTTTTCACAGTGCGAGCATAAGTGTCGGATTATTTAAGTGTAGGATTGAACATATCCAACACTTAAGAAGTTTTCGTTTTCACAGTCAACACTTAAGTGTGGTATATTTAAGTCATGGATTGAGTGTCATTGTGAACCATTAATGGAAAAAAGTAATTGTGAATGAACACAAAATGACAAACGAAATTTAGTTTTCACTTCCTTGTCAAGTGCTTTTTAGAAAAAATACAATGAAAATTAAAAGAAAAGAAGACAAAAAAGCCGCTGCATGTGTGGAAATAGAAAAAAAATTCAATTAATTCATATTTAATTCAAAAAATAACGAAATAGCAGTATGCTGACGAAAACAAAAAAATTGCGAACCCCTCCCTTCTTTCGATGTGCATCCTGATGAAACATATACACAACTCAGTGATGGCAACTAAAAAAAAGAAAAGTACCTACCAACGATGGAAAAAATCCCTACTTTGCTCTACACATTCGCAAAATTTCCCCTACAATTCCCAATACGTGATTTTTCAAAAGGAAGAATTTAGTGTTCATCAAATCAAAAAGGCTTAAAATTCTTAATTTTATTTTATTTCTTTTCATAACAAACCAAAAACAGCACAAAATCAAATTTAAAATAAGGAACGGAATTGCACTGACAAATGCAAAAAAAAAAATAACTTGAAAATAACAATTCGGATTTGGATCCTGCAAGTATGACCGAATGATGCAAATCGAACTGAGATTTTTGTGACTTTTAGATACATATTTTGAGGGTCAGATAATATTAAGGCATTCATGAAATCATAAATTAAAACTCTGGAAGAAGTTTTCAATATTGAAAGTCCCTACAAATTCGCTTATTTTAAAAATCTGTCCTTTTTTCCCTACGCGTTCATTTTTGAGCTCAAAATACCTACATGTAGGGATTTTCCCCTACGTTTACCATCACTGACCCAACTGAATTCGCGAGCACAGCGAACAGCGATATCAGCAGAATCATCCCCCTGCACTTGCATAAAATGAGAGTCGCAATGCCAGCCAGATAAAACATTTCGTTGTTTAGGTAGTTTTTCTGTACTGTATTTGGAGGTTAATATTATTTTGGTATACTTACTCTTACGGCAACAATTTACTCTCTGGATCGATACTTAAGCCGTGGAAGTCGGTGGCTTACGTTATGACACTACTTAAGTGCTGGGTTTCGTTAAGCCTACACTGTGAAAACGCAATTCGTGGTAATCCTGAGATGTTCGTTGGATCGACACTTAAGCTCGCACTCTGAAAACTACCATAAGACATCACAATCTTCAACATCGCGTAGAAGATATTGTCCAGGCACCACTGACTGGAGAAGAAAACTAAAGAAGTCGAGATCGATAGCACCAGATATTCATTAATTTTAAAACCACCACAACAGCATTTGTAAAGCTAAGCTATACAGAGCTATGCTTGGTTCTGGCATCGGGTGCTTTTGCGACTATTGCGATAGACATAGTAGTAAGTAGTGATTCAGACTTTATTTATACAATTCTATTTTACATTGCATTACAATCCAGTCTAAGTAAGATGAAACAAAATATAGTACATTGAGATACAATTTAACAAATTCAACAAATTCGAAGATAACAAAGAAAGATCAATAAATTGCATTTTTAGTGGGAAATCACATGAGTTTACAGTTATTGTAATTAAGTTAAGAAAAAGAGAGGTGATTATGATTAAAAACTCTCGGTAAAAATTTTCTTTCTATACGTCATTGAACGTTGGACATATGGTATTCAAAAACGGCACTCCAACCTATGGCTCCGTTTAAAACACCTAAATGTTTCTTCTTCGCTGAAAAAGTTTATTTGAAATACATCTCTCCTGATTTCGCGTAAGATCGGACACCGACCCAGCAGATGAAAAATGTATTCTCTTTCCCGCAGATTGCACAATTCATAATAAAGTTATGGGCAGTATTTCTCCTCTCGTTCGGAAGATGGTTGAAATCATGTTGGAGGAATATTTCGCATGAAAGTACAGTGGAAGTCGCTTATAACGACGGCGAAGGGACCGAGCAAATGTGGTCGTTATAACCGGCGGTCGTTATATCCGATTGCCCTCCATAAGTATTCAGAGAAAACTTAAAAACATTCACAGACAAAATGAATTTATTTTATTATTAAATTATGAAGGACATTATACAGAGTTCATAAATTAATTAAATTTTTTTTTTTTTTTTTTTTTGAAGTTTAACAAAATAAATCACTCCAAACTCATGTGCTATTACGCTATTTTTTCACCTGACTCCAAACGGAAGAAATTCGCTGCCTTTTCCTCTACAGTAAAGTTCCTCCGTTTTCTAGAACTCATGGCTGCAAAAATAGATCAATAAACTCCTAACTAATATCCTACTTTTTAATGACAATGCGTTAACTTAAATAAGTACAAAAAAACACTAGAACTAAGATCAGCTATCCTGGCGATAATATTAACATGAAACAGATACACAGCTGCACAAAGTAGAATGACCATCATCGGCGGCGCAACAAAACACTAAACAATTGTGTAAAATCACGAGAATGAACAAGAAATATTCAGACAAACGTACATACATTTGTATTTGTATTTTGTATTTTTTGTAAATTGTATCTCACTTCGTCGTTATAGCGACGGAATCGATTGTTTCTTCTCGAAAATTGGTCGTTATATCCGAACCGTCGTCATATAACGAGGTCGTAATAAGCGAGGTCGTAATAAGCGAGGTCGTTATAAGCGAGGTCGTTATAAGCGACTTCCACTGTAGTTTTCTACACCTAAATTGAAATTTAGCTTCGTATAGTATCGCCTATATTGTGAAGACTTTGCCAAGGTAATGTACTCTTCACCTGATTTGTCGTCTATGGACGATAGCAGTTCATTCAGCTGTGTTCTTACTTCAGAAATATTATCCACATCTAGCCTTACGCCTTCATTTATGAAGTTTAATTTGTTTGCTATCAAGAATTTTGCAAATCTGTTAACGAGTCTTGAAGAATCCATTTGGAGAATCTTGAGAATGTAGTCAAAGTGCAACTTGAGGGCGTCTAAAAACATATTTGGCAATCCAGTCTCAATATATAACATATAGTTTGGCGTTGTAGATGGCAGTTTGAAGATACATTTTAATAAGAAACGAAGCAGTTTTTCTAATTCCTTGTGTTGCTTATAACCCCAAACTTGGGCCACATACAACATTATGGACTGCGAGACCGCTTTAAACAGACTGTATTTTTCTGAGTGGCCAATAAACCTGTTTAACATACAACTTTTCCAAGATGCACAAATGGCAGACTTGGCTTCGGACAGCTTAGATTTGAGATGCTTTTCAAAGCTAATGTTGCTGGTAATGGTTCCACCTAGGTATTTAAACTCCCTTACTACATTCACTTCCTGTCCTTTGAAATACCATTTTTCGTCCGAAAGTGCGATCACTTGAGAATGACGAAATAAAAAAGTACATAATATGTTTGCTGTTAAAAAGGACATTACAAAGCCGATACTTTGCATAGAATCTAAAGGATTACAACGACTTTATCTACCGAAAATCTGAAATTAATTCTGACAATGACGGCAGCTTTGAGATCAATAAAATCTTTCACTTTTGTCAATTACTGTTTCTTTGAGCTAAGATGGCTCTCTCTTGATGAACCAAGGAGATGACCAACAAGACCCTCAGAGTCTCTATCCTGTTCTCTGATACAAAGATATAAATATTATAAAAAACGGCTTCGAAAGAAAAATTCTTCATGGAGATAAACCTCGTCAAAGGCGGCGCGACTTGAAAAGGGACTTCGATCAATTAGTTATGCAAAACAAGATGCACTTAGCCAAGAATCGGGATAACTTAAGAAGCTTACAGCTTAAGGCCCAAATTAACAACAAACCGCAAAATCCTCACCAAACATAACGTTTCATATCGTCACAAAACTACCCCCACTTAGAGAAATATCAACAGCTTCAGTTACATGAGTGGACATTACTTTATGACAACAAGCTTAAATTCCTAGAATTCTCTCTTGGAGTGACCTTAATTCCCACCCTAACCATTCCTGTCTACCTCATACATTCTAAAGGAATATCGAAATTATAAATCCCTATAAAGTGTTCCCCTCTTTTCTTTTGTTCTTATCTTATTCTCCATTAATCTTTTGATACCTTAACCCCCTCCTCCTCCTACTCTAATAAAGCCAATGCTTTTGAAACAATTATTCCATTGGCAAATAATAAATTAAAAACAAAATCCTTTACAACAAAGGAATCCTTCCACCTCCTTTCTGCTGGCCTCATAGAAATGCCTGTTGCACATTTATATTCAAGACGAGACTTTCTTTGAGAAATCCCACGCTACTTGACCCTAAACTAGCAGAAATGAAAAAAACAAAAAATAAAATTGAAAATAAAAATATTCCTGGTGAGAGCGAAAACATAAGCAATCCGTTCCAAGATAAAGAATATCCCAGAGCAAACGGAGCCGAACTTTTGGTATAATTATCCAAAGTGGTTTTCAGTGTTGAATTAAAAAACTTTGTGCATTGTGATGCACGAGTTGGGTGTGGGTGTTGCGAGTCCAATGGAGATTATGGTTCTTTGTTCTCCACCATGTAGTGCTGTTCAGATATTAGTAATTCGGTAGACGAAAGGTACGAGCATTTCTGAGATTGTTTTTCTACGTTTTTGAAAACTAATGAACGGAGTGAATACGAAATGGGGCAGAAAACGGTATATGCGAGTGTTTACAAATGCAAGTGGGTTTTCTGTTTTATGGTAGATGTGAATCTCTCAGGTTTGTCAAGATAATCGCAGATGCCTGTTGGACATCGAACCGTTGAATTCAGGAAACCCACTGTACGTACACTAGAGGCCCTTACATTAGTCAAGAAAGATTTTAGTAGAAAGTCGTCGAATTCCGCAGGATAATACTTAAAGACCGAAATGTAAGAGAGGGACCTAAAGAAAAGGTACATACCACCTTGATCAAAAAGTACCCGGAATAACCACCGTGTGGCGCTCCCATCGTTCCGATTCGAGTTCTTCTTTTTGTTAAGTTGGTACATCTGTTGTTGATTTTTTCTCTAAATCTAAGCGTCATAGCTTGACATTTGCAAAAGTTACGTAGCCAAGAGTACATCTATCTCTGTGTGTGTTGGCGATTTTTTACAATTTTAGAAATGGATTTAAATTTGCAACAACGAACTTGTATTCAATTTTGCGTAAAAACGGATTTAATGGTGCGCAAACGTTTGAAATGTTGGAAAAGTGTTTCGGTAACGATTCTCTAAAGAAAATGGTCGTTTACCAGTGGCACGAGCGGTTCAAAAGTGGTCGTGAGTCAATCGAAGATGATAAACGCAGTGGCAGACCATCGACATCGAAAACCGACGAAAACATTGATAAAGTAAAAGAAATGTTGGTCAATAACCACAAATTAACCATCAGAGAGATAGCGGAGGATTTGAACATTGCCTATGGATCCGTCCAAGACATTTTGGTTAATGACTTGGGTTTCCGTCGTGTAGCAGCAAAGTTGGTGCCAAAAGACCTCAATTTAATGCAAAAAAGAGACCGTGTTGACGTCGCAAAAGACATGATTTGCGAGGCTGGAAAATGCAACAAATGCCAACCAACAGCCACGGGAATTCAACTGATGTGGCTCCCTGTGACTTCTTTCTGTTCAACCGAGTTAAAAAACCATTACGGGGAACGTGTTTCAGCAGCCGAGAGGAAGTATCAGATTGGATCAAGCGCTGGCATAAGTGTGTTGCAGTCGATGGGGATTACTTTGAAGGGGACAATATAGATTAAGATGAAAAAACTTGTATTTTTAATTTTCTGAATAAATTCCGGGAACTTTTTGATCAAGGTGGTATGCTAGATGAATCGCAATGATCGGCTGCTATTTGTATGGTTTGGGGCAAATAAAACGAATGATCTGAGGATTAACTATTAAGGTGAGCGATTAGTTTTATGCATACAACTCACTGTCGTATAATGTCCTTTTTTCGTTCTTTTTTATCTTACGCCCTTTTTCTAAAAGAAGGCGAGTATTTCAGTGAGTAATTAAGGAACCATTCTATGGATTTTGCCAAAAAAAACCATTGTGCCAAGATACATAATTGAACTAGGACAATAAGTCAAACTGAGGTTTGTGAAGTCGTTGATGAGTTAAACAAGGATATCCTACTCGTTTTAGCATCTCATCGTGGGACTGAATTTATTCTATGTAAATCAAAATCCTACTACGATGTCCATGTGGAGAATGGAAGGAAGTCACATTTGCTATCATTTACATGTGAGGATATCGAATTTGAAGAATTGCACTTTAGTCAGCAATTTTTAATTGAACTCTAGTTGGCTTTACATCAAAAATGTGCATTTATTTCCCATTCGATGTGATGTTATTTCCCATGTGAAGTTATTGCCCGTTAAGTTATTTCCCTGCACCACGCTGAGTAGATGCGTGAGCAAACGTGAGTGGATGTCAACATTGTGCAGAAAATCATCTTCAGCAAAGAGCACAGTTTCATGTCGAATGATTCGTCAACAAGTGGTATTGTCACCTCTGCCTCTTGATGTGAACCCAAGAGATGTTGTTGAGAAGGCTATATAATATGCGTCGACGAAAAGTCACTGTTTGATGCGGTTTTTGGAGTGGCGGATTCATCGGGTCGTACTTCTTCGAAAACGAAGCCGGCCAAGCTGTTATCGTAAATGGCATACGCTATTGCACCATGATAACGCTATTGAAGACTATGGCTATGGACAATATATGGTTCCAATAGGATGGTGCCATGCAGCTAACGAAATAATTACTTTTTTTGCGGCAAAAGTACGATGGTCGACTAGAATGTGATTTGAGTATTTGACACCGTTGGATTGAAAATATCTGGAAAAATATCAAAACGTCTGTGAATTATGAGGAAGGGAAAAACTTTCAATAAAACAAAACACAACTTTCTAGTTATCCTGGACACCACACATAGAGTTAGTTGAAATCTAACATCTGAGATTCCTATCACTACGCCGATCTGTCTGTCTCTCATTCTTGTTCTTCATGTGCTCGCGCTGTGTGTTAACATTATAAGGCAATTCATATCCCCATAAGTATATGTGTAGATCACCAAAAATAAAATAAAAGAAAATGAGTGTTGAATGTTCTCAATATCGAAAATTGCATTTCGCAATATGTATATTGCGTCTCTTACAGCATTTCCTTAAGAGCTTTCTCTGCAGTATTGGTTCATCAAGAGAAGACTCTGCTGTAAAATTCAAAATCGTACAACACCACTATAATTACTTTTGCTCCACATATATTTATGGCATTTCGAAATGTTGCCTCTCTCTGAGAGAATTTTACCCTCACACCTTGAAAGTTAATAACTTAATATTTTTGGAGCAGAAAGGAAAGGAACAGGACCTATTGTTGGTATCTTATTTTCGCATCTTAATGAGGTTGAAAAAAAAACCGTAACGAATGGCATTCAATTTTTAAATCCTTTGTTATTCCAAACTTACAGATTCCCTTATTTCAATCATTCGCTGATGATGCTGCCGTTCTGATTAATGCAACGATAAACTTATTCCAGTGATTAAGAAGACGAAAACGTGCGCAACTTGCAAGTGCAACTAAAATTGGCGCTTGAAGTCACAAAATCAATTTATCTTCTGTTGTTTTTCGCTGGTGGAATTTTCACTTCTCGGACGAATGAAGTGTTTTCCAGTACCCCACCATCTCCTTGAATCGCGCTATACCGTAATATTTCAATATTTCCCAGCTACAAAGAAGTGCAATCGAATGGAGTGGTGGTGCTTAGCAGTGTATTAAATTAATGGAGTAGCTACTTTTCTGAATTACAATTATTCACTTAAGCGGAAGATATTGGGGGAGGAGCTATACAATTGGGGGGGGGGGTATTTATTACTCAAGGGTTTTTATGTTCGCTTGTTTCGAAATAATTTATTTTATTGTTGGATAGATGTTAAATACGAGTAGATAAGAAAAGCATGAATGGATTTTGACTTGAAACCGCTTTTAACTGTCGTTGATAGAAGCTGTCATGAATAAAAAATTTTTATGATTTTTCACTAAATCAGTCTTCCTTAATTCGAGCAAAAGTGTTGGCTTCCACAATCTCAATTTGGAATTCACAACATTGAGCAAATACCTACGGTGATTCGAAGAAACTGGGAAAGAAGTAAGTGGGAATTCCAAAGCCTAGAGATATGGACGAAAAGCATACGCGAAGTATTTAAATATCAAGAAACAGGAATAATAACATTACATGTTCTAGAATCTATATAATTGAGCAAATTGTAGCTTTTAAAATAAATATGGTGGTAATCGGTTCTGGACTACCTATGAATTTAAACATTCAAGATGCTGTATCTGGCTGGCTACACAAGAACAAATCTACAAAGATTTAAAAAAAACTTGGGCGCCTCAAGCTTTAATTTATAGTCACAGGTTGGTGACTCGGAAAAAAATTATTTTAACACTTTTTATTTCATTTTATTTCATTAAAGCTTTTTTTTAAAAAAATGTTTTTTTATCTTTATATTTATTTTCTACTTTTTAGTATTTGAATTTTTTTTACAAATTTACGTCTAAACGTATATTAGCTTGGGTGGGTTGGATATGAGAAAGTTTACTCAGAATGTTTGAGATTCTACTCGCCCTTTCTTGATACCCATGCCATGGTGGTTGTGAAGAAAAAAGTTATTCGCCATCTTGGGGCCCACCATGAATGAATTAAGAATAACGTCACTTGGCTAGTCTATTTCTGCTTGTCAATCCTTTTAAGTTGATACCTATATTGAGGAGGTCGTGAAGATAACGGTAATCCTCCATCTTATGGCGTCCGCCATATTAGATTTACAACGTCATAAAATATACTATATTGTTTGAGATTCTATTCGTCAAACCCTTCTATTTGATATCCATGTCATGCGGGTTGTGAAGAAAAAAGTAATCCGCCATCTTTTGGCATCCACCATATTGAATTTAGAATCACGTCACTTAGCTAATAGTATTCTACTTGTCAAATCCTTTAATTTGATACCCATATTTAGGAGGTCGTGAAGATAACGGTAATCCACCATCTTTGGGTATCTGCCATTTTAGATTTACCAGATTATGAAATATACTATATTGAGTTGTTACCGGACATACAAATTTTCAGCATAATCGGATATCTGGGCCCTCATCATGTAAGACAGTCGTCATCGTTAATGATAGCGAGACTTCACGTTGACATGAAAATCGACCGATCGTCCAATCGACCGATCGACTTCACTTAACAAGAAAATCTGTCAAGTACAATCTTCTCGGCGAGCATGATAGCACGATAGCTATTTAGCTGTCGTCCTCCTGCTGCGTTTTCAATTAAAATTCGTTTTTTTTTTGGAAATTGAATTTGGTTTCTTTGGCAAAAATACGATTTTCATTTGTAAAATAACGAATATAATTTGCAAAAAATTAATTTAATGTGAAAATGCCTAGTCTCCTTTCTGCCTACTGTCATTTTTCAATAAAAAAAAAAAAAAAATATAACTTTAAGATAGTTTTTTGTAAATGTTATTAATATTAATTTATAATAAATATGAAATATGAAAATGCCGCCAAAACCACAATGTCAAATTATGACTTCATCAGCAAATGTCAAATCGCTTTTAAATGTTGTTTTCTGTGGTTCTCAAACTGGAAAAAGACGAAGGTGATGGACGACACGAGACTGGTAGTGTTTCGGGAAGCATCGTTTCGTCGAAGTCGTTTGGTATTGTCGTGTGGTCGCCAAACGCCAGTGAAATTACGTGATGAGAGCCCTGGAAGTGAGTGTAAAATCGAGTTTCAGATTTAGCCGTCACAGAAATTGAAGTTGAAAATCGCATATACTATATTGTATTGTTTCCGGAATTATACACGTGTGCAAAATTTGAGGATGATCGGATATCTGGAAATGGTTGTAAAATCGATTCCCCGATTCCATGTTCACAGAAAGTAAAGTTAATAATAAAGCTTGTAAAAACTTTAAACAAAGCTCAGACTCAATACTGGCTCATTGCACTCCCGAACAGGATCCGATTAGGGCCCAAACATTTGGGTCAAAATAATTATTGAGCTCACGGAATTATAAAATGAAAAATTAACAGCAGAAGCTATAAACTATTTTTGAAAGAGAACCGTTAATTATTTAACAAAAAATGTTTAGCAGAATCCAAACGTAATCAGCCCTAAACCAACTTTCAATTCCTATAAAATAAAATATCTAACAGAATACACCAGTACCTTACCTACGAGTACCTCCAGAGAAAATAACTAAACCTCCATCAGGAGTACATTTTCAGGTTCATTAAAAAATTAAACTAAGGACAACGGAAAAGTTCTTGCCACTACAGTAATCATTTAAAATGGAGTACAAGTAGAAGTAGAAAAAAAAAAAAAAAAATACAACAGCAACCACATGACACCTCCAAGGAAACAGAAACAAATGCACAAACGTCTTTTGGGCGAAAATTCTTCCAGAAGATCAGAGCTCCTCTGACCAAGGATAATGGAATGGAAACCACCACGTACGCCAAACATAGCGATTCAACTGATGCGACGGGAAGGTATCTCTATGAATAGCTACGAGCTGCTCCTGTGGGCAAACTCCTTGACGTGTCGTTTATTGTACGACTATCGTCTTTCGTGTTATGTGCTCATCCTTTGGATGCTGGGGAATGAATTCTTTTTCGGTCGACAAAGCAGACAGGATGAAACAAAAAAAAAAAACACGTTTACCTAATTTTTACTTGTCCCAAAGAATGATTGTAATTAGAGCGCTTTTCATTCCTTATGCTCGTGAGATAATGAAGCAGTTATTTTGTTTTGGTATTTTCTAATTACATCATTGGGGGTGTTTGTTTTTTTGCTCGTTTTTCGGTTCACAGGATAATGAATTTTTTTGTGGTTGGGTTTTAATGGATTTCTGATATTTTTTGCCCTCAAGTATGCATCTTTATTATCGAGTCATTTTTTCAAAGGATTAAATTTGGATGCTTTAAGGAGTGCACACAAAGTGGGAGAGAAAGTGAAACATAAGTGGCTAGCTTGGAGGCTAAGCTTTAGGACACAACTGCTCTGCACTTCGTCTGCGATTCGGGCACTTTATATACTTCCTATTGCAAGTCTGTAGAGTGAATGAATCGCACGAAGGTCTGGCGAGTACCAGCGATTTTATGACAGCCCTGTTTATCTCGAGTGAAAATTATTCCAAAGATGCCGAAGCTCAGATAGAATCGTCGAAGTATTTCTAAAAGACATATGTATGAAGCGAAATTACTTTAAGTCGAAGACTGGGTATTTGCTGGAGGTCACAGATTCTAGTCCGCGTGTTTAAGTGTCGGAAGTTTAGGCTGCTCCTTAGCATTCTAGCTGTCCTTTGTCGAGAATAAGGCTTATTTTAAGCAGGAACTAGGGTGCTCTATCAGGCTTTGTGTTTCTTGAGTAGCACTTAAATCTTGGTTTAGGGAAACCTTAAAAAAATTTAACAACAGAGACAGCTTAATTAGCGATAGGCCCTGGCCATTTTAACTGGTTTAGAGCCAGGTGAATTTTAAACTAGATAGCATAGCGTTGGCAGTTGGCTTTTGGCCTGGAACGCAGGCTCTTTAAAATGTTGAAGGAATCATAGTCACCGAAGCACAGGAAATAGTAGATGTTCGAAAGTAGCACTGAAATTATCTGCTAATTGGGCATCAAGTAGAGAGAGTTTTAGCGCTTTTATCGCCGAATAAGGGGAACTCGCTAAAACTGCTCCAGCGATGGGCGTCGCATTGCCTGGCAAAACAGGAGCTGCAATATGCATCTTACCTATTCCTATTCCAAATGTTCGCTGCTATTTCGGTTTAGCGAAGCGACTGGGTTCAAAACACCTATAACTCGGAAGAAGTAGATCACACATGCTCTACAAAATATTGATTCTGCCAGTTCTGCTCTATGACGACGAGTCCTGATGGAGGATAAGCAAGAAATCAGAGCAGTTTTTGAAGACTTTCGAGTGAAAAATTCTTTGTCGGATATTTGATCCGATATGCAAGGAGTGCGGATGGAGGAGAAGATATAACTACGAACTTTTTGAGCTGAATCAAGATATTTATGTAGTCTAAAAAGGCCAAAACACTATGACTACACTGGGTCGGCCACATCAAGCGAATGCACAATAATGATCCAGCTGGATCCAGAGGATATTTGAATCCCAGACTCGAGATGACAAGGAAGAACCTCCATTTTATGACCAAGCTCTTGCGGAAGAAAAGCTGTGGTATCACAGGCCGGGACCCTTGTCGGGTTGTGAGTCCGCTAATTAAATAAATAAAGAGGACTTGGGATACTCAAGTGCCTATCGGTATCCACTTGTTGTAATAGGTAGGACTAAAACTCGGCGTAGCTTCCTTCAACGCATAGCCCCAGATCCTCAGAACACCAAATTCTAATTTCTTATTAGCACATCCACCCAATTAAATCCGTAGACAGCCCCCACTCATTTTACGAAAAATATCACCTCATTCAAAATAACGACGTCTCATCGTTGATTTTTTCCTTCGTTCTGATGAATTAATACAAACAAGAAATTTAGATTCCCCCTCGTCAACGATGAAGACGTCTTCATGCGAGAATATACCCTACCAAGTGCCTTATTTATGGGAGCTGGATCGTCCTTCCTACGAGTAGCAGTCAATGCTTTTCTTTTTGTGGAAAAAAGGAGCAAGTCAGCGGAAGAAAAACATAGCAAATGCGTGTGTTCGCCTTCGCTCCTTATTTATTCCATGACCATGAGTGTTGATTAATTACACGAAAGTTCTCATTACTCAGTTCCTTGTTATTTTCCCGTCTCCTCTCTTTTTTTCTCTTCACCCAAAGGAGCATAATAGTGCTGCCAGAACTTAGGATTTTTTTTTATTAATTTTGAAAGACATAACCAAGAATATTATTCTTAAATGATCTTTAGAATGACAGCTTAAATCTTTAATTGTAAAACATAACTTGCACCATCGCAGAAATCAATTGAAAATAAATCTATAATCTATAAATATTATAAAACTGTAGAGGTTTTTTTGTTGGTTACCTAATGGCGTGAAAACCGCTGGGCGGATTTCGATGAAACTTTTTTTGAAATGCTTCTTAAGTACTTGGGATGATCACAAGCTATCTAATTTTTTGCTCAGCCTACTGGGTCTTACATAGTAGTCAAAATAGCTGTATATCGGAGAGGAATATTATCATTATACAGCCCTAACTCAATAATAGCTTATCGGATTGAAAATCAGAAAACAGGTGAATTTAGTAAATCTGTCGCTGATTCATTTGAGATATAAAACATCCTCCTGCGTTATCCTGAAGCTGAGCAATGTTCAAAACAATTATTCAAAACATCGCCCACAATTTTCCTTCAGCGGAGACCACCGCCAGCAGTCGTGCAGCAGTGGGTATCGTTGCAATAGTGTGTGTGTGTGAGTATATGTGCGTGCTCTAACATGTTCATATGCTTTGTACTTCAATGTGCTACAATCATGATCACCATTTGCGGTTCTCACACTCAACCAATCTTAACAAATGAAGTGTCAAAAGAAAGAGAATTTTCTAGAGCAGTGAATTGCATTTTCAGTTTATAAATATTATTAATAAATTAAAAAAAAACAATCAAAAACAAATATTCTACTCAAAGTGAACTTCTGTTGTTTAAAGAGTTAATTTTGGTTCATATATGTATGCACATATGTATTTTCTATGTGGAAGTCATCTGGGATGTTTGGTTTACAGTGCTATTTTGCCGAGACTTTAGGCAAACGTTATCAGTAGTGCCACGAGGCACATCCGAACGCACAACATTTCTCTGATTTGTTATTTAAAATTGGTGGTTTAAAGTGATATACCACAACTAAAAAACCGTAAGAATTCTAAGCTTTGTGAGCGAGCTATTTTGTTGCCTCGGAATGATTAGGCTCCAGCAATTAACAGCGAGATATTTTCACCTGCTGATGGTCAGAGTGCAGAATGTATTTCAATCACACGGGTTGTGAACCAAGAAGTAACAACCAGATATCTGGTCGAATGTTTAAACTCTCGCTTTCGCTGCCATCACATAAATTAAAACTAAAAGTGGATGTACCTACTATTCTTCTAAGAAACTTGAGCCCGCCTAAATAATGTTATGGCACCGGACCTAGAGTTACAGTTTTGCAATGACATCTGGTAGAGGCGGAAGTGTTGATGGGCTACGGTGCGGTGCGGTTTTTGAGAACTATGAAATCTGCAGTTAGGGGCTGCAAGTTACACATTGAAACATTTTTGATAAAACGCAGTTAATCAACAAAATTTACTAAATACTTTTGTGGACTTAGACAAATACTTTGATATTTCTACGCTCCCACTGAAATTGTATATTTGTATGCATAAGAAAACCCTTAGAATGCGAAGCAAGGCGAGCATGGGTTCAACTAGTAGAAAATAAATGTACGGAGTCAGCAGTGCTATACAAAACCAAGCCTGGCTTCTCGCAACCATCTGTGTGTGCGTGTTATTTTTTCCACGAAATGGAAGGGACCAATCCATTGGGAAAACAATTGACGTACATATTATTCCCAGATCATATCAGGTTTTTTCAGGACACCGTATCTATCTGGGAATATGGAACCATGCTCTAACTCCAAAAACGTATGTTACAATAACAACCTCAAGAACTGTTCTACCTAGAAATTTGGCATCATCACATTACGGTAGTCGTCCACACCTGCTCCACGACTTATCATTCAAAAATATTGAGAAACAACTATACAGGATAACGGAATGTACTCTGAAAAGCATGTCATGTCATCAAGATAGGCTAGGCAAGGACTTAAAAAAAATCAATTTTTTCTGTATAAAAGTTTGGGAGTAATTGCATTCGTACAAAAATATAACACACAGACCCTGGCTCACCCGAACCACCTAAAGAAAAAGTAAAAAGCTAGAGATATGAGATGACTGTACTCTGTCCCAACTGAATTGTGCCAGTAAATGTCTTCACGGCACTCATTTCCAAAAATTGCCTCTGAAATAAAAACCAAACCACTGGCTGGTATTGTTTTTGCAATTTTCCTCAATTTCGCCTACATCCTATCATGACCAGCTTGCCACACAGTTAATGGTACAAGCACAATGATCGTATCCGTATGGCCGTCATCAACCCTCACTGTGTGCATGGAAAATATGAACATAAAAACAGTGTTCGCATTATTAAGTTCAAGCTAAACGTTACAGCTTTTTCCTTGGTTTTTGTCAAAGAGCTTTGCGATTTTGTACTTTTGAAAACCAATAAATGAATTTGATTATGTGTGGGTGTTGCCACTTAGCTTTTGTTTTTTCAATTTTCTTTTCTTTTTTGGAGAAACCATTAAAATGCAGCTCAACAATTTTTAAATTTTTGTGATTAATAATGAAGGCTATTTGCGCGAGATGAGTGTTAGGTGCGGAAACGAGGAATGAGTTTTTTTTGTTGTTTTATTGTTTTTAGCTTATAAATTGTAAAGTAATCGTTTTCGATATATAACATTGATGCATCAAAATACTCGAAAACATTCCCCCAACAACACACTAAAATTTCACCAAAATCGAGGTGGTGGCTACTTTGTACATAATTATCTTTATTTCCTTCAACAAATTGTGATGTTTTCAAATCAGCAGATGGTAACCCTACGGGTGTTGCTCTCCGATTTGCGGCGAATTGTCATACATACTACGATAACGCAGTCAGAGCTTAAAATAGGGACAGGTTTATGCAAGCTATTGCAACCAGACTAAGAGGCTAATGTCCTATTTTCCATGTAGTGACAATTTGGTTGGGACAGAGTATAGGAAAATATTAATTTTCTTCTTCATGCCAAAATACCTACATTAAATCGTTAATAGATTTCTGGCAACACTGTCCAGCACATACGCCACTCCCAATCTAGTTCCATTTTCTTTGTTTTACAATTTAGTTCTCTCCCCTTTTTCTATGCTTTTCTGTTTTCTTTATCGTTCGCTATCTCACCGTGGATTCAGATACTTATAATTAGCATGCAAATTAAAGCGTAAGAAAGGAACATATCTGATTAATGTTGAATTTTTTTGCTCTCAGAACATGTAAGAAAAAAACAGAACTCTTAGCAAGAAGTAAACACCGTGTTTGTTTTTTTTTTTTATGTTTTAAGCAATTTTTGCCCCAGTTACTAAAAAGATATTTATGACTGGGAAAAATTGTGGGAAAAATTAAAGAAAAAAAAAAAATGAAAATTGTTTGGTTAAGATTTTGTGTGCGCATTTGGTCAGTGCACAAATAACGGCGAAAGACAAACTCTTAATTAATGGGACCCATTCACCATGGCTGTCCTGACAGTGATTAAAGTAAAACTATGAACGGGACGGAATTATGTTTTTGTTAAGAAACTAAAATTAATAGTGGCTACTTTTTATGGGGATCGTGATATTTTAAGTGCCAAGTGCCAAGTTTTTAACTCGCAAGACGTTTGTTGGTATACCAAAGGGTCCGGTTACTGGATGCTTCTTTATTTTTCATTTATATCAGTACTTTTCAAGATTAAAAAAAAAGTAAATTTGGTCAGAAATCTATTGGCAGAAACCATACAAAACGCTATGTGAATCTGAACTCACATTGGATCTACATCTACCAGCGTTCAGTCAGGTCTTCTTTTAATCTTAGACTTTCTACAACTGAAAGTAGTTTGGCTATGCTTGATGATAATCAGAAAAATTACCGTTGTTCTTGTAACCGCTGAGCTTAAATAAAAACGTTTGCTTGCAGCAGGTGCAATTACACCTGGAGGCCAGAAGGGCCCATTGTGACTACTACTTTCTAGGTTCTTTCAAAATATTTGCCCTTTTTCAAAGACACTTTAGTAATACAATCATAGCATGTTATACGGCCGCTGGTTTTACGGAATTTCGCTTTAACCGAGGTTTAAGTGTAATACCGACTAAGACCACTGTATAAGGAAAACGACATCACTGCGACATAATTTTCTTTATGATAATTTCTTCGGATCAGGTGGAGGATATTCGGTAGTAATGTGGTTGTAACTGATAACCTATGATAACAACACTACTGCAACTAAACTAGCGGACCCGGCGAACTTCGTCTCGCTTCAATTCAACGCCTTCAGATTAACTCCAGAGTGATAATAAAACACAGATAGTTCGAATGTCAATGTGATTTATTTAAATGGAATCGAAATCAGTAGAGAGCGATATAATAAACAATATTTTTCGATTTGTTTTCTGGCGCAAACACAAACAACGAAGACAGTTTGACAACACGCGAATATGCAACGTACAGCTGATCGTGCGAAAAACAGGGAAATTCTAGATTAATCCCTTAGACTTCCAACGATTGGAATTTTTGCAATTTATTGATTGTCATCGCAAAAGCCAATCGAACGGGGAACTGAATCCGCTTGAATTGGAATGGAAGATCAGCTTGAATAATCGGAATTCGTGGGATAAGGACATTCTCTCCGTTGAATTTGCCGTTGATGATCGTCGCTTGAATCACATTGTTCATCACTTTCTTGACGTACAACTACGTACCGTTGCACAATTTCGGATGATTCAGATTCCGCGACATGATTACGATCAATCCCAACTTCAGCTGTAAATTATGCGGCGGAGTTCCTGGCACATCAATCGAGTTAAAAAATTCCGTCGGATAGTTGGTAGGGTACGTTAAACATCGATAGTTTAGTATTTCGATACTATCGATATTTTTCTATAAACCATCGATAAACTATCGATAGTATCAATAGCTGAAACAAATTTAATAAAACAATGAACTACTTCAAAATCATTAGGTTTGTATGATGTCAGCCCCAGGGCGCACTGGGGCACACTGAAAACGCACTGATGTGTTCGATGTCAGTCAGTGCTACACTGAAAACGCACTAAAAATGCTGCCCTGTGTTCTATGTCAGCACTGGGTCTGCCCTGTATTCGCCCTGGGTATTTCTTCAGTGCAAGAAAAAAGGGCTGTCAAAAATTCTATTCGTTTAGTTTTTTCATATCGCGTACTTTTTTTGTGGTTGTTTTTTTGAATTGAAGAAAAGAAATTGTTTCAAAAAAGTAAATATTTATAAAATTAATTAAAATCTAAATATAAACATGATTTAGATTTGTATTTTAGTTCGAAAATTGAAAATATTAGAATGACAGTTGTCAGGGCAAGCTATTTGCGTTCGATGAAATGGGGGTTGCACTGCGTTTTTTGACAACCATGAAAATACACTGACAGTAGTGCGCCCTGGGCTGGGGACTTCATACAAACCTATTATTTAAAAACAAGAACATTACATATTGGTTTTATCAAATAACTTCACATTTTGATTTAGGAAAAGTAACTTAAGGCGTTAAGGCATTTTGCCTTTAAAATCTGTTTCTGAATGACAGTTGTCAGGGCAAGCTATTTGCGTTCGATGAAATGGGGGTTGCACTGCGTTTTTTGACGACCATGAAAATACACTGACAGTAGTCAGTGCGCCCTGGGCTGGGGACATCATACAAACCCTTTTATTTAAAAACAAGAACATTACATATTGGTTTTATCAAATAACTTCACATTTTGATTTAGGAAAAGTAACTTAAGGCGTTAAGGCATTTTGCCTTTAAAATCTGTTTCTTAGATCGCTATGTATCATGCCGGCTTTAGAAAAAAAAAGTTGCTGGTATATAACTGTGCAAATTTTCTTCAGTAACTCTGAGCTGGATTTTATCCAATAATCGATGGGACACTTATCACTATCAATTGGCGCTTTTTCCAAAAAAATGGTCGTATGTCAATTATTGCGTTTCTGCAATTGTAAGCAGCTCTTCCTTTTGAATCTTCACCCGACAAGAAGTACACAGTACCTACACAACACAGAACGTCCAGAGAAGTAAATAAAAATCAATCGGATTGCACGTGCACAAAACAGACAAAGAATATTTTCGGGGAATTCCCCGCTTATGAGCATTGAAAAGAAAATGTGATGTAAAAGAGAATGTGCTCAACAGTTCACAGTTTCGGGACGTTTTTTATTTCAAAAACGATTGATATTAAAAAAAAAACATTTATGTTTTCGATAGGATGTAAACATCGATACTATCGATAGTACTATCGATGTTTAACGTACCCTAATAGTTGGTCGCTTCATCTTCGTCGGTCACGCTGTCACCGGATTTGTGCCAAATCTCCAGCGATTTGACTTTTAATAATGAAATTCAAGCTATCGACGTCCTTATTTTTCGCTGCTAGTATTGCCCGTTCACTAATCCAATCGAGATTTTTATAATTTTGTGCAATGCCGGGGAAGCTGATGCGTTCCTCCTTCAAAGATGTGAACTGGGAAAAATTTTGTCGGGAACGATGTCAATCCAGTCGAAACATCACCAGGAATTTGGCCATTGCTTAGCGCCAGCAGTTGTCTCGAAAATTCAGGCAGCCGATGGGTCGTTCGAAATGCGACTCTCATGTTCGTGGTCAGTTTCAACTTCTTGAAATGCCGCCATAAAGACGACGATGCGTGCATGATTGATCAATGATCAATTGCAACGAGAAAAATAGCACATTTGCTCAATAGAAAATGACAATGCGAAAAGGTTACCTGTCATATTGCGCACAACCTAAGTCAACGTATAACGCCATCTATCGGGTTGTGGCATTGATCGTAGCACAGCGCCATCTATTATTTATCTCGTGAACTTCTCTACCCAAAATGCACGTTAAATGTCTTTTATCACAATGAATTTCACAATTATCCAAAATTTTCCAAGCTTCACAACGAATTTCCTTTACATCAAATTTCGTTGAAAAAAAAATTCAAATTTTACGTTTTCCGGGATTTTCCGAGTTTTCCACTAAAAATTTTATATTTTTCCATTTAAAAGGCTATTCCGGAACAATTGCACACAAAATTCCATTCATTTGGATTTTTCCGATTTCTCGACTTTTCCGGAGGGTTTCTCCTGACATTTACAAACAACTGAAGAAAAATTGAGCCAAATCGGCCGTTCTCATGGTTTCGTGGTTTCTGTCTATGAGTCCAAGCGTTCCAGTAGCTTATGTCCGACCTGACAAAAATAAGAAAGTTATCACTATATGGTTCATCTCCACAGAATAAATCTTTTACACTTATACATGTTAAAGTCGCTATATACTTGGAGCTCGAAGCCGAATTTTTGGATGACAGATGGTGTGGTAGAAGCGTTGACATTTATAGTGATAGTCAATCGCTCGAAACTCCCATTAATCGCTCACAATTTGTCTTTGAGTGTAAGGTAAAATTGAAAGCGCTTTAAAAAAAAAAAAAAAACATTGTCTGTCTGATATGCATTCAGGGTCACATGGTTATACAGAACAACGAGACGCCTGATTAACCAGCGAATATCCTAGGATGGGTAGGTATTAGTAGTAGTTTCAGTAAAGAAATCCCAAGGCGCAAGTTATTCACGTAAACCATTTGATCGGATGTAGTTTCAGATAGTTACCAGTTGTTCATATATGAACACTTTTTATATTTAGACTGACCGCACACATCGTCCTATTCGAGGAGCAGATGTGCGCAGTCCACTTATCAATAAGTAAATAAAATTAGCCGATATGTTAAATAAAGGAGCAGAAATGCGCATTCGGCGTACTGAACTAAAAGAGATATGTATGGTAAATTCTGCTTTAAAGGAGCAGATGTGTGCATTCGGCGTACTTAACCAAAAAAGATTAGATAGTAAATTAGTTGAAACTTAGAGTAAGAAAATTGTATAAAAGGATAGAAAAATTTAAAATAAAATCAGAGTCTTTCAAACCGAATTTACACCAGTTCTGCAATCAACTTCTCGGATATGTCGCTAAAGAAAGGTTTGCAATGTCTACGCAAGGTCCTTGTAGGTTTTGGACCTATTTTATCCCGAATCCAAGGGTAAGGTAACTCTAATTGTATTGCCCAAGCGATTAAGTTTTTCAATCTGTAGCGATGGTCAGGTTTCATTTGCTGCTAAATCACTAAGTATTTCGTGAAGAGGCCAGATGAACTCATTGGGAAATTTCTACTGAGTCTGGGATGAAGAGGTTGCCAGCTCAATTACTTCCTCTGTAAGTGTGATGTGTGCTGGTTTTAGAAGATTAGGACTTCACATTTTAGGATCTGGTGTTATGGGATGAACGCGATTTATTCCCTTTCGCTAACTAAATTTCTAAATTTCAGAGTAAAAATGTATACCTGGTATATCCAGGTTCCTTTTATTTATGTGAAACTGCTTGTTACCCGCTAGCACGGAATTCTCGTCGAAGGTCCTCGTTGGACGTCCATGCGCCTGAAATGTATTTTTTAAAGCCCTCATTGCACTCTATAAAAAAAATTCAAGATTAAAACACACACACACCTTATCCCTATAACAGTTTTGCGAAATTTTCTTGGCATTACCTTCCACTTCCGCTGTGCGTTGTAATGGCGGCAAGCGATTCTGTTGAATGGTGGAAAAATTTGCACCTTTGCTACATAAAAGTGAATGGTTTGCCATTAAGCCTTTTCCGCAGGACATTTTCCCATGTTTCTGTTGTGTACGAGAATAGAAAGACTTTATTTCCATTTTCTCAATTTTTTTCTGCACCTTATGCGGATTGCAGCTACCTAAATCAATGTTAACGTCGTTTTATAGACTGACAGCAGGGAATTTAGATTTTCTTAAAAACAAAAGAAAATTGCTCCTTGTTCGTTGGCAAGGTGTATCGGTTTTTCACCCTGAAAAAAGCTTAAAGAATAGCTACTTTGGATATTTAAGAAAATTGTTGGATATTCTCATTAGATTTGGGTTTAAATTTACAACCATAACCGCATAATTGCGATGTTATTCCGGAGCATAATTAATGGGGCTTTGGAAAGGAGAAACTCTTCTGGATCAAGTAGGGGTAGTTTTTTAAGAACTGTAGGATTTGAAATTGAAATAAAACACACACAAGTTAAACCGAGCTTTGATTAATAAATTTATGGCATTAATGATGAAAAATGATTTCGGACATATGGCTACCGGAACTGCCTCCTGAAGCTCCAATTTCGACTACTTTTTCGGGCAATTGAGACCGTATCTAACAAATGATGCACTCGATGTTGGCATCCAAAGCGGGAATCGTTGTTGGCTTGTCCACATACCCCCACAAAAAATACTCCAGTGGCCACGTTCTTGGAGGCCAGGCGACATGTCCTTTTCTGGAGGTAATGTAGTCATCGAACATTTCCTTCAATAACTCAAAGCTTTCAATGGCAATATGGCACGTGGCAAAATCCGGTTAAACCAAATGTCTTGCAGACCATATTTACGCTAATTTGGAAACACAAAGTGGTTGCGTATGGGGTCGCCATTGATGGTGACATTTTGATTTTTTCATTTTTGGGGCCCGGGGATACCGCTAGCCTATAAACCGTACCAGACGGTGCTTTTTTGGGGTGCGTCATCAGTAGCTTATGGATTGCCATTGGATGGTCCTCGCGAAAATCATCTTTCTGAATGTCTGAGTGTTACAATATTGAAGAAAAAAAAAAAAACTAAAATAAGCCAGTTGCATCTCTGCTGAAATGATGCCATCTATATAGGTAGATCCGCAGATTTGTAGGGAGTTAAATTATTTACGGATTTACATTTGCTTACAACTTGGTTTAAATTAAGAGAAGCCTCTGAAGTCATCGGTCGTGTACCATATACCCACTCTGTTGTGGTACCTACACTGAGAGAAAAAACAACGTAAAATCAAATAAAACAACTTCAAATCAAAGTAAAATCTTAATGAAAATTTTTAAATCAAAGCAGCAAACTTTAAAAAAAAAATCGTTGTTAAAGTCGGTTAAAACTAAATACGACTTAACTTGAAATCAAATTTGCTAGAATAGTAGATTTAAATATGTTGCGCATACGCTTTACAAATATTTTACCTTAAATTGAGTTCGGTTAATACTAACATTAAATGCGGGTTAGCATTGAAACGATATAAAGTAAGATCAATGTAACTATGGCAGTTACTGAATTTAAATATGTGGCTAAATAATTTTTATATAGATTATTTCGTTTTTAACATGGCACTCTTTTAGATGATACATATGTATGTATGTATATGTACAACTACAGTATATAGGATGTGTGTGTGATAAATAAAAACAATACCAATATTTTTATTAAATTTTTATTACCAACAAAATGTACATGTAAATTTTATACCTTTATTCCTTACAAAAGTTGTTCCCTAAATTCTGCGGCCAAAACCAATATCCTGTATAGCGTCCCGAATATCGTCTTTCATTAAGTACTTAAGAGAACGGAAAGTTATGCGTTTATCTGGGAATACAGATCACAAAATAAAACATAAGACAAGGCATGTATAATATGTGCAGCATATGTAGGTACATAATTATATAAATTCATATATACATACATATGCAGATTACATTATTACAAAACTTACCTTTTAGACTTCCGAAGAGGCACTCAAATTCAAAGTCCTTTAGCAAATTAGACAATATGTCTTCATCATCGTCTATATGTAGCGGCTCAGTAATCACGTCTAATATTTTACCTTTTTTGTCTACAAAATATTTTTTTCACAGTGCCCACCTCTTCCGAATGCCTGACAAGCATTCAAGAGTATCATCTGTCATGTAAAGCTTCCCAACTCGCCGTTTGGAGTCGGCAAAAAACTGCAGGTCCCTTCCATTCGTGCAAAAATATAACGCGCATACACAAATGGTTGCGGGAAGCTAGGCTTGGTTCTACCTAGCACTGCTGAAGCCAAATATTTTTTATTTTTTTATTTTTTAAACGAGAACAAACAAACTCTACTTAACTACAACTCAACTCAACAGACTGAAGTCACGCATAGTGAATACAAGATACGACATTGAGCAGACGCGTCTGCTTTTTACTGTGAAAACAGTTCACATTTTAAAAAAGGAATATGTTCCGCTTTGAAATGAATACGTTTTAACTTTGATTTAAATAGTTTCATAATTGAAAGAAAATAATAACTTCTTAATGTTTTTATCGAATATTTTCAATTTAAAAATAAAGTCGTAGTGTTGTTAAAGTGAAATGTTTTCAATTTTATGATATTAAGAGTAGACTTCAATTTTGAAATAAAGCAAACCACGTTTAAATTAAAAGTTGTTCTACACTTATTACATTTTCTAATATCTTTTTATATTTTAATGACTATATTTTTAATTAAATTCAAATACGTTTATAAAAGATTATCGAAACTTTGTTTTAAATACGATGCTATTAAAATCTACTATGCAATTTTTCTCTGGGTGTAGGAGTAGGTGCGGAGGTTACTGACCAGATTCTGTGTCTGTTCCGTCGGCACAGGATGAGTCTCTTGGGATTTCCATGCATGTACATACATAACTTCTATGCTCTTATAAGATTCAGTTTTCTTTTCCAAATTTTGTTTGAAAATATCTAAATGGGCTTTATAATGATTTGTTTGTTTAATGAATATATACACATACATATGTATAAATATATTTTTATTTAAAAAAAATGCATATCGCGCGTTACGTGATTTCTTTGGTGTTAATAATTGACCAACTGAGCGTACAATTTTAAATGTGGTGGACAAAATGTGGTGGATTGATAAAAAAGGCGCCGAAACCATGGTGAACATTTGGCCGATATTATCCTCCACACATAATTGTTATCGATCAATAAGCAAAAATTATAATGAAATCAAAATCATTTTAATCATTTTTTTATTTACTATTCTCCTGGTGAAACCTTCACTGGCCCCACTCTGTAGTTACCCTCCATAGGCATTTTTAAGGACCCTATATGAAATTACAAACTGCAGTCTTCTGTGATGCAAGCCAACACTTAAAAACCCTTGGTAAACGCAAAATTTAATATTAAATTACAGGTCTAAAATCACCATAGAAATTGACATTCCATGTTCCATGTTTAGAAAATTCCCTGATGTGTCCCTTTCACTCAAATTTCACAAAAGTAAACAGTTCCCAAAAATAGCAGCATCACACGAACACGGAACAATAACAACGAATAGGTCTTTCCTGTCGGGATTATGTGAGTCGCCTTCGGCATAATGTACACGAGCACATTGTGATGTGTGTGTGTGTGAAGTTCTCAATATTAATTACGAAATGATTAGAACAACAATGGTAACAGGAATAGAGGAGCAGCTTTTTAATGAAAGCACATACATATACATATACAAACTGAACTATAACTATCAAGACCAGTTACAACATACATATGAGGGGCAGAGCAAAACTCCGGAGTTTCATGGGAAATTATCCATCGATAGGCATGGCAAGAGTTACACGTCTCTTATGCAAAACTAGTAACAGTACCTCTACAACAGCACTAAGTAAAATCTGAATATTTTGGGGGGAACAAGAGTTACGTACGTGTGCCCAATATGTACTTGGGGGGGTTCGTATTTCGAATCCTTGTTGGCTTACAGTTATACTACTTGTGCCAATACGAATTCGACTAGCTCTAAAAAATTTATATTAGTCTCTCGAGTATGTCCAAATGGACTTGAAAAACTTATTTGAAATGGAAAACTAGGGGAAATAACAAATTTCTTTAATTTTATGCACTTGAACCTGACCACTTTGTGCATTTTAGAAATGCGAGCTCGTTTCCATTTCGGTTTTAATGAACGTTGTCCCATTGTCATGCTCCTTAAATCGATTCTTAGACTATCGACATTTACGTATCTTTGGATATTAATACTTACATACATGCAATGTACTTCTGAAAATTGGTCCCTTTGGAGTTTTGAGTTAGACGCAGTCCTCAACTCGCCGTGCGGGGTCGGCAAAAAAATTGTAGGTCCCTTCCATTAGTGCAAAAAATATAACAAACACACACACACAAATGGTTGCGAGAAGCAGGCACAGGTTCACCCCAAGCTATAGCGCCACCTAAGTAAAGTAAAATTAAACAGAGCTAATTTTGATTTATTTGGCGCCCGATGAAGGACATTTTGTTAACCACCCCTTTCAGTAAATTGTTAAAGATATATTGAACCGTTATACTGTGAGAGCATACACTCTTATCTAAGACTAGTAGTTCTGACAAATTATAGCCCGTTGGCTAGAGTTCCTATGAATTTAGAGTTCCAATGATGTTCCTAGAAGTGCTTTCGAAAGGGATTCCACCACTCAAGTTATCGAGTTCACTAAAACCAATTGAATCCTTCAACATAGATGCCGTGGTGCATTCTCAAATTACAAATGGAAAATAGAGAATGCCCATTAAAGCCCTTAAACCTTGCGTAACAAAGGAAAATGATGGCCAATCTATAACAATGGAACATAAAATTCGATTAGGAAGTGTTGGATGCCCTTATCTTATCATTCACAGCACAGACTGGTGCTAGTTGAACTAGTCCCAGTTTGCATGCGTGTTTGTGTAGTTTATGTGGTCAGTATGTCTGGTAAGATTACGACCTTTCCTTGCTGGTTCCAATCCTCTATCATGCCTTTGGCCGTTTTGCATGTTTGGATTCGATTCCACATTTAATGTGGCGTTAACATAATATAGGCTACTTTTATAGCCGTACCTATTGTGGTACACTTGAAGGTATCCACGCCCAGAGCCCCTGCTCTTACCTTAACCCGGTGTAGTGTGGTTGCCAGGTACCCATAGCAGATTCACCGTGTAGGCTATTGCAATTGTTATTTGCATTCAGCTACTAGCTTGGAGATAGCTTGACTATCCGGAGTAGATATGGGTGCAAGTGTCCCTAGTATTGGCATTTATGATAGTTCATTTACCCTACTAAGTACTGTGAACACTTCCGCCTGGAAAACAGTCACCGGGGGTTTCTAAATGGATGAGAATATTTAAAAGGACAGTGCTGAGTGCACATCTGCTCCTGATTCTACATTAAGATGAGAAGTATTTGTATTTGATGCTATATCCTTCCCTCCTCTGCATATGAATAACTGCTGAGAAATTAGATGGAGATCTCTTCATCTATGAGATCACTCGAATTCCTATCTGCTGTCCAGAAATTTCGAAAATTACTTTTCCAGATGGCCCTGTATACTGTGTCCCCGGGTCCGCTATCTTATTGCAGAAGGTTACACTGTTCTTTTGACCCCGAGTTCCATAGAAAGATTGTTGAGAATAGTCTTCGTGATTTTGAGTGTGCTGGATTGGCCATTTACCCCTAAGCAGGCGATTTATTGGGAGCTTTGTAGATTAGGATAGGTTAGACAATACAAGAGTGGATCCATTGAACTCATTTCAGTCTAATCAAAAGTCCTCCGACTAGCTGAACAGATTCGCTATTATAGCTTCTCAGCTTCACTCCTAGTACCGTATACACATACATAGCGAGACAATGTCAATGTACTGTAGTGTCAAATTTCCTAAAGAAATCTTCAAGAACTGCTTCGCTTAACAGCACCATCAGCGTAGCAATTTAAAGTTAGATTCAGCCATGCAACTTCCTCTCCATCAATAGACGTGTAGTCGCTGTTTGCATTTTGTCAGGCATACAGTCAGGCCAACTGATGCATAAAATATTATATTATAAATCAGCACAACGAGAGCGGGTATATGTGTGTTAGTGGAAAGTGTAAATATAGTCAGGAATCATGAAGTGTAAGCGTTGTGCAAATATTTATCCGCTGTCGACCTGCAGAACCTGTTCGCATTGATGTACGAGTGTATGGACATAACTTGCTCACTTATGCGTATCTTCTAAGTTTACCCATTAAAATGAACACATTTACATCTCATATTCGTACACCTGATGTGGTAATATTTATTTAAGGAAAAATCCAAACAAATTGAACAAATACTGCAAAATTTTGATTACTCTGTGGTCCAACTCGTCCCACAAATTCTTTACGGCATTAATATCCGATGACTGTGGAAGTGTTTCCAACACTTTTCGAGAGTGATAAAGAAGCCACATTCGAAATAGATAAGTTTTATGTTTGGGGTCATTATGCTGGTAAAGGGTAAAATTGTTCCAGAGCCCCTTTTGAACAGCACTTTTCTTCAGATTTGGCTTAGATATCTCAATATATTGCTTATAGTCCATTTATCCTTTAAATTATATGCGGTCATCCTACTCTAGCCGCGGAAAAACACTCCCACAGCATTACCGAACCATCATCATGTTTGACTGCCCGCCTTGGTATGTGGAAGATATCCGGTAGTTGTTTTTCGGCAAACCATTTGATCGCCATCCGACCCATAATCATTAAATTTAGACTCGTCTGTAAATACTACTGTGTTTCAAAAGTCGAAATCTTTTAATTGGTGTTGTTAAGTGAATTCTAATCTCTTGCTTTTGTTCATTAAACTATTGACAGGTTTCTTACACATAACTCTTCAATTGTACCCTTGTTTTCGGATGCAATTTCTTGACATTTCTGTTCAGAAACCTTTATTAAAAGTTCGACAAAGTTTTCTGCCAGTTTTGATGCACTATATGTAGGTTTTTTTCGAATTTACCGTATAAATATTCTCATGCCATGTGCACTTAATACATTTTTAGATGTATTTTTTGGTTTATTTTCGATGTGGTTTTCATGTTTCAACCGAATAATGATTGTTTGGATGGTTGATCTTGGCCGACCTACCAAACTTGATATCACACTATAAGATTTTCCTGCTCCGTTATATCTGATTATCTGTTCCCGCAGTTAATTTGATATCTCACCTCACATTCTACCCATTTTTCCAAGAAATTTCGAATAACCTTACAAAGTAACTTTTTTTTCATTATTTCACTTTGAAAAATAATAATTCAATGCAAAAAATAACTTTTGCAAGGAACAGATTAGTAATTTTTATTTTTTTGTGAATAAACGATCGGTGTACGAATACGAAAATGAGCTCCTTTTTGTCTATTTTTTTACTTTTTTACCAAAGGGAATGTTAGCTAATGTCAAAACTAAATGGAATGCAATTGTTCAATATCCAGTAAAAATGCTATACTATATATAACTTTATATCTCAAGTCGTTTTTGATCAGGAATTTAATGTTTTTCTTAATAGCTGGTGTACGAATATGAGATTGATACACTGTACATGTATTCATAAATAAACATTGGATAGTAGCTGAAAGCAAAAAAAAATTTAAACGTTAATTTGATTTAATTTCATCGTATTTAAGTGAAAGAAAGCAGGCAGTGTCTCTTGGGGGTGCTCCATCAGAAGTTCTTCCTTTGCTGCGAGGCGTACCCCAAGGATCGATTTTGGGACCTCTCATATTCTCGCTTTATATCAATGATATTGAATCCATTATTCTAAACTCATCTAAACACTTTTACGCTGACGATATTCAAATCTATAGAAGTTGTACTGCGCCAATGATCTAAATGAGGATCTTCAACGGATATCGAACAGGTCGTCGAAAAAAAGCTGTATCCAAATAAATGTAAACTAGTGTGCCCGTGCGAGAGAAATCTCGCATCTATTAAGTGAAAGTGCAATTCGTCAGTGAAATCTCTTTCTTTTGACACCTCATTTGTTAATATTGGTTGAGTGTGAGAGCTTCAAACGGTACCTATACTGCAGAAATAATATAATATATGATGTAAGTTATTTCGAAAAATAAGTTAGAGCAATCCTATTTTCCTTCTATGTATCTTGCTGAACAATTCAGCAATAGAATTTGTTGAAACGTCAAAAAACCTAGGTATGATTCTCAAAAGAACAGTCGAAGTCCATATCTCAGAATGTACCACATGGTGGTCCAATGACAGACCAACCGTTGAACCAAAAATCTGCTATTGATACTGTGGTTCTCGGGCCCAGCCCTAAAGTTGCGCTCCCCAGTGCGTCTTAGGGCCCAATCTTTGTCATCGAGATCTGCGCGTTGATAGATCTTCATAGGGACATCAAAGGCGCTCTTATAAATGCCTTCTCAGACAGCCAAACTACACGTAAAGCTCTGATTTCCGAGTCATTGAACTCAAAACTAGTAAAGTGCTGCTTTAATATCCTCCAACCCGCAGCCATTCGCAAGACAATTAAACTTTGGTGGGGAAATAGCCACAGAGGGATTGAAGGTATAATGACATTGCGGATGAGCTTGTTCGAATGGGCTCTAGAATAAAATTCTCAGGTCCGAAATACTTTTGTAGAATAAACTGGGCAACAATTAGTGTAAGCATGAATTTCAACTTTCTCATTGGAGATACATATGTTTCGGGGCTCAGATAAGCCAAGCATTGAGTTAAGCCATACTATACACAAAACAGAGAACTTCTATAAGGTGTCTAATAGGCTTCCGCTCAGGTCGTTGCCATATACGATAAACAAGTAAGTCCTCTCTACCGAGGCCGAGTGTCGACAATACTAAGAAGAGATCGAGTGAACCGAATATATTTTCTGTGATGGTCTGGAACTTTGCAGCTGACCATCCATAAAGAACTCCTCAGTGGTTTAATTAAAAAATGCTTCAACCGAGAATATGATTACCTTAATTAAGAAGATAAGTTGCCTCTTGGACTTAGAACATCCTATGACACAGTATCACCCTTAGCGCAGGATAATCTTTCAACGTGAAAAAAAATAAAAAATGGAATCAGTTCCACATCGCTGAATCAAAGTATTGATGTAAAATGCCACAGAAAAAATCAAAAAGTATATATCTTCTGGTGAAGTTTATGCGAATTTAAATCCTGTCAATACAATTTCATCATCAAGGACACCATTACCATTACCATGTTCACTATGTCCTCATCATTCGGCATGTGTGCTCGATATTTAGGACACGACCACCGATACAAGTCCCTTCCCTCAGCCAATTGTTTCTAATTGAATTGACGCAGCATGGTCATGCTCATGATGTACATGTTCGATTGCCTATTGACCTACTCTACTCAAATGGAACCATAATCACTCGACGGCCAGAAAATTAACAATCCCCATTCTTTCATATTGCTGCTCCTGTCTGATGCAATGGAATTCGCTAAAATCACCATTTCAACCATTCGTTGTAGTATGACAGATAAAGCATTTACAAAATGTCAATACTCGTTCATGGGTGGAAATTTATTATTGTGAATGACGTCCGGGTGACACACGCTAATCCTACTTTGAGATTCACTGGCCGATGCGCTTAGGGGGAGGCTCCTGTGTGCATCAAATGCGGTCATTCACGTGAGTGGAATTGGATTTAATTTTCTGCGTCACATGTGAGATGCGAATTAATAGGTCAGCCTAGATGGGGGGAGATCCTAGCGATACGCTTTGACAATTTAGTTGGTTGATTAAATACGGATGACAGCTGCGTTTTGCCGTATCTAAGACGGGTGCAATTGATGGTAAAGGAAAATTTTGGCAATCGATATTCTTGATGGTAAATGACATCGACGTTGAACACACGCGTTCGAGCTTCGAAAACAAAAATTAGAACCGCTTTATAAAATGAATTTTCACCTTAAGTCTCACTTATTAGCTACTCCTTAGAACAAAATCTATTCACGTGCAAGTGACTTGAATGGACCATTGTGGGGCGCCATTCTCGTACTTTCGTGACTTGTGAATTTTTTGAAAGTCGCTCCCAATATCCATTCATTCAGATAATATCCTGTCCATCATCGTATTTCACCACATTACACGTTCGGATATACTGAAAATCCTTTCAACATCTCTGCTTCTTCTCTATCGTGGTCTATTTATGAAAACCACCAGCATCGCTAATCATTTGCAGACTTGCAGCCAAACATCAATTCATAATCTCTGCAGAAGATAAATTCCAAGCGTGTTGCTGTTTCCCCCGATAGTTTTGTGTGTTCTTTGTTCCTGTGTTGTGCAGTCAATCGATTCCGTGAACACTTTACTTGATTAGCTTTCAAAAGGCGTTGAAGTTGAATATCTCGTCCGTTACCCACAGGCTACAGCTAATTGCTAGAATGATGGTGTTGCTATTTTCCAGCTGAATGTGTATTCGAAGTTTCATTGGAAAGCAAAAACACCACGAGCAACCGCAACGGAGAGGTACGAGGAGCACATGAATGAATATTGAATGCTGCATTACTACGAAATGGTATCCTTCTCGGATTCGAAGTTGATCGAATTTTACACATTCTGTCGATTATTTTGGAAAACGATGGAAAATTTGCAGTTGTGTTATTATTTTCAACCACGGGATTGTAGACTTTAACTTAATTAGATACTCGGACTTCTAAAATCCAACCAAACAGAAAGGACGGATCGACTGTAAGGCAGGCTATGATACAGTAACGGAGATGCCAGAACATATTGGTAGTCATATTGGAAATATTGAAAATTACTTCAATATTTTGAGATACTCAATGTATCAAAAGCCTTTTACACCATCAGTTGAGCACTGGATTTATCTATGCAAACAAAACCGCAAAAAAACGAAAATATCGCAGCCACTATTGCGGAGGAACCAAATGTCTCAATTTTACAGCGATCACAATAGTTGGGGCTTTCGCAGACGTCAAATTGGAGTACTTTCTATAGGGAGTTGCGCCTACATCCTTTCAAAGTCATATTGACTCAAGCCAAACGATCATAAATTGCGTCGGAAGTCGCCCAAAAAATCATCTTCTCAGATGAGGTGTATTGTAGAATGAATAGCTTTATCAACAAACTAAATTACCGTTATTGGTACGAGAAGAACCCACCAGTGTTACATGAAATGCCGTTGCATCTTGTAAAACTCACTGTGTGGTGCGGTTAATGGCAAAGCGGCGTCATCGAATCCTATTTCTTCCGAAATGACGAAGGAATAGCTGTAATCGTCTATGGCGACCGCTATAATGGAGCCAGAACTTGGGAATATCGATATTGAAGAAAACCACTTCCAACAAGATGGGGCTACGTGCCATATGGCTAAGGCAACGCTTGATTTGCTGAATGATACAATTGGATCATTACACTAGGACGATTTGAGAATTGGAGATTACTTCATTTGGGGCTACGTCAAAGCACACGTCTATTCTGGTACACAATTATTTGGTCGAGCTATCGCCAGCCTAAAAATAAGGAAAAACTTAATTAATAGTCAAACCATTGTTGTTTTATTAAAAAAATAAAATCCTCTCACTTTTAATTAAAGACCCTTTACCCTAAAGTTCCCGAGTAACATCTTAGCTTATTTGAGTCCAGTGAGCTCATTTCAGAACCTGGCTGCTAATCCTTCTCCCATTGCCTGAGTGGTTTATGGATGATGTCTGCCCTCAACTTGAAAAAAAGGCCCTGGGGGACACTGGAGCGATAAGAACAGATTCAGGATGAGCGGGCCTAAGAATATTACCACTCCTATGCCATCACATGTCTTAGATCCAGCCGTGTAGATCTCCAGTAGGGATTTTTTTGGTAGGACAGGTATAACCATCCAACTCCTGTTGGCTAAGAATATTTATATTATATTCGATATTAAAATATAGGAGCGGAGTCATACAGTCTGTAGAGTCTGGACTAAGATTGCTACTTATTGAAAGTATTCTGAACTTAGTTCGAAAATTCCTATTGTGAAGTTTCTTTCAGTCGTAACGCCATTTTTGCTACTATGTCCTTGCCGTAGATATCCAACCAAATCATGTTCAACATAAGCCGCTGCGCGCTGTAGTGGTAAGAGCTCCAGTAATACAGATACAAGCCGTTCTTGGATCTTGCCAAGCATATTGACGCAGCTGCTTTTCTCTAGTGCTATCCACCAGACTACAATTCCATACAAAGGAACTTTTCGATTTTCAGGTACAGCTCCGATTATCTGAAAAGAATATCTTTACTATTAACTAAAATTAAATTAAATATTTGTATATACAATTTTTTTTTAAATTCATGTAATTTTCTTTCTATTTTTAGCCAACAAAAATCTAATGACCGGCCCCAGTCAATGCTTTTGACTAAATTTATGCGAAGCTTTACTTTAATATAAAAGTAATTTTTTCCCCATATCGAAAAAGCGCAAAAATCGTTGGTGAATTTTTTTTGAAGGAGAAATAAAAACACAAGGACAAGAAGGAGCTACTGCTAAGAAAAGAGAGAGCAAACTTAAATAAGAGTAAAAATTTAAGAGTATATTTGCTTTAATTTTTATTTATGTAGGTATCTATTTTTATTTTTAACTTTTAAGGTGTTTTCTAGTTTGGTGACCTTGGTGTTAAAAATGAAACTATGAGTACTTAAAGAGATGTTATACAGCTCCATAAAGGACGACGATTTACAGGGAAATGTCATAAATATTCAAATAAAAAAAATCACTGTTTACATAGGCCAAGTTATTTTGGTGAGATTTTCTAATGCATGGGTGGTAAAACTCTAAATAAAAATTGAATTAGAGTTGGACGGCAATTGTCAATTCATTGTTTTCACATATAAAAAAAAAAACATTTAGGGCAGCAGGTCTATGACAGTTGATGGACGAAATGGAAATCTTTTTTTTAAGATAAGCATTTATTTATTTATTTAATTCGAGTTGAGTTCATGTAGGAAAAAAAATTAAACACAACGAAATCAGAAGGCTAACAAAAATAAATATTTCTTATATACAATATATATTTGCATCTTACAACGACCTCACATTATTCCTTGTTTGATTAAACATTCCACCTTTTTTGTGAACTTTGTTTTGTTCATTTTATTTTAAAGACCTCAAAATAGCGACAGTAATGGAAGAAATACAAAAGACAAGCACAAAACATAAAATCCGGTTACTTATCCACGATAATAACGAAGTCAACTCTATCCCGCTACAAGAAATAACCAGAAAAAGAAGACTGAAGCGCCTTAGATCTTCAGACCTAACTCAGAGACTTTAATAAAAATTATAAAAATTATAACAATTGTAATCTTCACTTTTTGAAATTCGTAAGTTAAAAAATGAAAAGGCCCACCTTATTGTAAAACAAAAGTATTGTTGCACTGCGTCAATTGGCTGCTCGAGTAAAAAGAAAAAAAAAACCAACTCCTTTGGTATAAGATTAAATTTATATTTTTTTTTTATTAATAAAAGAAACTGCTTGATTTTATCCAATTGGCTGGCGCACCAAACTTCTCGCAACCACGTTTTCTTCTCGACAGACAGACCTTTTTCTTCACCTCTTGTCTTCTTTGACAGTTCCACGACTTCTACCACGGTCGGTAAAGCAGAGTTTTCTAACCCGTGCATTGGATGAGTCTTAAGATCGTAACACTGCTCCCCTTTTAAAAGAATCTGACTGCCCTCAGTCGTAGCTAAAATGAAAGAAAACTATGCTGATAACTGGCACAGCGATAACCTATCTCGATGCACCACCACTGCTTTCTTCCCTCCTTCTTTGATGATTCGGTACAAAACGTCACCCATCTTCGCGATCACGTAGTAGGGACCTTGCCAATCGCTTTGTAGTTTCGGGCAGAGTCCTTTTCGTCTTTTAGGCGCGTATAACCACACTTTATCTCCCTGATCAAACGGTGCAGCCTTTGCATTGAGATCGTACCGGTCTTTCATCCGTCGAGTATACTCCAGCAGCTGTTTTCGGTTGAACGCATACGCGGTCTCCAGACGTGTCGCTAAATCCTCTACGTAGTTCGATGTGGCAGCTAGGCGATCAGGAGGGGGGCCATTGTATAGTTCTGCGGGCAAGCGAAGTTCGCGTCCAAAAACCAAAAATGCAGGTCTTTGCTTCGTAGCCTCATGCACTGCTGACCGGTAAGCTAATAGTAGAAATGGAAGATGAGTATCCCAGTCCCTTTGATTTTCTGCAGTATATTTTGCCAGGTAGTCCAACAGAGTGCGATTAAATCGCTCCACCATGCCATCAGACTGTGGATGCAATGCCGTCGTACGAGTCTTATCGATGCCAAGTTTTTTAAGCGTATGTCTAAATACGGCGGACTCAAAATTTCTGCCCTGGTCCGAGTGTAGCTGAAGCGGGACTCCAAATCGGGAGAAAACATGTACGATGAGAGCTTCCGCGACCGTCTCCGCAGTTTGATCCGGCAATGCTATGGCCTCTGGCCATTTAGTAAAATAGTCACAGAATACCAAAATGTATTTGTTGCCCTGGGTAGTGACTGGTAGAGGTCCCAATATATCGATGGCGACGCGTTCAAATGGGGCTCCGACGTGTACGGGCTGCAATCGTGCGCGGTTTCTGGTTGCCGGACCTTTACGCTGCTGGCACAATACGCAGACTTTGCAGTATCGCTCTACGTCCTGCGAGCATCCAATCCAATAGTATCGCTTTTTTGTCTTTGCCAATGTCTTCCGTATACCAAAATGACCTCCAGTTGGACTGTCATGCATCGCCTTTAGGATTTCAGTCTGCAAAGAAATCGGAACCAAAACTTGGAAGTACTCACCATTAGCTGAGTTCACCCGTCTACACAGCGTTCCATCGCGGTATTCCAGTACATCAAACATACCCCAGTACGCTTTTATCTTCGGGTGTAAAGCTCGAATTTCATCAGTCGTTGGGCGTCGCTGTTGTTCCACCCACACTCGTACGATTGCCAGATGGTCATCTTGCTTTTGTTGTTCAGCGATATCCATGGTCACCATCGTAACCCGGACAGACGCATATTGTTTTTCTTCCAGACGAGCGCAATGTAAACAATGTACTTCCTCACAAGGGCGTCGAGACAGTGCATCCGCGTTCTGGTGTTTCTTACCGGGGCGATGTTCTACCGAGAAATCAAACTGCTGCAAACGTTCGAGCCACCGAGCCATCTGCCCTTCTGGTTCACGGAAGTTGATTAACCAACGTAACGAACTATGGTCCGTTCGTAATAGAAAATGTCTCCCTAACAAGTATGGCTGAAAATGGGTGACAGCCTTTACGATAGCCAAAAGTTCTCTTCGGGTGACGCAATAGTTTCGTTCTGGTCGTGTAAACGTTTTGCTATGATACTCGATAACCTTTTCCTCTCCATTCTGCAGCTGCGACAACACAGAGCCACACGCATTTTGACTGGCATCTGTATCTAAAATAAACGGGGCGTCTTCGGTCGGCTGGACGAGTATCGGAGCACTGGTTAGCTTCCCTTTAAGCTGATTGAGTGCATCCTCACAGGTGATGGTCCATTCAAACTTAGCTTTTTTCTCGGTCAATGACGTCAATGGTTTAGCAATGGCCGAAAAGTTTCGAATAAAGCGGCGATAATAGGCACAAAGACCCAAGAACGACTGGACTTCGGTTTTATTTTTTGGTGAGGGCCACTCCTGGATAGCCGACACCTTCTGTGGGTCAACTGCTATTCCAGAACCAGACACAATATGTCCGAGAAACTGGACTTCCCTTTTCCCCAGCCAACACTTTTTTGGAGAGAGGCGGAGGCCTGCTTCTCGTAGTCGCAGAAACACTGTCTCTAGATTACGAAGAAGATCGTCAAACGTCTTTCCATGGACGACGATGTCATCTAGATAAACTAGACAGACGGTGTGAGTAAGTCCTTGAAGTACTACGTCCATGAGCCGCTGAAACGTAGCGGGGGCATTGGTTAGGCCAAATGGCATGACGTTAAATTCATACAAGCCAGTGCCGATGGAAAAAGCGGTTTTTTCTTTGTCCCTACCATCCATCTCGACTTGCCAGTATCCTGATTGGAGATCCAGGGTAGCAAACCAAGATGACCCTCCTAGTGCTTCTAAGGTCAGGTCAATACGAGGCAGAGGGTAGGAGTCCCTTTTGGTGGCATTGTTGAGTTTACGATAGTCCACGCAAAATCGTAGTGATCCATCCTTCTTTCGTACCAAGACCACGGGAGAACACCAGGGGCTTCTAGAGGGCTGCACAATTTTTTGAGCCTTCATGTCATCTAATATTCGTTCGGCTTCCGAACGTCGAGCAAAAGGCAGCTTTCTTGGTGGTTGTTTTATTGGGGCGGCATCTCCCGTGTCGATACGATGCCGCGTAATAGAGGTCCTCCCATGGTCATTTTGGGAATCTGCAAATATAGAACGGTTACGGGAAACTAATAGATCTAACCTTTCTTGTTCATTAACAGTCAAACTTATAGCACTTCTGCTCATCATCTCAGCCAGGTCTGGAGACAGCTCAGTCTCGGCTGTAGCATTCGTAATACGTCGAAAATTAAAGATCTTTGGTACAGTTTCTAGACGGGCTATCGCTGAGTTTCGTGGAATCCAGACATCCTCCGCAGATGTATTGGTCAACCAAACCGATATACCGCCTTCTAACACTTGACAGACGGCATGTGACATGTGTAATTGCTCCACTATCTCAAAAGCAGTGGCTACTACGGTCTCTCCTTCAGGCACAGATGTGAGTAAACGGATCCAGCAGTCTGAAAGTGCGGGGATGTGGACTTCACTTGAATTGGACGCTATAAGGTGCTGGGCGTTTATTCGGTTAAGCAAAATCTTCTCCTCACCGACTTGTAGGGTATCATCTCGCAAGTTAATACCGCATGAGTACTTACGCAGAAAGTCCATGCCAATGATGCAATCGTCGAAAATTGGAGCTTTATACATAGTGTGTCGAGTTATGAAACTCCCTATCTGTATGTTGACATCCAGAATTCCTTCTACTGGTGCTGTATCGCCGGTGACGGTCTGAATAATTGCGTGAGATACTTCCAACGCCGGGCGGGGGACCATCTTCTCGATAACTCGGGGATGTAAAACTGTTTGTGTAGCACCCGTATCAAGGATGCCGAGACAGTTGACCTCGTTGATTTGAATTCGGGCAACGAGGTTATTAGGATTACTGGTAGAGCGGATTATTACTGGAACTGGTGTAGGGGCTTCTGGTGTCCCCACTAATTCTGCCCCGGTAGAGTTAGTGGGTCGTGGTTTCCCAAGTTGTCGCCGTCCTTAACCATACTGTCTTGCAATCCAGTGCAAGTCGAAGTCGGTAAAGGTAAGTCCTCGTTGATTATTAGGCTAACAGCCCGAGAGCCGAGCCGCGCTGCCTCCACGTCGAAAATAACTGCCAGGCCTTCTTGTCGAAAGGTGGGATTTCGAACAAATTCGCTGCGTGGTACATACAGCACTTCGTCATTATCGTCGCGACGAACGAACCCATAGCCAGTTCTATGGATGAATTTTATTCTTCCCTTAACTCCAGACTCCAGGGTTGTATTCGCCATCTCCTGCGTAGTTTTGGGAGCTTTTTGTGGTTTTCGCTGCAGCTTGCGCTCCATTAAGCTGCGCGATTGTCGTTTTCCGAGGACGTTGAAGCGGAGTCTGGGAAGACGGTGGTTTCTGCAACTCTAATCTGCCTTCTGCTGAGCCGGGTAGCTGTGCGGCTGGCTTCAACGCGCACTGCTAGTGATAATGCCATTTCTAGTGTATCTGGGACAGAGTCCCGCACTCGTTGTTGTATCTCAGTGTCGAAAATTCCATCTACAAACTGTGCAAGAGCTATGCGGTCTCTAGCTTGTTCAGTACAATCTGAAAATGCCAGATAAGCGAGGCGTTGAATGTCGGTAGCTAGTTCGCCTAGAGATTCCTTGGATTTCTGTACTCGACCACGTAGTTCGTAATGTGCTGTCGACTGAGCATACTCGTTGCCAAACCGCTTTCCAAAAGTCGCATCGAGGAGAATAAAATCGTCTTGAATATCTGGTCGCAGTGTCTCGAAGAATGCCAGCGCGGTACCTCGCAGATACGGGGCGAGGTAGAGTGCTTTCAAACCTATAGGCCAACCATTAACCCTCGCTACCGACTCAAAGTGCAGGCGGTAGGTATGCCAGGGTGTTTTGCCATCGAATTCGCGAGGCTGTACTGTAATTCGTTGTGGTAGTCCGACGAATGCGGCCCCGTTGTACCTACGTGGAGCTGCTGTGGGTCTAGTATTTTCCTGCTGAACTGGTGTATCAGTATCCGCCGCAAAAAACACATGGGCAGTCGTCGTTTGCGTGCGGTCTCGTACATGGGTTGAGCTAGCAGGTGGTGCTCCTGGTATTGAGGAGTCGCGGGCAGTATTTCCAGCTTGACTGCTTGCTGCTTGGTGGGCTGCATCGGCATTTCGATCTGTGGGAGTAGAAAGGTTAGCTAATGCTTCGATACGTGTATTAAAGGATTCCTGCTGAGTTGCCTCCACTTGTGCCACTCGCAAGGTCATTTCCTCCAACGAAAGTTGTAAGCCAGCCATTATAGTTGATTGATCAGTCAATAATTTGGATTGGCTTTCCAATTTGACCAAAAGTTGCTGCAACTTGTTCGCAACCTCCTCGGAATCGGCCATAATTTCTTTGGGGTTAGTTTTCACGTGATTAAGACTCGATTAAGATGTCGATCGCAGTACCCCACATCTGACACCAATGTTGCACTGCGTCAATTGGCTGCTCGAGTAAAAAGAAAAAAAAAACCAACTCCTTTGGTATAAGATTAAATTTATATTTTTTTTTTATTAATAAAAGAAACTGCTTGATTTTATCCAATTGGCTGGCGCACCAAACTTCTCGCAACCACGTTTTCTTCTCGACAGACAGACCTTTTTCTTCACCTCTTGTCTTCTTTGACAGTTCCACGACTTCTACCACGGTCGGTAAAGCAGAGTTTTCTAACCCGTGCATTGGATGAGTCTTAAGATCGTAACAGTATGTAAAGGCACTGGCCTTATAAGCTATCATATCCTGTTTTGTAACAACAATTACTAGGTGTCCAATTTGGACAGATGCAAATAAATGCATTCGTTGCATTCGTCACTAGCTCTTGTAACTACAGAATGCATCTATTTATTCTTCACCTGATGTATTTAGATTGAAAAACATTTTATTCGATTCTAGTTAGTTTTTTCTTTTTAAATGACTTGTTTCTTTCTAATTTTTTCTGAAATTACTTAGTTATATAGTATCTATTATAAAAAGCCATCTGCTTATAAAGGGCGATTCATCGTGAGGTTTGATTTATAATGTTAAATAAAACACATTAATTTGAAAGTGAACTTACAATTTTTACTATCGGTTAAAAGAACAATTCATGGCATTTACTTTTTGAAAATGATATCATGTAAATGTTGGCGACTATCTCTGATGTGGTCCATTCGGAGGGTCAAATTTTAAGCGACTCGTTGGAACATAGCGACTGGTATCTCGCGAATAACACGAGTAATGTTGGCTTCCAAAGCGTCAATCGTAGCTGACTTATTCCTGAAGACCTGAGACTTTACTATCCCCAGAGAAAATAGTCGAAAGGTGTGATATCGCACGATCTAGGCGGCCAATTTACCGTAGAAAAACGTGGAATTAAGTGCTCACCAAAATGATATCTCAACAAGTTCATTATTTCACGCGCTGTATGGCTCGTAGCGCCGTCTTATCGAAACCAGAGCTCACCGAGACCATGTGCTTAAATTTCAGGAAGACATAGTCGAATATGACAAGCCAATCTGCTGAGAACGACGACGAATCGATTCGTCACGGTCTTCGCGTACACTCTCAGCTACAGCTGCTCTAGTCTCTTCACTATGTCCTGGATGTGGTCTAACCGGTCAAGTATCATCCACTAATGTAAACTGGGACTCAAATTTGCGAATGGTATTGGCAATAGTGGTTTCTGTAGGTCGATTATATGCACCGTAAATTCCTCAAATCGCACGAAAAATATTTCTCATAGAACGCTGATTTTCGTTATACAGCTGAACAATTTAGAGACGCTGTTGTGGTGTGAGTCTTTTCATGATGACTTGCCAAACGATGCTGAACAAAAATGACAAAGAAGTTTGATAGGAATCACGCGTGATCTGTCAAAAAAAGCCTATTGAAAATCAAACCTCACGATGAATCACCCATTACTATGTTAATAATATTGTTTATACTTATAATAAATGACTCGAAGAATCTGGTATGTCTCAAAAGTACAAGAGAACAACACGTTAGCATTTTCTCTAAAAATTTTGGAATAACGATCAACAAAACCACTCTTTCTTTCATCATCATTTTTTTTCCCTCACTGCTATATGCACCTACCATATGTATTGGAAGATAGATAACTTTCACTTCTCAAAATTGACTGTTTCTAGTTTAGTGAACCGCAGTGTTGATTGAACTGGATAACCATTTTAACCTTAGCTTGTCGTCTATTCGTCTAAACAAAGTTCAATGGAACTTCCCTAACTCAAACTTCTATAGCTCGAAGTTATCTGCATGTCGAATTTTTATCATGAACACTGCTTTCCAATGTATCGTCCATGTCCTTGTATCTCCATAAGTAGGATTTTTATAACTCGAACAGGTATTTCGCTCGATTTTTTTTTTGCGGGAATTCCCTTTACGTTTATCTAAGATGAATAATTCAGAACCGTCATATTAATGTCCTCGGGGATGTCCGTGATATGGATATTGAATTGGCAAATCATTGAAGATGGTACCTGTACACCGATGAAGACACTTTAACGAGCAATTTGCAGATCCGTGTTCTCAAAGCAAATGATTATTCAGATACAAAGTCTTGAAATTAGCTTAAACTTACTTACTTACTTAGTTGGCGCTACAGCTCGAGGTGAACCTGGGCCTGCTTCTCGCAACCATTTGTGTGTGCGTGTTATATTTTTGCACGAATGGAAGGGACCAACAGTTTTTTGCCGACTCCGAACGGCGAGTTGAGAAGCTCAATCGTGACAAATGATACTCTTTGATGCTTGTCAGACATTCTAAAGAGGTGGGACTGTGAAAAACTTTTAGGTGTTTGCGGCGGGATTCGAACCCAAGACCGCTGGCTCAGTAGTCCGACGCACTAACCACTTGCGCTACGGTGTCCACATTTAATTAAATATTTTGCTTTAGGGTCAGAGGTCGATGAAGATGGTGACTAAGGTGGTACTAACCCAGCGTCGATATATGAGCTACTGCATTCTTCTGCTGAGAAATTAAGGAAGTTTATCGAATCGAGGCATAGCTATGCAATGTTACGGATGAAAGTTAGAAGTCTTTAAATTGAATTGAGGATTTTATAGAAAGAGAGAAGTGGCTTTTGTAATCGTCCCTTAAACTTCACCTAACGTTTAACATTCTCCATTCAAACTCTAAACAGAACCCACAGATATTCGTCCAGGTATTTTAGGTTTTGCTTTAGTTTTTTTTTTTTTTGTTCAATAATTATAATTTATCAATAAAAAAAATCCGGCCAATAAGTTCGCAATAAGTGTTCCGTACTATCAGTTATTTTTACATACATACATCATCATTTCATTCTTGGTCTCGTTATTCGTTGAATTGTATTAAATGCGTGGAGTTTGCGATTTGTCTTCCTCTCATGTCCGTACACAAATTCACTTTGTCCCAATGTAGGTATGTAGGTAGTAAAAGTAGACACACCTACATACATTATAATGTATGTATACGAAACCCTCAAGATTCCTTTATGTGCAAAATCTTTGGTTTAAGTCTAAGCTCAATGGTTATACCGCAAGCGAATTTTTGGGAAGCGAATGGCACAAACATTCAATTTTTACTCTCACACATACAAATTTCTCTTTACGTATTCACTCTTAGATTATAGTGATGTGGTTACGTCACTTCAGGATATGTAAAGAGTTGGGCAGGTGAAATTAAACAAAAATTAATAAAAAAAAAAAACTGTAATGCAGTCCTGATAATTTTTTCTCCATCTACTAGTCCAGTGCAATTAGGTTTATACCTCGGAACTCAGCTATAGTGAATGCATTTAGATGTTTCGGGATTAGTAAAGTAAAAAGTTTACATTTTGAAACCTTCCGCTAATGTTTTTTTTTTTCTTTTAAGACTTATCCCATGAAAATGATGCTACTTCTTGTGTAAGTAAATTCCTTTTACAGGTCCTTGTGACTAAATTAACTTAATACTAGGAAAACTGTAAGCCGCAGGTAAAAACTTGGTATGGTGAATTTGTAGGTGGCGTTATGGCGCATGAAAATAATATTAATAAAAAAAATTATAAGCATACTGTTCCGAGAAAAATACGATTTTCACTAAAATTGGTTAAAAAAATTATGAAAATCTGTGTTTGAAGACCAATATCTCAAAACCGAGATTACGGATGGTAAAAGTTTTTAACTGTGATAAGTAGTTATCAATTGTCTATGAAACAATGCCACCTTGGTTGCTCTAAGTTTAATACATTAGAAGTTGTAATAGAATAACTGTTGGTACCTACTTTAATTAACTTTTTTAAACACCCTGTAGCTCAGTGGGTGTTCAACATAGATCCCCCCTCCCATACGATTTCTTTCATAGCATGAACCAATGACTTTGATCCCAAAATATCTGTACCCCGAACCGGACCACCCTGTATAATAAGAAAAACAAATTTTCTTTTGATTTTTTGCTTTGAAATTTTGATTTTTTGTTTAAATTTACGGATTTTAGGAATTGCGGTCATTTTTAATGGGTAAACTTTTTAGATTATGGTATTAGCAATCCAACAAAAAAAAATCATTCAAATCCATTCAATATAACTGGGCTCTGTCATTTTTCATTTATAATGACTAATTGCACTGGACTATACACATTATTCTCAATTTTTGTTATTTTATTCAGATTTTTCTGAGCGATATTTTTGGAGATAATGTATAGGGAGGGACAGCAAGAAAGTTGAGAAAAAAGTAACACAAAAAAATGTTTTATGCATTTTTGATTTCGTTCTTTACTGAGCTTTCATTTGACATCCCACACGATGACCTCAAAATTAAATTAATAAAGTTTTTTTTCCCATTTATCACCCCAAAAACTTGAGCCCCAAAGTCGAAATTCAACTTTTTAAGTTCCGGTCAGTGTTTGGGTCAGTTTCTAAAGGGTGATTTTTTAGCTGGTTTTGTTTTGGCAACACTGGTTTTGACAGCTGACGTGTGTTTAGTACCTTGTGTCACTGTCAAACAGCTTCAGTTTGGTTTGCAATTTAACCATGGATCGTCTTACAAATGAACAACGCTTGCAAATTATTGAATTTTACTATCAAAATTCGTGCTCGGTTCGAAATGTTCATCGCGCGCTGCTTCCATTTTATGATCGGCATTCTCGACCTTCTGAGCAGTCTATTCGGAAGATTGTGACCAAATTTCGCACCAAATTTACTTTGTTGGACATTAAACCACCAACACGTTTACGTACTGTGCGTAGTGAATAAAATATTGCGGCCGTATCAGCTAGTGTGACAGAAGACCGCGAAATGTCGATTCGGCGCCGTTCCCAGCAGTTAGGCCTTTGTTACAGCACTTTTTTTTGCCCGAAATGGAAGTTCTTGACTTGCATGATATGTGGTTTCAACAAGACGGTGCCACATGCCACACAGCACGCGAAACAATGGCGCAATTGCGAGGCGAGTTTGGTGAACAGTTAATTTCACGTTTCGGGCCGGTCAATTGGCCGCCTAGATCGTGCGATTTGACACCATTAGATTATTTTTTGTGGGGGTATGTCAAGGCTAATGTCTATAGGGACAAGCCCGCTTCGATTGACGCACTGGAAGCCAACATCCATGCATTCATTCGTGAGATACCGGCCAATATGTGTGAAAGAGTATGCCAAAATTGGACTCAGCGGATGGGCTACCTGAGACGCAGCCGCGGTCAACATTTGCATGAAATTATCTTTAAACATTAAATTGCAAGGTTCAAACTATCGATTCAAATAAATATTTCATTCATTTTTTCGAATTTTTTGTGTTTTTTTTTTTATAAAAAGTTCTCAACCTCTTAAAAAATCACCCTTTACAACTGTTCTAAATTACACGTCTACGTCAAATGGTGTCTGAGAAAAATGCCTGTGACAGACGGACAGACAGGCAGACAGATACCGAAGTGATTCCATTAGTATTCCGTTTTTAAACGGACGGAACACTTAGGTAATTAAATTAATCGGAAATCAATTAAAACAAATCCCAGTTGCTTAATTCTGTTCGTCATAAGCAAAAATCAATTTTATCAAATACATAGTTATGCACCCTTCTACTAGGCTCATTATTTTTAGTACCATAATTGGTTCTATGCCTTGCAGAAAAAAATAAGCTTCGAACCCGCAGAGAGTTTTGGGGGCAATTCTAGCAAAATAATATGATGGTAATTTTATCGCGAATATTGACAGAAGTTGCATCGCGTCTGAAACTTCATTAAATATGTATATCTTCGCAATGTTAATACTTTAATTACTTCACTCTTCCTCTGGATAAATTACTAGAACTACGAGTATTTATAAAATAATTTCATTTTTCTGCGGGACTCTCCCTTCTACTGTCTCTTCTGTTGCATCAAGTGCAGATGGAAGGACTGCGTTTCCACAAAATGAAAAGCAATTTGTCACCTCCGAACTTTCCTTAGCGCAATCCGTTTGACAAGGACAAAGTAAGTCCACGATGAAGATGAGGATTTATGCATCGACCCGGGTTTATTACGAAATTAAGTTGCATGAGTTAAGCTGAAATCTACGTTGTCTGTGATTTCGTTATTAATTCAGAATGAAAGGAGATCCTTTTCCTTTTTCACTGATTTTTTTTTCTCTTTTCGTTGGTTATTAACCTTCCGAGGGCGATAAGGTAGTTGCAGATTTTTATTATAATTCTCCATTAGATTAAGACTAAGGAAACATTATTAACTTTTCGGTTGAGGTAGGTAGAGAGAAGTAAGACAAACAAAAAAAAGGATCCTTTGCGAATTAAGTTTAAATATTTAACGATTGTAATAGAGGTAGAAAAACATTATGTATTCCAGTTTGAGGGACGAAAGAAATGGAGAGCAAAAAAACGACTTTGTTTGCCTTAGAGGTTTATGGGATTATCTTGCTTCGATTTTTTTTATAGAGCAAGGACTCTTTCGATTTAAGTTGCCTTGAAGTTCTACAGTAGAGGTTGTGGATATATGGACGTGGAATTTGATCATTTTAACAAAGTATCGATTCTCTCAATCCCCTTTTAAAGTTTTTAATCTTACATTGGTCCATATTGGTCCACCAATCAGGCTTAAGAGCACGCTATTTACAGATTTAAAGTTGGATGTAGTCTTTTCTGTCTAAAAATAATATTTCTATTGAAAAAGGACATGGATTCTTGTGTTGTGTGCATCAACGAGCTCATAATTTAGTGCTGGTGCTAGTAGTAAGGCGTTGAGTCAAGAGGGTTGAATTACTCTTGTGGGGCTATCACTTGTCATCTGTCCGGTTTTTCCCGGACATGTGCTTTTTTTCGCCTATGCGGGGAAAGTCTGGGATAGTTTTTCTAAACTGTCCGGGTTATTAACATATTTGGCTGATATTCTAAAATTCTCTCTATTAGGTAATTTGTGTCCCAAAATTCACACAAAGATTTAATTTTTTCGCCATTGATGTCAACGAAAAAAAAAGACAGCGTAACAGCTGACAGGTTCATTGTTAGGTTTGTTCCCGTACCTGTCCAAAACTGCGAAAAACTACGAAAAACTATGAAAATCAGTCAAAACCTGTTATTGTACGAAGATTTTTCGTAGTTTTTCACAGAAGAGAGAGGTAACAAGAGTGTAAATAATTGCCCCATGCCGCGAATTTTAGCCCAAATTTAGCCCAAATTCTTTGGGTAGCTTTATGAAAACTGTCAAATGTCAACCATTGCAATTTTTTGTTTTTGAATGCATTTCTGTACTTTTGCACACTTTAACCTCCCTACCCCACTCTTAAAATTTAATAATCTGTGAATTTTGGTGCAGAAAGTAGGGAAACAGACAGAACAATACGTTTTCATTGTAGCTGCTTTTCCAGCTAAATCATCTTCAGTGATTAGGCTTGTTTTCATCTTGATGACTTTGCTAATAGTCAGAATTGTCAAAGGGGCTCAGAAAATGTACGAGTGATCGTTAGGTAGCAAATGCGTGTAACAATTTGGTGCATATTTTGGGCTGGAGCCATCACCGGATTATTCTTTTTGGAAAATGCGGTTGGCCGGGCAATAACAGTTAATGAAGCTCCCTATCGCTATAATTAATTTTTTGTGCCTAGAATGCAAGATATGGATGAGATGTGGTTTCAACACGGCGCACAGTGGTTCAGGTTGTATGGAAGCGCCGAAATAATTCTATATCTCTTAAAGTACTGAACCGATTTTGATGATTTTTTCACCAAAGTGTTTGTATGTTTTTACTACTATTTACTACTATTTAACATTTTATATAATAAAAATTTTATATAATAATATTTTAAATAAAAAAATACATTAAAAATCGGCTAAAAACTAATATCTGACGAATAAATATTACTGATTTTTTATAAAAATAAATTCAAATGTATTTACCTATATCTGTATTTTCATAATTTTTTAAGGTTCCGTACCCAATGGTAACACGGAACCATTATAAATTCGCTCTAAGTCTAAAATATCTGTTACGATAAAAACATCAAGAAACGTTCTACCTAGAAACTTGAAATTTAGCTCACTCATACATCACGGTGTTCCACATATTTGAGACAACTTAGTTATTGCCGAAAATGTGTGAAAAACTCCATTCCCCGCGCTTATCTCCGAAACTACATATGTACTTAAATGAAAAAATCACGGTCACAGCCTAAAATTATTTCTACTATGAATTAATTAACACACAAACTAGTTGAAACAATAGCTATCAAATGAGGAAAAAATTAGATTGCTTTGAAGGGAGGTATAGTGAGATCCCCATCTCTATATAACGACAGTCTGAATAAGAGCTGACTTTTCAACGGTATTTTTGAACTTATAAGCGGAGACGCAGCTGCGTCAGCTGAAAATGGTACCGTTGTTTAGGTAAAACTCCAAGGAATATTTTAAGTGAAAAATTCAAATGGAGGGGAGTGGAGCACGTTTGTTCTGCTCTACTGAACTTTCCCACATATTCATTTTTAGACCATTTATTTTAAAAATTCATAGCTGCTTGAAGAATAAGAAAATTAAAATTACGATAACGTTTACGTAATCTTTAGACATATTGTAAAACGTATTTGAAATTTTAAAATGAATATCAACTTGTCGCGGAACATATATTGACTAGAGTACAAGGCACTTCGCTATATGCAGAAAAAATGGTTTCATAATGGAGCGACTTTAAAGCTATCGCAACTGTTACCATAAGTGTAAATTTTTCTCCATTTCATCGAAATGTGTTATCCAACTTATATACTTTAACCCTAATCGTACCAGGTTATATTTTTTACACAAACTACCGCGTTGTGACTCTCAGTCACATGTGTAATGTTTAAGAATGCTAATATAAAAAAATTGTTGGTACATGCAAATAAATAGAAAGCAGGAACTTCATTAAACATTTCATTACTTATTTATACATTTTCAACAAACTAACATTTTCTGATAGTGCGTATTGCAGACATTTAGACCACACTCCTAAGAACTCTGTTTATTCGCACGCCCTTGTTTTTAATGGACACATGTGGCATCAACTACGAATATTATACGCTGCCGATCTCGATGGTGACGGCCGGCGGCGTGGCGTATTGGTATCACTATTTGCTGATGTTGTTGCAATGGTCAGAGATGAGTTCACAATGTGTGCATTTGCTCTGCTAAGATATCGTTGACTTCTTCGTTGAATGTTAGATACAACCATATCCTAAACCAACCCATTGAGAAGAGTTTGCGGCGAATATTTTCCATTGGCCTCATGCATTCAGGGTAAAAACAAAGCCACACAGCTGTTAAAGCAACCCCGCAAAGTTAGGTTAGGTTGAGAGGGGTTGTTAGGTTGAGCAATCAGAGTGGGTCCATCGCGACCCCTCAACCTAACCATGCGGGGTAGCTTCAACAGTTGTGTGGCTTAGTTTTAACTCCATACCAGGATGGATTTCCTTAAAGCATTTCATTACGTTGCAAAATTTTAGAACGAGTCTAGAGTTGATTAGGCCTGCCTCCTCTAGACCACTAAAGAAGTATCTCCCTAAAGTGTTCCTAAGATAACGTACTGTGCTTTGACATTTGCAGAGCATATGCGCGATATCCTCTGGTATACCTATATTATTGCCGTACATCTCTGCAAATGTATGTGCCTGTGACTTCGGGCATCTTGGCATGTTTACCCAAGTAGCAATACCCAGATAGTAAAGACTACACTTCACACCGCGGTGTAGTGGTAAGTGCGTTTGACTACTACGCAATGCTTGCCCGGGTTCACTCCCAGCAAACACGTAAAAGTTTTTTCACGGTTTCATTTCTTTCGAATGTCTGATACTCTTAAACATTCAAAGAGTATCATTTGTCATGAGGAGCTTCTCAACTCGCCGTTCGGAGTCGGCAAAAAAATGTAGATCCCTTCCATTCGTGCAAAAATATAACACACACCCGCAAATGGTTGCGAGAAGTAGGCGCTGGTACAACCCGAACTGTAGCGCAACCTAAAGAAAGAAGATACTTCACATTATCATTTCTGTATCTTCAATTATTTTTAGAGCAATTTGAAAGCTACCTCGCAAACATCCACCAAATTTTACTTTTCCATTACTGGCTATCTATTTGTTTTTCGTTGTACCAAGTATGCATGCGGATGAACTTTTTGATGGGCGGATTACCCTCACTCACTATATAGTTACTATGATACACGTCGTTTAGGAAACCAAATACACGTACAGCCACATTTTGAAAACGCATGCTATGTTTTGAAATTCTGGCTACATTAAAAATTACTGTGTGTCTGTAAGTCACAACGTGGTAGTTAACGTTAGTATTTTTAGAATGGTAAAAAACCATTCAAACCAAGAACTAAAAATTAATTTAAATTAGCGCGTTTTATTAAGAACTGTTTAAAAGTAGAATACACAAGCCCAAAATTAAATTACCGACGTTGTTAACAGAAATACAACCGAAATAATTTCGAATGTGACTCAAAGTCACAACGTGGTAGGATTAGGGTTAAGAATGCATAGCCACTAAATGTTTCAAACAATTTAAAAATTTTGATTTTTTTCGCCTCTCAAACCACTGTGCGGCGTTGGTATATGCCATAAAGCCCGAGAAATATTTCAATTGCCTACTGCATGCGTCATTTCCTGGTCGTGTAATTTCCCGTTTTGGTGATCAGAATTGGCAGCCCAGATCATGCGATTTAACGCCGTTGGAATTTTTTTTGAATTCTAAGGTGTCATTTAATTTCATTTTATTTGTGTTTTTTTATAACAAATAATACATGCGTTTTGGTCCTAGTTTCGTACTCTTTTTTAGATCCAATTTAGTCCGGGAAAGTTCGGGACTTTCATGATCTTTAACTAGTTTTTTCAAAGTATTTATGGCAACCCTATGCTATCAGTAATGGTAGGCAGTGCTTAGTGTTCGAGTGACAGCAATGCTTCGGTTGGAGTAATCCATGTTTATTTCAGACTTATCTTTCGCTTCCTTTATTTCCTTATTCACTGACTCTTCGTCAGAACCTCATCGGAGCCAACTTGGTTTCCCAAGTCATTTTATCAGCATTTCATGGTACTCGATCTACTCTACGGCATAGCTTTCAGTGCGATTTCAGCACTATCTTCTCTCCTCACAATTCTATGTAAGAAATAATTTCACAAAAAGTCTGGTTAAAATATTTCACTTTTAGTGAGAAATAACTTCACATCATACAAGTGCATTTATTTCCCACTTAAAGTGAAATTAATTCCCATGCGAAGTTAATTCCCGTGAAAATATTTCTCTGCACCATGCTAGATCATGGTATTTATGTTTTTTTTTTGGCAAAAAATGCACGGATTATCAATGTGTTGTGAGATGCGGCGTTATCGTGATGCAAAATCTGTGAATTGTCTTCCCACAGTTGAGGCGTATTTTTTCGAATTGCTTCATGCAAACGTTCAATAAGGCCCAAATAATACTCCTTATTAATAATCTGGCATTCAGAAAGATATCCACTATGCACAATAACATTGCAGTACATGAAAACAGTGAGCATCGTCTTTTTTTTGACGACTGACAGCAAGGTAGCTTCTTCGGTCTTGATTCATTTGGAGCACGCAATTCACTCACTTGATGTCTAGTTCGCATGTCGTTCCCATAAGCCTATGCGTCACGTCACCAGGGAAGAAATGTTTGATGAATATTTGTTCGGAATCGGAATTGCAGGAAGCTAAAGTCCTTCGGCACCGGCTTTGCACCGACACGTTTAAAGCCCAATTAATTGGTCAAAATGCTGTAAATAGATGCAATTGGAATACTTGAAATCTCTGATAACTCTTGTGTTGATTAGTTTGCGGTTTCATCTATGATTTCATCGACTTGCTCCTCAGTTTTTGATGTCGACAGTCTACCAGAACGGTTGTCATCGACGAGTGCTTCATAACCACTTTCACTTCCGTAAACCACTGTTTTCTTTTAAGTTTCGTTACCAGCAAACTTTTTCAACATATTCAAAGTTCTTTATTTCATTGTTAACACAAAACTAAATGGTAATTCTTTGCCCGATATTTGAAATAATAAAATTGATGTAAACACAAACAACGCTGTGCCTTTCACAAATGTCATACTCTAAAATTTTGTGAAAATGGCAGGGACAGTTGTATCAACATAGAAAAAAAACCAATCCGTCAAATGAGAATGCCACACCTTGGCTACTCCAGGAACTTTTGGAACAAGGTGTAATGCTATCACAACAAATACGGCCTACTTGGTACGTTATCATTAAGGTCAGCTGAATTGGTAGTCTAGTCACTAGTGCACGTATCACTAGCTGGAGTACCGCAGAAATCGTGGTTCGATTCCCACCCACGGCTTGGTGTCCTAGAAAAAAGGGACCCAATATGGCTGTCTTTTTCAGCTATCTCTCGAACACATATGTATACCTTCAATGTAAAGCTTCCGCAATTGTCTTAGAGATAGATAATTTTATTGAAAAAAAAACCTAGGCGGTTTTGCTGGGCATCAAGTGAAAATACTTTCTGTACTTTCTGTGCACTTTGGTCAGATCACAAATGTCAAAGTGAGACCTCGTTAAATAGGCGGCAATACCACAGTCAGCTTCTCTTGAAGTACAAAATAAAAAAGAAGCCATTCAGTTCCTATAGATAGATGCTTTCTTAAAAATGCCATCAGTGACTCCCGCAGCTAATCTGTGCCGCTTGCAGGGCCGTTTAACTGCTTTGAACCACAACAATTCCTTTCGATTTTTTTATAACTCAGATTTAAATAGCTACTACGAAGGTGCTCATAAAAAATTTATTCTGTTCATGGAATTCCCCCCGAAACCATAAAACTCTTCTAAAACCAGTTAAATCTGCGTAAAGATTAGCTTAGATCCATAAAACTCTCGTAGCGTCCTTCCGAACTCAATCACTGTTTAAACACTTTTTAAACTCTCGTAGATCCCTTACTTCCCACTCCCGTTCGGTGAACTCAATTCAAAGGACATTATTGTAACAAAATAGCGTTGCACGTAATTCGAATTTATTGAGCTCCACCCCTCTTTCCGCCGAAAATCCAACTCTCATGAAAAGTTGATTGAATTCTACTAACAGTCGTGAGTTGAATCATTGGGTCCTTCTTCGCTCGAGTCCATCGCATAGTCCTTGTTGCGCCATCATTCAGGACCTTCATTATCTTCATCGTCGTTATATTGGAACAATCCAATCCGCTCATGACTGTAAATTTACTCCTAATTTTATTAGCCAACAAAGTTTATATGCATTTTCGCTATTTCATTGAATAATCCTGTCCGCCGCTCCGTGCCGCATCACCAACTGGGGGGTGGGTGCGGGTTGATTGCGATAAATCGCAGATAAGAAATCTCCAACTTTATCGATTACAATAAAATTTCCATTTTCCAAATGGGGTGTGATAGATGAATGGCTGCAACTTCCTGTTCCAAGCGAAAAAGGACCAAGTCTACTGCTTGGCCCTCAGTCCTCAGTCAATAGAATAATTTTACTTATCCGCTTTCTTTGTTCGTGTCATCAACTTTTTTTCAATTTAAAAAAAAGGAGAAAAACTTAAAAATGGGCAAAGTAATGAAAACTGGTAGAGTATGAAATTTTGGAGGAACGGTGTCGTCATTTTGTAATTAGGAATAGGAAAGATAATTTTGAGTTCAAGTGACAGGGGTGTGTGCAGTGATTATGCACTGATTTGCGTTTCAAAGATAAAATTTCATCATTAGATGGCGGAATTCAATAATTGAAGCAAACTTTTCTGGTCACTTTGGGCTTTTTAGTCATTTTTCTTTTTGTTGTGCTGAGCTGTAACTTTTCTTCTCGCTTTGAAAACTCTTTAAACTGGAATGAGGGGAATAAAATAATGCATTGCAAATCGTGGATTCTGAATTGAACACAAAGTTTGACTACCTTTACCTTTCCACACCAAAGAAAGGTCTGCATCTGCGTTACTGGAGCTATGCGAACCACCCCCACCGCACAGTGGTTTCTCCCATACGACAAAAATAAAAAAGTAACTATTTTTATTTTTGCAATTCTGAACTTTTTATACTTTAGAAATGTTCAATATTTACAGTTACAAATATTTCGTCATTAATATCAAATGTTATCAGTTTCGTTTTCTTAACTAAAGTGAGCATATCACGTGCCCATCTATGTACCAGAAAAAGTGAACAAAAGTTTATCAATTTGAAGCGTAATCTATTTGCTAAATAGCTAATTTACGCAAATTATTTATAATGGGATTTCAAGAGCAAGGCTTGTACAAAACTGTGGTACTGAATTTTGTTTTTGTATTTTGAAAGTTATACCGTTACAACCCAGTAGTGTTTTAAGTGTCTCTTTTTTTCTTTTTTCGGAACTTTATGTAAAGTGTTTACATATCAATGATCCTTACTTGAGGATAAAATGGTGTCTAGTTTTTCGGTAAAACCAAACAATTTAGGTTGTAGTGTTCCGTGGACGTATACGTATTATTTTGTATTATAACAAATGGAAGTTTGATCAAAAAATCTATGTAACTATTTACCATCTTTATGGATACCGGAAATACTCCAAACAAAGAAAATTTAAACATTGACTGCCTGAAATCACGCATTTTTTATATTTTTAACCAATGCAGTATTATATTGAAGGAATAATAAATAAATAACAATAAAACAACATAACAATAAAATTTATTTTCGCAAAAACATTCCTAGAGTTATGTAGACGAGAATCTTCTGCGAAGGGGAATCTATGGAATCAGGAAAGCGTAGACGGCCCCGGAAGATTTTTTCCAACTGTAGCGCCTGGACTGGAGGCTGAAGACTGTAAGTCTTACGAATCAATTGGTAACTTCATGCATGACAATACATCCTTGGTTTTACCTTCTGACATCTGTCCATTAGATACTTATCTATGGTTCAGATGTCATGAAAAATGCCCTCTTGCCTATAGGCGAGTTGTCTGAAGAGGCGAATGAAGCTAAAAATAAAGATATAAAGGCCTTTAAGCTTAATCACAACCGAAAAACTTCTAGAATAACGACCAACCAAGACTTGTTGAATCGTTTGTTTTAAAGAACTCTTTAATCAAAAGGCAAAGAGGCTTAAGTCTATTTTAAGCATTTTTCAGGAGAGCAATTTTAAACTTTGAAAAATGATGCAAATGTATGAATTTTGTTGAATTGATTCGTTTTGACATCACCAAAAAATAGATAGAATAGAAACGCGCTGATAAGACCGATAAAAGCTTATTTTTGAAAGGGTTTGAAAATGTAAAAAAAATCATTTTTGGCTTGAATAGACTTAGGTCGCTTTGCCTTTTGATTAAAGAACTGACCCCTACATAACAGGCTTAAGAAAACTACTCCAAAAATATTAAATAAATTAATCCAAGGATCTTTTATCTCTGCTGTCTGATAGCTAAAGATTCTGGCTATTTTTTATGCACAGTCTTTTCGATAATATTCATTTTTAACTAAAAATACAAAATACAAAAATGTACATACCTACCTATATTATATGTACATATATTTGGAAATATTTAGTAAGCAAGAGTACCTACTACTACTAATGGTTCTTTTTTATTTTGCACAACTATAACTTTAAACCTTATGCTTTTATTGAACCGAACTCCATTTTTTAAATTATTATTAATTGTTTCTCAAATTTCCTAAGAAAATACATTTTCATTACATTATTTTAGTTAAATTTTCATTTTTTTTCCTTTTTTTTTTTTTGTAATGGTGCTTATGTAATCAACTTCTTATCCTATTTTCTAATAAAATATAATGTCTTCTTCTTTAAGAAACGGTCGACTTCATTTACCAAAACCGATTATTTCAAAAGTTATGGATTTTTGACGCATCTCCCATAGAACAAAAACCACTGCACACCATGGCCCTTGAAACGATATTAAGTATGCTTCCGTTGGACGTTTATGGCAGCAAAAATGACATTGCGACTTAAAGAAACCTCACAGTGGGAACCCCCTAACTTAGATCATGCCAGAATAATCTCACTGAAAACCTAAATACAGGAATTGCGGACTATATGAAATTTAGGACTTATACTCCCAGCCGGCAGAAATGGGTAGAAAATATCTGTTTAAATGACAAACCTGCATTTGAGATCTACACGGATGGATCCAAGACAGGTGATGGTAGAGGAGCGAGTTTTTTTTTCGGGCCAACTCAGCCTGACTTGTCGTTGAGACTTCCAGATCGCTGTAGTGTCTTCCAAGCGGAGGTGATGGCTATTCGTGAAGCCACTAAGTAGCTTCCGATGAAATCGAGGTATAATCGTGACATTTTCATTTATACCGATAGCCAAACAGCTATAAAAGCACTCGAATCACCAATAATTGTAAGATCAAAATTAGTTATACACTGCCGCGTATGTGAGCTGATTGTGACTGATGAGTCCTGTCATAAAGCCATTTCCACCTACACTACTCATCCATCGACCTAACCGTACAACGCCCATCACTAAGTAATCACAGTAAAAAAAAGTCTGGGTTGAAGAACACTGCCTTGTGGGACTCCGCTTTTTTAATTCTTAAAAATATATTGCACTGTGAAAGCGACAATATTATGAAGGGTTTTTCTACAAGGCCATAACTATTCTGTATTTATATAAAGCACAGGTGCAGAATACAAATGGAATGCAATCTCGTTTATGTGACCATTGGGAGCACGTTTGCTGCGATCGGCATAAACCAATGAATTAAGTCGACTCTATAAAAAGAAATCCAATGGCGTTAAATCGCATATGCAGATATGCTCTCAAATTCGATCTCAGGACCAAGCTATCGCGGCAGCCAGAACTTGTAAAGGGTGATTTTTTAGCTGGTTTGGTTTTGGCAACACTGGTTTTGACAGCTGACGTGTGTTTAGTACCTTGTGTCACTGTCAAACAGCTTCAGTTTGGTTTGCAATTTAACCATGGATCGTCTTACAAATGAACAACGCTTGCAAATTATTGAATTTTACTATCAAAATTCGTGCTCGGTTCGAAATGTTCATCGCGCGCTGCTTCCATTTTATGATCGGCATTCTCGACCTTCTGAGCAGTCTATTCGGAAGATTGTGACTAAATTTCGCACCAAATTTACTTTGTTGGACATTAAACCACCAACACGTTTACGTACTGTGCGTAGTGAAGAAAATATTGCGGCCGTATCAGCTAGTGTGACAGAAGACCGCGAAATGTCGATTCTGCCAATGGTGAACGCTACCGAGCGATGATAACAAACTTTTTTTTGCCCGAAATGGAAGTTCTTGACTTGCATGATATGTGGTTTCAACAAGACGGTGCCACATGCCACACAGCACGCGAAACAATGGCGCAATTGCGAGGCGAGTTTGGTGAACAGTTAATTTCACGTTTCGGGCCGGTCAATTGGCCGCCTAGATCGTGCGATTTGACACCATTAGATTATTTTTTGTGGGGGTATGTCAAGGCTAATGTCTATAGGGACAAGCCCGCTTCGATTGACGCACTGGAAGCCAACATCCATGCATTCATTCGTGAGATACCGGCCGATATGTGTGAAAGAGTATGCCAAAATTGGACTCAGCGGATGGGCTACCTGAGACGCAGCCGCGGTCAACATTTGCATGAAATTATCTTTAAACATTAAATTGCAAGGTTCAAACTATCGATTCAAATAAATATTTTATTCATTTTTTCGAATTTTTTGTGTTTTTTTTTAAAAAAAAGTTCTCAACCTCTTAAAAAATCACCCTTTACAATGAATAAGAGTTGAAGTTATTTGGCCCTAGGTCCATTGGTTTCCATTTTACTAGCCAAGCATCTATGAATGTCTCTCGGAATATTTATAGTACCAGAAAGCACACATTTCACTGAATTGTTGATATTTCTTCTTTCATGAGAACGCAGCATTTGTTGTTGTTTTATCCCTAAAACTTATCTGACAAAGATACACATTTAGATTAAAAATCGGCTGACATTTTTGTGTGCTGCGCATTTCGTTCGTTCTTCCCTTTGGCCAAGAAATAGTACCCATGATCAAGGGTGAATAACAAATCAACACACAGTATGTAACGTAACCAGGAGGGCTAAAATGATAAATGCCTAGACGAAAATTTAAATATAAATCATGAGACTTATTATCGCAGGACTCAGCACATAAATCACAAATGTGAATAAAAGGTCTTTATATTCAGTTGCTTTGTGACTATGTTGTATGTATATACGAAGTTATCCTGTCCGTTCAGGACGATGATGATGGGTATGGATTTAGAGGGTATCTTATTATAATAAACGTAGAAAGTTGAAGAGGTTAAGGTGTACTTTAAGCATGACACCGAAGAGTTTAAAGTTGTAATACAACAGCTTAAATGCTGTTATTTGACTCTTATCCTTGTGCAAAAGCTGACGTGGCCATTTTTAGCAACAGTATGAAGGCAGTAGGTAGAAACGTATTTTCCAAAAATAGAAAATGGCACAAAGAGGACGAGAGATAGATGAACTGGAAATCAATAGGAGATTTGTGTAAATCTATGGTTGGCTGGTTGGATGATAAGAAACGAAGGAAATAGACTTCTCACGTCAGCTTTAATTTGTTTACTTTTTTCTCTCTGCAGGTAGGTTGTGTATATTTAAGCAATCCGCCTGTTTGCTCCCAAAACTTTCTGTATTTCTTCACCGATTTCGAGTTCTTCCTCCGATCTAACATCCCCAAATAAATACAGGTACCTCCGTGGTTAAAAAAGGCTATCCTCGAAAAACAATCATAAAGTGTCGCATATGAAGAACAACATTGAACAAATGCGACTGGAGATATACGCCGGCTGCTATTAATGTATCTGTTCTTCCATCCTTCCCATTTAGCAAACTTACCTCAAGAGCAACCAAAAGGTCTCTCTGACCAACTGCAGTCTTTCAACCTCGAAGATCTTAGATACGAAGCGCGGTCAAGCTCAATATTATTTGCGATGGTCTTAACAATGAAACTGTAACATGCGAGAACAGCAACCTTTTGGAAAAAAGCTGGTCCTTCGAGCCAAAAATACTAAATCTTTGTACTATTTAATAACGAAGGAGTGGAGAATTCAGTCGGTCAGTCTTATCTATCAACTATGCTGTCGATAGACTTGCTTTGCTTATAAACCAGATCGATGTGACCAGGTATAAAAAGTGGAGTCCCACAAGGCAGTACTTTTTGACCCATACTATTTTACTATGCTTACTTATTGATGTGCCTTGTACGGCTTGTTTAATCGATGGGTAGAGTAGGTGGAATTGGCTGCATGACAGGACGCGCCACTTATAATCAGCGCTAGCTAGTACGCGATATTGATGTTACAGCACATGTGACTCTCTGATTCTAGGTAGTACCAGGCATTCACAAAGGAAAGGGAATTGGCTCTCCTAGCTTCGATTGCTAGTATTTCCGCCTAGAAGACACTAGAGCATTCCGGAGGACGAAATGAGTTAGTTCACCTGATAAGAAATTACGGTGTCGGTGTCGGTATCGTCAGTGGATAGATGTCAAACTTTGTGTTCAATTCAGAAAGCGACGGGAAAAGTGACAGCTCCATGCACCAAGTATAAAAATTACTAAAAAGCCCATAATGACCAGAAAAGTTTGCTTTAGTTATTGAGTTTCGCCATCTAATAATGAAATTCTATCCTTGAAACGTAAATCAGTTCATAATCACTGCACACACTCTCACTTGGGCTCAAAATTATCTTTTCTATTTCTAATTATGAAATGGCGACACCATTCCTTCAAAGTTCAATTCAAAATTCCATCCCATATCCGTTTTCATTACTTTGCCCATTTTTTTAAATATATCCAGCTTTAGTGAAACCAATTCTCGCCAATTTGACAAACTGGTCGAGTTGATGGACGCTAACCCATATGTTCACAAAAGAAATGAATGACACAATTATATTTAACTCTGGACCTAAACATTATCTGAAAGCTCTTAAGGACTTGAGCTGTCTCAAATTTCTCTGCCCACTTGCATATTTTTCTCTTCGTCAGAGTGATCTGCAGGAAGAGTTCCATGCAACTTATCATTTTATTTTTCATCTTTAACTAGCGAAATCAATTTAAACTTTTAACTCAAATTAAATTTCAGTTTATCTCACAAATTATCAAACCAATTCCACTTGCTGATACTTCACAGCTGATATTTAAAGTTATTTTTTTTCTCCTGACAGTCCTGATTCTTAACTCAAATGAAAACGTTCGCTAACCGTTATACCATGACAGCAGTAATTCGCGTGGAAGTTCGACTTGAGTTGAACCAATTTTACGCGGCGAGAAACAATTGTGGTAAATGCAAAACTCCTCTGGACCAAGAAACTTAATAAATATGATTTGGGTCACGTGTTGCCATAAGACTAAGGAAAATACCACCTTATTTTGTGCCACAAAAAGGACGTCTGCTGGCATAGCCAGGGTATAATTCCCAGCGATGTTGTTAGTCTAAGGATGACTATTTACTATCAGCAATAAATCCAACATAATTTTATTTAAGAATGCCGAATATAACGTCTTAGATTCTTATATATCCCGCCTTTGCTGACAGCTTTAAAATCTTTCCCATAGATTGATCAGCTACTACTGAATTATTTATCTAAGGCAAGAGTAAGACAAGCCGTCCCTATAATTAGCTCTCTATAGTTTATTAAATGAAACCTTCCCCGGAAATGCATTTTTAATGAAATCATTTTAAAATCAATCAACTTGTTTTTCCTGTTCCTTCGATAATCGCCGCAGATTCAAAGAATTGCAGCATGACATCGATCGAAGAGAACCATTAAAGTCTGGGAGTTTCTAAACCTCTTGAGGGTTAAATCGAATCCAGCCACCCACCCACCGCTCAGCCCATTAGTTCGGGCTTAAGCTCATTTATTACTTATTTTCACTTTATTATGTTCTTATCGTCGCCTTCATTATAATCCGATTCCAAATACCAATTTGACCTCCAATCAATGTGTTCTGGAGGGAAAGTTTCTTCATCCGTTTGCTTCTTTATTTCATTTTATTTATTTCCTTTTTGCTCTGTGCCCGTCTGCCCGACTTATTGATTAGAGTTTATTGATTAATAAAATGAACGCATGACTTGATATAAATCTAATAACAAAGTGAGCTGAACTACGGACCTACATGAATACTATTTTCGAGATGAGCTTCGGGTCGTGCGTCGGGTACGACGAACTAAGAAGTCTGTAGGGAGTACGTACGGCAACTGTGGCCCAATTTCACTTGATTGATTTTGCCAACTAGGGGAAATTGGAATGCATTAAGGATATATCTATCTATCTATGCCAACTGGACTAGAAGATAGAATTTATGTAGAAAAAAAAAAAAAAACAAGCTGAGAACAACGTCTGGGATTGATGGGAAAAATGTTACGTATACGCCTCAGTAGGTGCTCACTATAGAGGAGAACACAAACTAGGCATGTCCTGTGACATATGGGTTGCAGAAAATGTCTTAAGTTTTATTGGATAGTAATTTGAATCAAGGTTACCGCTAAACTAGACCTGTAGCTACATGAAACGGTGAAATATTTCACCATTTGGGAAAATGAATTCATAAATATGTACTTTAAAATATATCAAAATGCATTTTCTTTTCTAGATAGTATAACAAAATAACCACACTGCACTGATTTTAAAAATAAAGGTACCCTAAAGGTAAGGTTAGGTTGGGATTGTGTAAAAAATCATTTTCACTCACAGAATCAAAGGTTTATTGTGAATTCTTTATGATTTGGGAACTGTGTTAGTAACTTATAAACTTGTTTGTGAATTTATCTTTATGAATCCTAGTATATCTGATATCTTTGAGATTTCTAGCTCTGTAATAGTTTAAAATAATCTGTGGCCTAAGGTGCGGAGGCGTCATTTTGGTAGTACAGACCAGGAGCATAGTTGCTATTTGATTGATTCTCTTTCTTCCTCGTACTCACAGCTTCTGGAGACGTGTCGTTGGACCCAGTTCACCATTTGCTAATCATAGAACATATGTATATCCTATGATTATATCGTTGTGTCCTTGTCGCTTCAAGATATAGTTTTGACTTTAATTAACGGTGCTGTTGCGAGCCACTGATCGTTGATCTCTTCTTCAATTACAAAGATACATAAATGATTAATCATATTAAACGAGATTTTAGTGGGTTGAAGAGTTGAGGTGTATGCTTCAATGTTGCTTATACCCGATCCCACTGTAGCTATAAGTGTTAGTGTCAGTTTGCTTTCCATCGAAATAACTAGCTAACTATTGTAGACTCTGCAGCATTTCCAATTCACTGCACATGTGCGGTAGTCTGAAGAATTTCCGTTTGTCCAGTGCCCCTGAGTAAAAACCTGCTCCACTACCTAAATCCGTTTTTGAGTCGTCAGTGAAGAATGATATTTCATGATCGTTGATCACAGCCAGCCTTCCGTATTGGGAATCAGGATCGTTTAGGACGTTCAAGCTTCAATCATGGTAGAGCAATATGTAGTCTGTAGTCTTGGGTAGAATTTCAGTGTTGCAACTCCTTGCTTTCTAAGACAAAGAACACTGCACAAATTCTGGCGGTACCGTTGATCTTTCTCTTGCTTCCTTAAGGAGTCGTTTTTCAGCGCATCTCCTGTAAAGCAGCAATTTTAGATGGTTGGAGTCATTCGACCCTGCCTGCACTTAGAGCATGTTTTTTATCATTTTGGTCGAATTATGTACACCGAGTTAATTGAAGTCATCATTTGTCTGCATTTCCCATCGAAGATAAGCTTCCGCCACTCTGTCAGAAGTTAATTCAATTCAAAGACTCTATGAACAAGAGCTGGTCTATATGACTTAGTCACACATGGCGATGAATGCTTACTTTACTTTTCAAACGGCCTCCAAGGTGGACTTAAAAGAATTATTGGTCTATTTTAAATAATATTTCTGCTATATTGCCTGGATTCAAGCAAGAGTAAAAATAGCTCTTTTTCCTATTTTCTTGTTCCGCATCTCAGAATGAAAATTGAAACCTTTATTGTTCTTCAATTTTTCTCTGGATCGACTCGAGGTATTAAGTTGATATCAAGCATCATAGTCAACTGCCCAATAGTCCTGTAAAAATATTCAAGTTTCTAACTTCATGCTGTATAAAGTCGTCTTTTGATATGCCAGGCCAAATCAGCTCTTTCATCGTGGAAGAAAGCGCTTTGCAAAGTTAAAATCCGATCTGTTTGGCGAAGCTAAGAGTTTCTAGAGTTTCTGGCGTTCTGAATTTTTGTCTTGTAAATCAAAGATGGTTAATCGAAACAAGCCTCCAGACTATCTACGGCGCCCACGCGAGACAAGACAAATGTTGCATGCAGCTGGAGAAGTGCGAAATGAAGTCTAGGTACCTGGCTTGACAGGGGTTGTGGTCTATTGTTCTTTGTAATGCTGTTTGCAGGGGATCGGTGACCAGGAAGCTCATGAGTACACAGTCCATTTCCCTTGTCACTGCCCTCACCTCTGCCTACTGAGAAATAGAACCCTGGGCAAATTCTTCTTCGAACACATCGACGAGCTATCGGATGGGTGTGCGTGTTATGTTTTCGCACGTGGAAGGGACCTACAGTTTTTTGCCAACTGCGAACGGCGAATTGAGAAGCTCATTGGCAAATGGTACTCTTTGATTGCTTGTCAGACGTTCGAAAGAGGTGGCAGCCGTGAGAAACTTTTATTAGGTTTTGATCCCGGGCTGGGATTGAACCCGAGCAGCATGCGTAATAGTCCAACCCACCAACCACCATGAACACGGTGACCACAGACCGCTAGCCCAACCAAGGGTTTAATGGCCTATGAAGACGACAAAGTCTCGTCCTTTAAGCCCCTTATTCCCAGAACAAAAATCGTTGCGTTGTAATTGAGGGTTTCATTGATGCTTTCTAAAATATCTTAGGTTCTTTTCTCTGCACAAGCATATCGTCGCTTTCATGGCAGACGGGCATAAGTCAAAAAGTGTCACTTTAAAGAAAAGACCGCAAAAATAATCAGAAAACAATTCTCTATAAGTCTAATCGGCATTATCCTACTTCTTCTAGTTTCCGCGGCGTGAAAAAGTGCCGTTGCCAATTTTCACAAATATCCCTTGCATTTTTTTCAACATGTCAACATGTCATTTTTAGATTTAAATATGGCATTTTTAGGTTTCGTCTTTTGAGTATTTCAAATGAAACGACATAATCTTACAAAACGGCACTTTTCCATACTTTCTGAAAAAAATACTGAAAAAACTATGTCTAATTTTTCTCAAAACGTCTTAAGTCCAAATTAAGTTTCTTAAATACGTACCAAATTTTCTGTTAAACTACGCTTACTATGTTGTTAACAACGAAAATAATTTTTTAATGTTTCAAAAAACTTTAAATGGCTCTCCTGCAAATCATCGAATTTTGACTTGTGCGCTTTTGTCATGAAAGCGACGATATGAGTTCTCGCTCTTGTTCGTCTTTTTCTTCTTGTAAGATGTCATATTCAATCTTACCTCCAGGCTAAGTTATAATCCGCATATGTTTACCATGAAGATTGTAGATGATTATTTTTAACTTACTCTGGCATGTATTGTAAGCTTGTGGTAAATCTTCCATTTTCATGACCCAATCTCAGCTTTCACCAGCTCCAATGAACAATAAAAAAACACTACACATACGAGTATATCGATGAATAAATCTTTATTTGTTTTTTTTTTTTTTGTTACAATTTTATTCAAAAGTTTAAAAATTATAAAAATAAAAAATGTCCTTTCCACACAAAAGTTTCTCTTCGAGCTATACACCTCTGTCCTCTGTGTTCATCCGACCTCATAACCTCAGATCAATATCGACAAATCCCCTGCTAATAGTTACATCGTCCTTTTTTTCACTGTTGCCAATAGCTGCAGTCCTTTTATCCGCATGAAAAGAAAAAGAAAAGTGTAAAAAGTAAAAGAAAATTAATTGCATATTATCGCTTGCGAAAGTTTAACAAATTTTCATTCTTTCTCTTGCGTTTTTTTTTTTCTAATTAAAATTTAGTGAACGCCAGGACTTCCAATAATGCCACGAGCTGATTCATTTCACCCGTACTAAGTTACACTTAACATACAGTTCAGGGCTACTCGCAGATCCCTTCGAATGCAAAAGTAATGCGATTTTTAATTAAACGCTATTAGTTTTCAATTGCCTTAGAATGTGTGAATTATTCTCGGAACAGTTGGTGCAATCAGTTCTGCAGGACGAGAGAGAATCCCCCCGCTTTGTGCTTTGAATTCAAATAAAACGAATTAACCCGCGGAACAAAGTCATTTGACGAATGGTTTTAGTATGCATCAGATGTGCAATTGGTTGATTGGTATGAGTGCAGTGACACATATGAAGAATGCGCTCAAGTAATCGTTAAGGATGCACTCGTCGCTGACGCCGACGGCCCGGAAGGAAGGACGGATATGCTGGAGGACGATGACTGGAAACAGCGGATATAGGAATTTCGTTATTTGCATAGTTTCAATTGAATGAGGAGTGAATACTCAATTTCCAAGAAAACTGAATTGGAAATGATGGAGAAAATTGTGTGCGAGCTATGCATACAGCGCATCCTTTGACGCTTTATCTGTTTTTATGCAGTTAGCTGGATTCTTCCTAATGGCAGATCGATTCGTTTTGGAAATGGCAACAAATTTAAATTTCAATCATTCGCCTTGCTTTAAAAAAAGAGAGAACATATTTAGTTTCACGAGGAATGACAATTTGCCTCCCTCGAGTTAATTCGAAATGAAATGACTGTCAAATATAGAGATTTGCTCTCGTGATAGATGTCAAACTACACAAAGTCCAATGTAATTTATAGTTTCTATTCAAAACTGAATACAATTCGTAAACAACAAAATAAAAAAAAAATTTGTTTTCGAACCGAACATCTCCTATGTTACAAGCTGTCATCTGTCAAACAATGTAAACTGAAATTAAAAAAAATTCTTGTTATATTTAGATACCTGATTTCAATTAAAATATTAATTGACGGCTACGGATGGTGGAATGATTTTTCCGATGGCAAAAATGATATGCAAAATTGGACGACATTCATGTTGTGATGTTACTAGCGCTAATGGTTTTAACAAACGGTTTTATGTGATTTTTCGCTGAAATGGTGTTTTTGGAGTAGTAGAAAATGCTTCCAAGATTTTTGTCATAATCACGCCGTGGCACAGTGGCTGGTGCGTTATTCGGAGACGGCACAAAACTAGAGGGTCCTTCCATTCGTTCAAAAATAAAGCATGCGCACACAAATGGTTGCAAAGGAATGCTGACGTTGAATATTTATATGTACTATACTCTGTCCTAACCGAATTGTCAGTACCGGGAAGGTAGGGCATTTGCCTCTCAGTCTGGCTGCATTAGCTTGCATAAGCCTGTCCCTCTTTTAAGCTCTGACTGGGTTACCGTAGTATGCAAGAAAAATCGCCGCAAATCGGAGAGCAATGCCTGTAGGGTTACCATTTGCTAATTCAAAAACAACACAAATTATTGAACATAGTAAAGATAATTGTGTACAAAGTGAATACCATCTCGATTTCAATGAAATTTTAGTACGATGTAGAAAACATCTTTTCAAGTATTTTTATGTATATTTATATATGTATGTGCCGAAAACGATAACTTTACGAGATACAAGCTAAAAACCAAAAAAAAAAAAAAAAAAATACTAGTCAGTTCCGCACACAAAATCAGTCCCAAGCAAGAAATAACCGTCATTATAAATCACAAAAATCGAAACAGTGTTGAACTTCATTTTAACGGTTTTACCAGAAAAACAAGAAAATGGAAAAAACAAAAGCCATGTGGCAATACCCTCACCTTTATTGGTTCTTAAAGCACAAAATCCCAAAGCTCTTTGACAAAAACCACAGAAAAAGCATTAACGATTAGCTTTAACTTAATAATGGTAACACTGTTTTGATGTTGATATTTTCCTTACACACAGTGATTGGTGGCCACACATAATCATTCAGCTAGCGTTGCCGTTTGTGATGTTGTTGCGTCATTTTGACGCTTTTAAGACTTAAAAAAAGAACTGCGATCATGACGCATTTTGAAAATATAGGACCTTATTTCATTAATTTTCATTTCATGTCTTTTTTACTTTTAAAACATAGTAATTCTCTCTTTAAACACATGCATTTTGTTCAGCCAGTGATAAAATCAACAAAGTATTTTTGTTAGTCAAAATTTCCTTTCCAAAAACTCATTTTATTTCATTCAGAGTTAAAATTAGACCGGGAGCTGGATGGAGTTGAGTGTGCAAAATCCGAGAACCGCATTCTGTTCATAGTTTTAAACTCAGAAAAGCTTGCAGATTATGATTCTGGATGTTGCCAGGAGGTTTATTGGACCATTTATTTTTTATGGCCCATCCTCTTAGATATCAAGTTAGTTATTACTAATTTCTATATGTATATATGGACCAAAAAGGCTTATATTCACAATATATGTTGATTCAGTGCCAAAAAAGAAAGTTATTAATACTGGACTACTAACAGTTTTTCGAAAAATTGCATTTTTTCATACTAATACAAGTGGGACCCCTTTTTTGCTTTTGGACCCCATTTTGGACGCTTTTTGAATTGTGCTCGCGGCAACGCTGCATTCAGCCATTGACTCAATGGAGCTGGCCGGTTATGCTATGGAGGGATGTATGGATGGAAATTATCTTCAACTTTCTCATTGGGCTCAGACAAGCCCAACTGAATTAACCCTTTTACCCATCACAGGGAGAAATTCTCAGCTACAATCAGAAGGACATTAGGTATCTAACAAGTTTCATCTCCGGTCATTGTTACCTACGATGGCGATACCACCTTAACAAGTTAGGTCTGCCTATCGAGACCGTATGTCAAACAAATGTCTCGGGAAGTTAAAGTCTTGGTCTGCAAAACTCTTTTAATGATTATTATTATTATTATTATTAGATAACTAGCTGTCCCGCCCGGCTGCGCCCGTGTCTAAAAACTATAGTGTTACTTACAATACATACATTGTCATTTTATTCGAAGAATTAAAGACAGTGCGAGCGCACCCCAAGGTTTGCAGTCTATCAATATATACAATCCACAAGTGTGGATTCTAAGTATTTGTAGTTTGAATAAATGACATTTCGCAAGAAAGTGGCATTTGTTAGAGTGTTTTTATTATTGCATTAATTTAAATAGTATTGCGAATAAATTAATTTAAAAATCGGCCTATCGCTCGCACAGTATGTTAAAGAACGGGAATACGAAGTTTTACTTTATTGTGTGTGTTAGTTTTTGTGTTAATCGTGTCAGAAAATTGACAGGTAAAAGCGTGACATTCTGATTTATATATTAGTAAGATAAGATAAGATAGGTGCTGCATGTAAGCAGTGCTTACTTGGTCCGATAGTTCGGTCTATTAAGCATATAATTGCCTACAGTAGTAAGCATAGTACTACAGTATGCATTCAGTTTTATTTAGATCCTTCATCTCCGTGAGAAAGGCATGGACTAATTTTTTTCTCTACACCGAGTACAATTATCGGACTAATGTGATATGAACAGCCTATATATAAAAAAAATGCAACCATTAAAAAAAGACTGCAACAGTGCTGAACTTTAAATATCAAATTCATTATTCATGATGTGGCCTTTAAGGATTATCGGATAGAAAGCCAAAAAACTCTGCATCAAGTAATACTTTAACGTCTACTTCGCTACTCAAACCATTAGTAAACAATGAAAATATTAACGGGCTAACTGCACAACCTCGTGGCATACCAGCTTTTTTTTTAAAATGTTTGATATAATTGAACTTCTTCATACAGCTGCAGAAGTTTATGTCATTGGTAGACCCATTTTTAACCATAGTCATATTGCTACTAATCTAGAAACTTGAAGCGGTTACCTTTTAGTTTGTCAGACCTAAATTCTGATCCACCATGTCGAAAAGTTAGTTCGGAAACCAGAATCTGGAAATGGCTTACAATTTCAAATACTAGAATGGCTCTTTAAAGTTGTGGTAAGGAGGGAAATTGTAAAAATTGCTGAATGTAAACAACTTTTTGGATACAGAAAGTTGAAGTAAAGTGTTGGTATTTCATGTGACATCCTCAATTTTCATTCGCTATGGTAGAATTCAATTCAGCCATATGATGTGAAGATTATGAAGATCTGCTATTTGTAAGTTGTAGCTCATAGTTTTCCAGGAGGACGGGATGGATCGTCAAAGAGTACGGACGCGTTTAAAAACGCGGTATAAACTTTAAACTTTTTTATTTTTTTCAAAGTTTGCAATTGTCTTTCTCACACGCAGAAAGTTTAAAACATGTAACGTAAATAACTTATTAACAATTTAATTCGGCTGGCGAAAAGCATCACAAGGCTGATTCCATAAATAATACAGACCGCAATTCAATAACGGATCCGGTCTCCTCGACGCATTGCACGTGGGGACCAATAAATCAACTACTACTACAATTCGCATAAATTTGTAACGCAGGAGCTTCAAAGAAAGCTCCAGCAACATAGATCTTCCAAGTAAGATCATTCGTGTCACTGACACGACATGGAGGTCCACACAGATGACCTCCTGCAACCTTTCTGTATCCCTAAGAAAAGGAGATACAGATGTAACTGCAGTTCTACCGTGCATCAAACGCTTTGCTACACCGCAAGACCTCAATATCAGCGACATGGGGGCAACATCGCCCACCAACAGCAAAAACGTGGCACCGTCAATGACGTATGCAGACATCAGCGGCAACAACGGCATCGACAGTAACAAAGGTACCATACCAATAACGGCACTAATATTAACAACGGCATCAGCAGCAACAACGGGGAATAAACACCGGTTTATTATAACTTTTGGAAGGAATGGATTTTCCTTCTTCCAAATAGTCGTAAGATTTACTGTATTTTTTCATGTTTACTGTATTTTTTTTTTTTATGTTTTATTCAAAAAACAAAATCATTTTAAAATATCTAACATTTAAGACAGGGAAGGATTATACGCCACGTTACAAGGCATCTATCTTTCCCTTTCTTATCGTTTTAAAAAGAAATATTTTTCAAATTCAAATATCATATAGAGCATTCGAAATTGAAATCAAATGTATGTAGTACATACTCTTTTCTTGCTATCGTATAATCGATATTTTTTCTTACTTCGTAACATGTCAAAGACAAGGAGGAATACAATAATAAATACATGAACTCGGAACAGTATTCCTCCTTCTCTTTTCGTTTTTAGTTTTAGGTTAGGTTAAGGTAGACTAAGCAATGCTCTGTGATAGACAATACGTCAAAAGTAACAGCCCCCAGCTCCGCAAGCAAGGGCAGATACACTATATAACTGTTGCCACGATGCATTACAATTTTCACATATAACTGAAGGAGAAGGCCATACGTTAAAGCCTCTCACTTAACAACGTTAGTAATAATGAACAAACTGTATACTTAGATGAATAAGCAATTGCAACAATGAAGTCTTAATAAAATCAATTCAATTCATAGTTTTCCAGTTTGCATCGGCATTAAAAATTTATTGAAATCAAATTAATTTTGTTAAACTGCAATCAAAGTCATTTTTCATTAAAATTCTAGCACTTTCTCTTTTCTATTGAAGTCATGCTTAATGTCCATCCAAACGTCTTTTGCAGATACTAAACTAACTTTCTTTTTTTTCACTTAATCCCGATGTTATACAAGACCAAAGGACACTTTTATCCTCCACCTTCGCAGTGAAATGAAAATTCAATTAAGCCCTTGAGGCGAAAATAATTTAATTTCATGCTTGGCAAAGATCGAGTATTTGAAGGACATGCTTTCACTGTGGTGTGTGTTTAGAGTACACTGATTGAGGGCAACAATTGTGGACGCGCACCAACTGTTCGCTTAAACCCACAGAGGAGACAATTAATCAGTGTCCATTATGAGTTCATCATCTCGCAGCGAATATAATATAAGAAACAAGTCTCAAGTTGACCTATTTACCAAAGGTTATTGTGTAACTCCAGGAGCATTACGTCATCGACAGATGAGAAATCGATACAAATTACGGCAAGGAAATTCCCTTCAAATGAGTTTAGCTCTGTTCGATTGTTGGTATACGAACGTCCATCATCGGGGTGGTGTACGTCATGACATGATGACACTTTTACGAGTCAAATCTGACAACTGTGAACTCTTTACACCATGGACTTTCTATTGTTTGTGGGTAACAAGATGTCCAAGCGAAGCAGATAGAGGACAGAGCACTTGAGTTGGAGATTTGTCATTGGATTAATTAAATAGTTTTATTGCATCCATTTAATGGTGATAGTCTCAGTTTATATCACTTTAATTTACTCAGAAAATGAGAGTTCTGTTCGTTATATCTGCAATCATTAGAAACAGTTTGTCTGTGTTTGATAATACCTAAATATGGTGTACACAGTGAAATCCTTTGTGCTTTAGGAAGTAGTAGTAGAAGTAGAAAAATCAAATTTTTCTTATTGAGTGTCAATTTGGTTGTCGTATCGAAGGTCTGTCCGCTCTTCAATTTCTGCTCTAATCTAAATAAAATGGCACTCATGAAATGAAGTTAAGAGTTGGCATCTCTATCAATATAACAAAAGCTTTTGGTAACGTTGATCATAAAGTACTTTGGAATGAAGTGTATAGTTGTAGTTTTAGATGGGTGATGCATATTTGAATCTCTTAGGCTTAGGGGACAAATAATTAAAATAAATGCACAATTCTTAAGGGGGAAGGTTCTGTGCTTAGTCTACTTCTTTTTCTTAATCTGTATTAACTCTTTTATCTACAAAAATACCATGGCAAAGTCAATACGTTCGCTGATGATATGGCATGTTTTTTTCACAGTGACTCTGCAATCATGCTCTAAAAGTCTTAAGTCATTGTTTCGGAAAGCACAAAATGGTAAGTATCGAAATCAAAAACATGTTTTTTAATGCATGTGGTAACGAGACAGACTTTGGAACCTTCTTTTTGCTTTGTGGTCCGAGCATCTTGACGTCTTTGCCCAAAAGCTACCAACAAGAAAGTGAGGAAAGAGAACGCGAAACTAAACCTAGCTAGTCTTACTAAACCTAAACTAAATATTATTATTCTTATAAATTAATCACATCCTAAATAAACTCTAACTTAAATCTTTACCTTCGACTATTCCGAAGATCGAATTTCCTCCTTTCATTTGTATCTCCTGTTGGAAATATCGATTCCAAATATATTATACATATGGTAATACTAAACTATATGTACTAAAATGTATTACTGAACACATATACTTTAAACTACAAAACTTAGTTAGCTATTACTTTTATATTATGTATTAATTAAATTTAATAAACTTATCATTCTGATTTTATCCGTTGAAGAGTGCGTTTGCTCTAATATCTCCCTTTAAAGTGCCACCAAGGGAAACAACCACAAACAATTATCTAACCGGTTTTAATGAAAATGACCCACCCTGTATAAACCTGCTTCTTAAACCTTATAGTAACCAAAAAAAATCACAAAAATCCGTGCAGACGTTTCCAAGCATGTCCGGAATAACGCAAAAGGAAACTGAGTAGTATGTGGATTTTTCTTGCAATTCGTAGTACATTTATGTCTGCAACTCCTTCAAAGTTTTTAACGGCATACTTGAAAAGGTTTCACAATGTATCTAGAAGAGCTTCATTTTCAACATTTCAAAAGAGTGAAGGGTTCTTCGGTTGGTTGTTTGGATGGTTTGTGAGGGTGAGGAGCGATGTCGGCCTTATTACATAGGCCGTTAGTCTAGCCCGTTGGGCTCTCCTCATGAACCGTGCTGAGAAAGAAGGTTGTTGGGGTCTGAGTGAGTGAAGGGTCTGTGAGGGGGAATGGAAAAGTATTGAAATTCATGAAAAACGTTCTGTATGTCGTATGAGCTCCTATGTATTTTCGAGAAATCGATTGATCCAAGCGATGTCAACCCAGGTAGGATATGCCTTCCTAGGTATTTGTGACTTATTACACATGAAGCAGGATAGTTGCCGAGGAAGAAGTGCTATGTTGCACTAGTCCCACTCCATTTGCATGACTGTTCTAGTTGATGTGGCCCGCAACTATGCCAATCTTCAGCATTTGTGTTCTACCCAGATTTAGTACTTTCTTTGCGCGTTGTGGGTTCCGGGTTTCTATCATGGCTTTAGCAGCCTTACATGTTTGGATTTGACTCCCCATTAGCGAGTGATGATATCTTTACATTCCTGAACTAGCTTAGAGATAGTTTTGGGGCTCGAAAGCGCCTTAAGTGTGGCTTGACTATTCACGCAGACATGTATGCAAGTGATTCTGCTGTTTGGCACTTACAAGTTCGTCTATGACCTTGAGTATTGCGAATACTTCGGCCTATAAAACAGTCACCGAAGGTCTTGAGTAAATGGATAGATTTATGGGAGGATTAGGAAAGATCACACCAGAGTATATCTAATAATGAGTAGGAACACTCTCTCTACAAATGCAACTGCTACTAGTACAAAGAAAAGCGTGAAAAAATTCGCCCAATAAGTAAAATCAGCTCAGAAGGATTGATTTCAACTCTTACCTGCGATTGCATATAATGAAAAGAGTCGGCAATACTTTTCAGCAGCACCACCACATGCGGCTACCTACGTAAGATAAATTGCGTGTGGTTTTTCCATAATGCATTTTTAAACGGCGGGACAGATCGAACATCAGTGTAGTAGTCACTCCACGCTGCCATCGTAAGATGTAATGTGACTGAATTTGCTTTCGTGAAATTGCTTTCATTTATGGGTTTTCTCATTTCTTTTTGATTAAATAGGCATATGTATGGATTTCTGAAATAAATATTTCTATCTTAAATATGAAAACAAATATTCGTACATTGCGATAACTTCTCTAAAACTCATATTTAGTCTTATTTTCAACATTCAGCAATATTCAGCAGCTATATTGAAGAGTGCCTTGTCACACTACTTGTGTATTCACACAGGGGTGGGTTTTGTTTACATTTTTTTTACACACACCTTAAACGGCGGGACAGGTCTCAATGCTATCAGTTGAGCGAAAGACACCAAAAAGGATAATATAGGGTGACACTTGTCAGTACATGCATGCGGCAAATAAGTAAAAGGGTACAATAAAAAATAAAATTGCCCATTGTTTTCGGGATTTCCTTGATGAATGAAAATGCACAGCTGCAAAATTAGGTAGCCATTAACGTATAGATATTGACTAGGAAATTACAAAATTGAAATTTTGTATTGAGAGTATGTTTATGACGGTCAAACAGACTAATGCCGTTTTCTATTTAGCTCTCAGATTTCAGATTTTTCGAGGTGAATGGAAAACAAACGAGATTGATTTGTTTTTCTGCAATTTCATTCGTGTGGCATTTGAAATCTTGTTCGCAAATTTAAAAAAAAGGAAATAAATAAAAAAAAAAAAATAAAAAGAATAATAAATACAATTTTAAATACACTTTCTTTATATTTTCTAAATTTTGTATGGAGTTTCTAATAATATTTGTGTTGATTGGTAGCATTTTTATGGGCTGAGTTTCAATTTCATTTAAAATGTTTTGGTGTAGGTTTGTATCTCGAGTTGGAATCGAGATTCACGAAAATCGATCTTGAGAAAAAAAAGCATTTTTTGCCCTTTGGAAAATAAAAATTATACTAGAGCGATAAAAATTGTTCGAGATGGAAAAAAGTGCATTTTTTCCAATCCAAAACCACATAAGTTCAAATAAAAGCAATGTTAAAAAGTATAGTAAAAGCTGAAGCTCGTTTTTAAAAGTTAAAATTAAACCATGCGTAATTATTTTTTATAAGTGCTTGGCGGTAGGAGAACTAAAATTCAAGTATAAAATATTTTAGCGTACCGAAAAATTGTGAGATTTAAGCAAAATTACAAAAAAATCAAATAATATACGAAAACTTTATCGTCCTTTTCCACTTTTTGGATGAGCGAAAGTTGTTGCACTGTTTTAAGAAACCACAATTTTAACATAAATAAATTTCGAGGGATGAAAGAGGCATTTCAAAAAAAAAACATGTAGGTATTTCAAGTGTTGGAATTATTCGGGTAAACCTGATTTGGTCATTTAAAAAAATAGCTAATATAATAAAAGATAAAAACGAAGATCGAAAGGCAAAAATGTATACAAACATTTTTTAACAATAATGTGTTACAAATTCATTTTTTCGGATTTAGAAAAGAACGCCCTGTTTCAAATTCTGAAATAATATTGCTTCTCTACTATCTGTCTTTCACGACAATACTTCTTATAACCGTCTATATCTCCGTGTCTGTGTGACTGAAAATGGAACTGATAAGAAACACGTGGAGAGTGTCCCTACTCATTATTAGATATACTCTGGTACACACCAGCTCCCGATTCACAGTTAATATTGATCCATCCGTATATTACTATGCCTCCTTTTTCAACAATCACTGTGCCTTGTTGCCATCATTCTCCGCTGGGGAGTTTGACTGTATAGTCAGTCTTCAATGAGTAGGTATGTATGAGGTTACTTGGCATGAAGGGTTAATTTACTGAAACCTTCATTTTATAATAAAATAAATAACAGATGTTTTTTTTTTTTTTAAAGATTCCTTAGCTAAGTCAATATTAGCCGTGTTTTATTGGGAACTTATAAATAGTGAAGTGAAAAATTCCCAATAAAACGATCCGCAGTTGCCTGGTTTTTATTTTTAAAATTTGGTACTTTGTGTTTGCTCACGTTGACATTAGCTGTCAAAACAAAGACAAACAGTCGAACGTGCAATCGAACCCGCAATCGAACTTAAACATTTATCGACACTTGACTTCGGCTGCGGATGTTATTGAAAGTGAAGCGCAGTGGGTTGTTGTATGTGTATTGAATCTAAAATCTTACTTCACTTCACTTCACTACGCATAGGTTTCCCACCAAAACAGGGGTATTATTTCATACCTGTGTTCTACTGTCATCTTTCCCTATTCAAAACCACATCAGTTAATGAAAAAACTGCCATTAAAGTCAACTGCATCCAGTTTTCTGACATTATTTGACCGTCATTTTCGATTGAACCTTCTGCCATTCCATAATTATTATTATTAAACGAAATCGCAGCACACAGCAGAATCACGGGCTCAATTTAAATATAATACCATCCCAGGCTACAACAGCTACCATCTGTTACTTGAATTGGGCTCATAATCTCATCACCAAGGACAGAATTAATTTTATCTCGTCGTACGTAGGACGACGAATGCTAACTGAAAAAGGATCTTCAAGCAATTCGAACACATTGTCACACCAGTGCTATTGAGCTTTTGACAAATCCAATCCCTGAGGAGTGAATCTTCCTCCGCACATTAGGTGCAAAGGTGAGTATCTGATATCCGACACGCAGGACTCTCTTTCAGCCATGCAATCCCTGTCGTATCTGTACTAAAAATAAAAAGAAGTATTTTACCCTTTGGATGGCTAGTGATGAAAATCGCTTTTCAATATCGCATCATATCGGATTTGGTTTCACTATTCGGATTGAATATGGAAAGGGCAGATGGACTGTGTAAAGTGCAGATTGTACGTGGGAGTCCTTTATCGATCGGTTCGTCATTATTGCGTGATTGATTGAAGATGAGCAATGAGTTGAAGCACTTCAGGGACTCTTCATGCAGAAACAATTTTCAATTTTCATTGTCTTGTCTTTTGTACATTTTTTTTGTGTTTTTTTTTTTTTTTGTTTGTAATTTAAGGAAGGAAGTAGACTACCTCGTCGTCATTTTGTTGTTTCTTTGATTAATTATCATGTCCTTGGGGTATGACAGTTTTTTTTTTTTTTGTTTCTTCTTGTTACTGACTTTTATTACATCATCATGAGAGTTTCGCTACGTTTAATTAGCATAAAAAGTTTGTTTTTTGGAAAAAAAGAAAGTAAGAGAGAGAGAGAAAGCAAGAAGGACAGCAAATTGAAACAGGAGAATATGTATTTATGATTAATGGATTTGTTTGATGGCGGAGATAGGGCTTAAGAGATTTTTTTTTTCACCAAAAGTGAATGAGTACATATTTTTAGTTTGATTTGATTTCATGTTATGGGAGGAAAGATCGGGCGTCCTGCGGTAAGAAAATGCCTTGAATTGAAAACTGAGGTGTCCTGGCAGGTAAGAACTGCACTTCTTGGATTTAGTTTGGAAACCCATGAAAATCGCTCTGGACTGCTGGGTCTGATATTTATTTTGTGAAACCAGATCTATTAAAAGTGTCCTTAAAACTACCGGATGTATGCAGGCAGATGTTCTTACAGTCCTTAGAGCCACACAGCTGCTGAAGCAGAAACGAATATCCGGCATTTTGGAGCTATAGAAGGACCAGGTGAGACTAGAAGGCATTGAGGCTGCCGACATGTTCGCAATAAGCAAGAGGGGAGCTACTATTCAGCGGCAATTAGGTGGTTACCTTTTAACGGTGTCATTTCGCCCTTACGATGACTCTTAGTCATAAATGAAATCCTGTTATCGCTTGACAAAAATGGAATCAAGGTAGTCTGGTACGTATATGTATCAGTGATATGTCCTACAGTGATTAGTGAAATCACTGAGCTAACCATAAGCTGTTGACTGTGCGTCAATTCGAGTATAACTGAACTAATGCTAATTACCACTAAAACCAAAATAACGACCTTAAAGCTTTAACCATACGCTAACACCTCCCCCAGGGCTAAGTATCATCCTGGACCCTAAACTTAACCGGAAAATGAATATAGAACATAGAGTGTGGAAAGAATGTTCATACATATGTATTGCCTTCTACGCCCGCAGTAAGACTTTTGAGAAAAGTGGGGACTGATACCAGTGATGGTCCTCTGGATGTACACTGCCGTAGAACGTCCTATTCTCACCTTCAAAGTACTAATACTAATACTAGATCCAAGATGGATTGCAGTGTCGGATCGGGTATAATTTCAGCTAAACTAAGAATTGTTAAATCCACTCGTCTCCCAAACTATCCTAGTGACTTCCAGCGGAAGTACTAGCTATCAAAGAAGAATGCAAAGAACTTAGTCCCAGCTAAATAACCTTAAAGGAGGTAACAATTTTGGGTGGATAGCCGGTCCACCATTAAAGCCCTTCACTTAACCACCACTTCCTCCAAATTGGTAGAACAGTGTAAGAAAGAACTGATCCGTGCAGGCAATATAGAAGGAAATTAAAGACCCAAATGAGCTCGCTAAACGTGGTTCAGCAGTTGTTGACTCATCCAACACTTTCTAGTTGAAGCCAACTCCAAGCGGAGGAACCTTAAAAACTGTGTCAAATCCATTAAGAGATGACCCGTTTTTAACAAAAATATATCATGCAACTTGATCAACAGATCGAGAGCTAAGACCCCTAGAATTGTAGTAATCAGTACAGGTCACTTGGCACTCACGCTTTAAGGTTAATAATATTTGGCTTCAGCAGTCCTAGGTAGAACCAAGCCTAGCTTCCCGCAACCATTTGTGTGTGCGCGTTATATTTTTGCATGAATGGAAGGGACCTACAGTTTTCTGCCGTCTCCGAACGGCGAGTTGGGAAGCTTTACATGACAAAAATGATACTGTTGAATGCTTGTCAGGCATCCGGAAGAAGTGGGCACTGTGAAAAACTTTTTAGGTGTTTGCGGCGAGATTCGAACCTAAGACCGCTGGCTCAGTAGTCCGACGAACTAACCACTTGAGCTACGGTGCCCATGCTTTAAGATTAGCTATCCCTTTTAACCCCCACTGCCAAAGTTGCAAGAATGCAAATACGGAGAAAAATCTTTTCCATTTCCTCTGTGTATGCCCGGCACTAGCTAGAGCCAGATAACGCACACCAGGCAACTATTTCATAAAGAACGTTTCAGAATTTTCTGCCATAAAATTCTGTAATCTTATTAAGTTTCTCAACTCCACAGGATGGAATTAAATAATACTTCCTCTACACACACTAGGGTAATCAGGTAACTTTGAGATGTGTCATTAAAAACGTCAACTAGAGCTAATTGCTACCCCACCTAACCTACCTACCTACCACTACCCGATGCGGTGGAAGTATTAAATCAAAGATAAATGATAGTGTTATAAGAAACACAAAGAAACAAAAAGACCATAGATGGACTAAAGCGGTTGAACACTCTGGCTGGCATTGGACCTCCGCCCTTCACACTGACACGCAAGCTGCCTCTATGGCCCAATCCTGCCGCACAAAAAAATCAAAATATAGTTACCGCTCACTTAGGCTAAACGTTTGTGTCCATTATGCCCTTCGAATAGAAAGGCCCCAGCTCACCGCCCAAATGCTAGCTTTATCCAAAGCATTCTCCATGATTTCACTAATCACAGAGAGAAACTTCCCAAACACTAAAATGACCATGTCATCCGCGTACGCAACCGCCTTGACGCCGTCGTTACCTAGGTGCACCAAGATTTTGTTCATGACCAACAACCACAGTAGAGGCAAGATAACACTAACCTGTGGTGTTCTTCTGATTATGAATTTGGTAAGGTTGCTGTTTCCTAGGGATGCCTAAATAATTCTGGTTTTTAGCATGATTACTATCCAATGGCTGATGAACCCCTCTACGCCAAGGTCAGTGAGAGATTGTTGAATTGATTTAGAGTGCTTCATCTATATCTAAAAAAGTAGCGAGTATAATGAATTGTATGTTCTATTTTACGCACTACCTCGTGGAGAGCAGTCTCTTACCTACACCTAAGGTTGGCGTGCTGAGAGTAAAATAGTGGTGATTCTTCTAGAATCTTCTGAATATGGATATCAAGGATTCTTTCCAGGGTTTTTAGTACAGAAGAGGTGAGGCTAATAGGACCGAGATCCTTCCCGGATTCATGACCTCGTCTGCCTAATTTTGGGATGAAACCCGCACGAATACGGCTCCACGACTATGGGACATAATATAGGAATATGCATCCATCTATTTGGATTGATCTCAAATTTGGTCACAGCGATGTTTCCATCGCACACTAAGAAAACGTAATGCAAGATGCAACACCATCTGAGAGGAGAAAGTATAGGAAGAAGCAAACTATCTGGGAAAGAGTTGAAGTCAGTTGAAATATATTCCCAAAAATGTTGATATAGTTACAGTAAAGGACTAACAAAATTAAACAGGTCATAGTCATAAGTCACCCAACTGGAAACTTAAATAAAACATTAATTGTGTGTTTTTAATAAAATTTAATACATCTGGCGTTTCCCTCTAGTGGGAAAGGAACTCCACTATTTTATTTTTTTTCATTCTGTCCACTCTCACCAGCTGCTGGTAGTTTAACATCCTTTTGCTGTTCAGTTGATAATTTTTGTCGTTTATTTAATTTTTTTTTTTTTTTTTTGAAAGACAAAAGTAATTTCTCCGTTTACAAAGTCACCCACTGTTGGATTTTATCCCAGAGTTTTATTGTAATTAAATGCCAGTTGGCCAGACTTAGCGTAACCATTTGAATGACGTTGTTCGCATTTTGCGAACTGGAAAAGATACTGGTACTCGTAATTACCACCCGACATGGAACACATAATTCCTCCAACTTTTGTAATTTTCGGGATAATATCTCCGGTTTTGGTTGGTTGGGAGTTTTGTGCAATCCGTTGTTTTTTTTTTTTTGTTTTTTTTTTGTATCCTTGCACATTACTTGTGTATGCCTTTCGCTCGAATGATTCTTTTTGAAGGAAGTTTATTTTTTGTTGCCAAAGTTAATATTTATTTTTTATTCGCCGCGTGGCATTTTTATTTAGATTTTTTTTTGAGGGTTTGTGAAAATGTGGGCATCATTCGTTTATCCATGGAAGCTGGTTGAATTGGTTTTGGAGGATATGTGTATGTAAAGATAAAAACCTGATTTTAAATTTATTGAATTTACTTTATAAAACACTATTTTGTGTTTACTATCAAGTTCAAGATTAATTATTGTTCAATACGTAACTGAGCCCAAAAATAGATTGGAAGGTTCTAGTCCCTTGGAATCGAAGACCAATTGGGTAATTAGTTAAAAACGTTATGAACTTTAGTCTCCCTCTTAGACCAAGAGCCCACAGTAATTTTTGGGTGTGAATGAAAACAAAAAAATGTTTGGTACCATTGGATAGTTCTTGATATTCTATTCCTAAGTATGGGTGTCTTGCGGGGTCTAGTGGGGGCAATTGTGAGTAATACTACATCAAAAATGCATTTTTTTCGAAAGTACAGAAAAATGGTATAACAACTTTATCATTACTTTGAAATGTAGAGCTGATCGCGCTGATGACGAATATGGTGGTCTAAGACGATTTAACTGAGGCCTTCAGCCCGCCAGACGGCCTTAAAGTTAGCAATAAATCGATTTTTTAACCCTATTACTGCCACGCAGTGACTGTGAGTCACTATTCATTTTCAATTCAATATAAATGATTTAAAACATGTTTTGACGTAAAATCAGTTTAATGTATTTTATTATTGGTCATTACGTTACTGATATAAACAATTATTTTGTTTTTATGTTTTGGTAATGTTAACTTATTACACAAAATATTCAAAAAGAACATAAACTGTTACGTAGTGACTCTAAGATACTATAACGACGCCGACGATGAATTTACATTCATGTTAAAACAAGATGTCTGGCAACTACTGATTGATGATAGATTACGCAGAAATGTAAGGTGGTACGTCCTATGGAAACTTCTGGCATCCTTCATTCCTACGTTGCGATTGATAGGTTTCATGTGCGCGCACTTATATTGCAAGCTATATGTTCTATTTTTTGCGACTGAATAGTCGTGCGACTGCGATCGCATGCGATTTCTTGTCGCTGCGACTAAAAATCGTAGTCACAACAAAGTATGACTATGAACGCACTTGTGGTCTGTCCCACGATTATTCAGTGGCAGACAAGAATAACATACAATATATGCGACTAAATAATCGCAGCGATTAACAAACGATATTTTGTTGACGATTGTTTTGTCGCAACAAAAGAGCCACAACACAGCACTTCCCTGTGAAATCAATCTTAATACTGACAAAAATTCCATTCAATAGTCACAAGTGCGACATGTGACCCATCTCAATTTTTTCAATTTTTTTAACCGCTGCGATTATTAAGTTGCAAGTCTGCAGTCATATTAATATCTGGGTGTCCCCTTTGTTGCGAGTTGCGACTAAATAATCGTGAGATAAAAACTACAAGTGCATGCATGCCCACATCCTGTCACGACTACGATTTTTTTAATCGTAGTAATTGAAATCGCAAGTGTGTGCAAACAAACTTGATGAGCCCATATGAGGTCCGAGGGTACTCCCTTGAGGCACCCCGAAGTAACTAAAGATTTCCCTGAGACGTTACCGTACCAATTTGATCAAAAATGAAAACCCAGATTTTGAAAATTTTTATCTAAAACTAAGTGATCCACTCTATCGAATGCTTTCGAGAATGTATTTTCCATGTTGGCTTAACATAAATTGGTTAAAATAGTAAGATTAACGGGAGTGCATTTTTTGGTAACTTTTTTTCAAAGAAATTAAAGGGAAAAAACTAAAGATCTAAAAGTCGCTTCTTACGACAGACATGCCCACCTCGGGTAAGTTCTAGCCCCTATCCCGAAGGGGGATTTAAAAGTTATAAGGAATCGAATTGTGAGCACCGCGGTGTAGTGGTAAGCGCGTTGGACTACTACGCAATGCTGTCCGGGTTCAATCCCAGCCCGGGTCCAACACCTAAAAGTTGTTTCATGGTGCCACCTCTTTCGAATATCTGACAAGTGCTCAAGGAGTATCATCTATCAATGAGCAAAAAACTGTAGATCCCTTTCATTCGTGCAAAAAATATAACACGCACACACAAATGGTTGTGAGAAGTAGGTCCAGTAGCTGTAGCGCCACCTAAAGTAAAAGTAAAGGAATCCAACTATAAATTATATTTTGCGCCACCCTGTATTCAAAAGTGCTTGCCAGCCTGTTGACACTCTACTTACTTTACGGCAAATCCACGGAATAGCACAAAGGACTTAAATGTGATTTTTATTTTCTAAATCTAGTTGGCCAGGCTCAGGACCCATCCCGAGGATATGAAGCAAACTAGGTAGCTTTGGACTTGGGTGCTGATTTAGTTCATGTTAAAAGTGAGAAGATGTCGACAGCATAACGTAAAAAGATTATCTTGAATAGTTTCTGTCTAAAGATACGCAATACCTGACTGCTTGCTCGAAAATCCAATACATCCTGTTGCGTGTGCTATAATTTTCGCCCACCACTCTGGCCAACAATAAAGGCCAACAATACAATTATCACGGACAACAAAGAACAACAAACAACTAGAACCAATGGGCTTGACCAAAGACCCGGAATATTGGTAAATAATTTATTGGTAAGCTTGTTTTGTTATTTTGTTTCCCTGACATTAATGAGGCCGTTCATTGAGGATACACTCCTTGTTTGCTTCTACTTTTTATTTTTTTTTTATTTATTGACCAAGCAAGCCAGTAGTATGTCTTTTGATTATCGGAGGCAGACACGGAACACGTGTGAGCTTTTAACACTTTTTTGTTATGTTTTGTTCTGGTCTATCTACGTTTTCAGCACCCCCTAATGATTGATTAATTTTGTAAATTGATTGTTCCGACTTTGAGAATAATACAAAGCAAGGATATCGATATCCTTCTGTAACAAATGGATTGGCTGACAATGGAAGTGGTAAATGTTTTTGAGATAATGGTGGAACAAAGTTCCATTGAGAGACTATTCTAATAGGATTATGTACATTCGTCCTTTTATCTTTTTAATCACAGTTTATTTATAACTTTTGTATAAATTTCTACGAAGTGGACATGCGTCTGTGTATGTATTTGTAAAAGAGGAGGATTCGCATTAAAGTTAATGGAAAAATAATTTCCCTGTAATTAAGCCTGGTGAAAATTTGATCGATAAGTTGACGTGTAAATATTCGCATGTAATGCCTTTGAGTCCTTTTAATTGACAGACGCCCGTGTCGCCACTGGGGGATGGTTTTTCAATTACAGGTACTAATGTACATACACATGATCTACTTTGGTTAGAGTGCATATAATACGGCTTTAAACGTTTATTTTTTTTTCTTTTTTTTTGGAGAGCTCAAGGATTAACTTGCGTCCTGAGAAATTGCAATCAGCAGATGGCTTAGATAAAGGAAATTAATTAATAGTTAATTTATTTAACAGCGCCTCGAATATTCTAGTAAATCTTTAATTTAAAATTCGACGCTAAGAACTAAATGAAAAAAAGCCATACGACTTTTCGAGAGCCTCCTATCTTCAAGCACACCCATATCAACATCAGGTATGAGGTAAGTGTTTACACCCTACAGAACTACTTACAGAAAAACTGACATAACTAATTACAGGCCTATTCCGAACCTCTCAGTTGTGGATGAGATACACGAAGAGGTTCTGAAAAATAAGTTTTACGACTACGTCGCACAGTGGGGCAAGAAGCCCTCAAAGTGCGTATTAAATCAAATACTTAATCGATTACCATGAAATTTGCACCACAGTTCAAAGATATTATAATTGAGGGGTATAATTTCAAAACTCTTCTTTTCCACTTTTGAGAAAGAATTTTGAGTAAAACGAAAAAAACTATTAAAAGCTTCTAAAATGATGTTAAAGATTGGTTTAAAAGTTAACCCTCACACGTTCTTTATTAACCGGGGCTAATATGGGCACTTTCATTATATCATATCTTGGATACTTTTGAACTAAATATCTTTTCATTCAGACTCAGTGACTAAATATTTGATATTTTTCGAAGAATATAGAAAAAAATAAATTTTGACAGTTTTTCGACTGATTTTTCGTCAAATTACCCAGTACCTTATTAACCCAGGTTAATATTTTAACTTTTGTATGAAAAAATTCTGAATTTGTCCTATAGTTCTACTTTTTTTTTAGGAAAACATAGCTACATACATACATACATACATGCCTACGAGTTTGTATGTATATATATAAACGTATAGATATATATGCACATATGTATATACCGATGTTTTTACATATGAGTATGTTGCACATACAGTTTCAGTTGGGTGGTATCTGCAAGCTACATCTTCAAATTTGTGAACGAAAGAAACCAATTTGTTGTTTATTACATTTCAGTACCTCTATGAACATGCATGGGTAAGGTTCTAAGTACAGTACATTGTACATATTACATTTATAGATTAGTAGTTTCGAACTTCGTCATTGTCAAACTACGCACTTAGGCTTCCTTCACTGTATGCAACTCTTTCGTGTTGCTCTTTTCAATTATTTTTTTATATGAAGCAAGAACCTCTAATTTTTTGGCCACCTGAACATTCTTCCTGAGAAGCATCATCAGGCAAAAATGGCTAGAAGGTCTAGGTATTGTGTTCAATTTGATCAATTGGAATACCTAAAATGCGATTTTTAGTGTTACTTTGCCCACATTTCGAGGAATTCGAGCTCTTCTAGCTATTGTAGGCGTACAAAAATGCTTCCTAAACTCTTCAAGAAACTCTCTGCGTTGGCTCGACTGTCTTAGACAATCGTATTATTGGACCAGAAGATTAAGTCAGCTACATATGAATATGTGTGCATGTCCATGCTATTGTAAAATAGAGCCAGCGGTTTGATTTCATCTTAGTTGTGTGTTTTGACCAAGCATTTGATTAATCACATCCACACCTCCTTTCGTTAAAGACTGTATGCTATCTTCTTCATCATCAGAATGAAGTGTATCAAGAATCGATTTCAAGTATTGTTGTTGTACTTCGTGTGCCAATCTTAAAGAAAAATCATATCATGTATCAAATTGCACACCTTAAATCTACCTATCTAATTGTATGTGATGTGTTAATATTTTACATGGATAATGCCCACACTTGAAAGAAATTTAAATTTTACTTTGATCCATTTTCACACAAATGAAATTCACAAGTGTACTGATTGAAAATTTGATAAGGAAATTCGCTCAATTCACATAAAATTTAATTTTCCAATGTAAATCGTACTGATGGGGGATTTCCCTTGTTATTTTCCAGGTGCGCAAAAAATATAATTTGCAAAATTTATTCAAAAAACAACAAAGAACAATTAAAAGGAAGGCAGGAAGTAAGAATTTTGTTTTTGTAGACCATAGAGCCCATAGAAAGAGGAAGGGAATAAAAATATTAACCTGGGTTAATAGGGTACTGATTAAGGGGCAAAAATTGTCGCCCGTGTGAGGTTTAACATATATTTAATTTAATTATTAAATAAAAATTAACTTATAAAACTTTATTTCATCTGCGAACTTTCCAAGGATGTTTTCTTCACAAGAATATTGCAACACTAATAGGTCTGTTACCGTACTGTCCAAAACAGCGTACAACTACGCAAAACTACGAAAAACAGTCAAATCCTGTTCACGTACGAAGATTTTTAGTTGTTTTCGACAGAAGAGAGCGCTAGCAAGAAAGTACGAAATTTCCTCACGCTGCCGATTTTAGCCCAAGAAATTTCTTTGGACAGCTTTATGAAACTGTTAAATCTGTCAAACGCCATAGAGTTTTCGTTTTTTGTTGCGTTCCTGAACTTTTGCACACTTTTCCCTCTCTCTGACAGATTTCTACCCCCACTCCTTGAAATTTGAGAATCTATAAATTTTAGTGCAGAAAGTACGGGAACAGACCTATAGTTTAATCCATGAATACTCTCAAAATAACAGAGATTCCCGCCTTTTTAATGTCATTGGAATACACGAGTTTTGAAAGCGGCTACTTTGATTCGCATAGGAAAAGAAAAGTTTTGGTGCAGAATTTGTTTTGTATGGGAATAAATGAGTTTTGAATGAAACGACTGAGTGCAATAGCGTAGTTTTGAAAACAACTTCGTTTTTTAAGTATACTCAAAAGTATAGGAAATAACAAGTTCTAAAGTTCTAAAGCCCTTCTAAAGAACACTTTCTCATCCTTAACTCATTTTTGAAAAAAAGTGGAATAGAAGAGTTTTGAAACTATACCCCTCAATTATTATGTGTACATTTGAAAAAAAATCGAATGAGAAAAAAGGGAGACATTAAATAAATAAATTATGAAATAACAATGAATTTTATAATGAAGAGGGTCAGCCATGAGTCCCTGGTGTGTCTACCGGTTAAACCCTCTCCATCTTCAGGCAAACCAACTCTGGGATTGCTTCTTGCATTAATTCAGGCTGTCATGCCACTTTTGTTAAGCCTCAATGGTGCTTCAATCTTTATGGCACACTCAGTTGTCATCAATTTGATAAAAATATCTTCGTCTGCATCGGTGTCACAACCCTGTGGACCAGAATAGGATTGTAACATATCAAGAGCTTCTTTTGGGAATCGTTTTTTTGTTTTTTTTTTTTTTGGGTAATTGTCTCTTGCTCATTATAAGTGGGTCCGAACTTAGCAAAAAACAATTCAGAACATCTCTTATGGTTTCTTCGCGACTGGTTTTTCTAGAATGATGTTCTCTAAACCTCTTGAAATATTGTTTATTTCGCGCTTCTTGGGCCTCTTCTGTCAACTGGCCTATAGATAACGGGGCAGTTGAAATTATTTCATGGCCATGAATAAAATATTTGTGAAGTGTAGCGGACATATTGTACCAGGTATACTTTTGAACAAAGTATCTGGCGGTATCTTCACCAAATTGACGAAACTTATTAACATCAATCGAACACCCACTAGATACAACTACTAATATAGTGTGCATCTTTTTGATTAGTTCTATGTCAATTTTGGTTATTTCCGGATTTTGAAAGAAACGCCTGACAGGATTTCCATCATTGGAATTCCCAAATCCTGGCTTAGGTGTATCAATAAATCAACCCACAACGCTCCCTAAACTCTTTTTGTATCCGGGCTTTATTTTTCTCAACTATAGCCTTATCCTCTTTTCGAGCTTGCCATTTTTTAAGTGGTAATTTGTAGGATAGGTGAAGAATTGTTTCAAAAAATCAAATCCAGCCATGTAAAATAGATACAGCTACCATATTTGAAGTTTTCTATTTTCACTTCCGTTGAATCATTTCATCAATACTATTGAATTGCTTGGATGTTGCATCACATAAATAGCAGTTTTGAGTGGATGATGAATCTGTAATCGCATTCAGAACCTTACCATCAACCATAGAAAAAATTAAAAGATGATTAGCTAACTTGAAATGATTTTCCGTTTATGAAAACTGAAGTTGCTAACAAATTTTTAATTTCGTCATCAACACGATTTTTTTCTGTACCTACAATTCTTTAATAAATGCAATTTTTAGGGGTGTGCAATATCTGGTAGAACCTGGCCGGGTTTTTTATTGTTACAGAGAAGACGAAGTGGGACAATGCAACAAACGTATGTTCACAAATTCAGGTTTCTTAAAGGATACAAGACAAGGACGAATGCGGTAAAATAATAGACAACGTATCGGTATATGAATACCTAGGCATTCTCGTTGAGTACAATCTTAAATGGAGTTACCATCTTGAAGTGTCTTAGAAGAAATTACTCTCCATTCATGTGTGTTAATCCAATTTCACATTAATAGGTTATGCAAACGAGAGAGTGAGAGGGCTGTGACATATTAACAGACAGACCGGCGGATTGAGCCACACTACATTTATAGTTCTTAGTACTCTATAGAACTATAAAGAGGAATCCGCAACTCACTAACTATGTTTCAAGTGGATGTCGTAATGAGCATGGGATCTAGAGCTTTTCGTACAGTGAAGCATATCTTAAGGCTATGATATCTCAGAACTGGCGAAGATGGTTTTGTAGTCGATTACACAAAACGTCTGTTTTCCACTAAGCCGATAGTTTTGCAGAAAAGTAAACAGAAGCCAAACCAATGCCAACCCAAAGCTCCTTCAACTGAGAGACCCAAGATTTCTAGTGTTTAGCAGATAGGCTCTTCCTTCACAACGGTGCAATTCTTTTTGATTTCGTGAAGATTGGTGACGAGGATAGAATGTATCCTCCCAAAATCCGCACACAATACCCAAAACATCCTAAAGTAGCACATGTTGAGCTCTCCAAACTCTGAAAAGATTAAGTAGCTTTTCTGGGATTTCAAAAAAACAAACCGGATATTCACAGATATTCGGCAAAGAAATTGTATTTCTTGGAATCTTTTATGCGCCAATGCTTGGCAGAAGATACGCTGCCGGTTAATGTGTTGTGAACTTTCGCGTGTTATTTGGGGTTTAATTTTTTTTTTTAAATTTAATCTAGGAAAATCCGGATATTTTAGGTTGCCTCTCACACGGAAACGAGTTCCATAAGTTCCCGATAAAAGACGGTTTATCGTATTTGCATCCAAAAACAAATTATAATCTTTGCGTGACGCAACCGGTTATGTGTTAACAAGGTGTTAAATATTCGGAGACAGTTTGACATAAATGGGGCTCTGTTTTGGGCAGAGGAGGCTGCCTTAGTTGATATTTTCTTATTAAGTGGAACTACATTTTCAGCATAGGATAAATTTATCAGTGGAATCTGGATTCATTTTGTGAAATGTCAAAAATAAGTATAGAAGGTGTTCGGTTTTAGGAGGAAAAGTAGGAAGACGAATCCAAAAAATAATGTTGTCTTAGCAAATTGAAATAATTTCCGGTTCTTCGGTTGGGGAACAGGCCTAACTACGCCAAAGTTTTTGACCAAAAGGTCTCCAAATGCAAATCACTTTTTGTTATTAAGGCCGGTATTCACCGACCAATCCTAAATTTTTTCGCGGTCGCTACCTCTTTCGAATATCTGACAAGCAATCAAAGAGTATCATTTGTCATGAGAAGCTTCTCAACTCGCCGTTCGGAGTCGGCAAAAAAAAAACTGTAGGTCCCTTTCATTCGTGGAAAAAATAGCACGCACACACAAATGGTTGTGATAAGCTAGGCTTGGTTCTGTATAGGACTACTGACGCCGTATGTTTATTTTATTTATTTTTCTCATAAGACCAGTTGTAGCAGTAACATCTGAGATAACTTCGATAATTCAAAATCAGCTGTCATTTCAAATTTAAATTATTTCTGTTTATTTTCAAAATGGATATAAAAGAAAGAATGCCGAATTTATCATAAAGAGAGAAGAAAATTATAATGAATTTACTGAAGACGTTATATATTTGTTTTAGTATTGAATTCCCAATAAATATGGCGAAAAAAAATTGTATCCACCCCAACATCAATTTCACCACCTACAGTTCCGTCTAAGATGTTGCATCATCCTCAACATCATTATCTTCTACTTCAGCGTACGTTCGTCAACAAAAAGTTATAGAAATGTGCTCAATAGTTTCTCCTTCGCCTCATTAGCTTTTCTAACGAAAATATTAGAAAAAATCTTGAGATTTTCATTGAACCTTTAAGTAGGTAGGTGAGTTATAGTAACGTAAGTAGGTAGGTGGGGTGCGGATAATACCCCATCATGATTTCACTTTATTACGCTTATCTTGCCTCTGGTAAGTGGTTTTATGGTGGAATTGTCATTATGTCATTATCTGGGGTAGAACAATATTAAAAGAATTAACTTTAGGACCTCTATATAGAGCTTTTAGTCATCCTTTCCAAAATAGTGCTTTCCGTAATAATTTTGAAACAATTTTTTGTTTTAGCAAATTCGCCATCATCCGTATCAATTAAGTCCGGCTCTTAACTTGAATCTTCACTTTTATAGTATCGATAACAGTTTTTTCTTTTTAAAATGAAATTATCAAATTTCCTACCTATACAAATTCACCCAGTAAAAAAGATTACACAACTGGGAAGGTGGGGTGTTGACAGCACTCTTGCAGCTTGAAGAGTCTGTCATGGCTTGCTTGTGCAACCAAACTTTTTTAAAACCATCTGAATCTGTATAATAGCAAACAACAGAAAGGTACTGTACCGACAGCGGGTGTTGTCAGTCGCAAAGTATAATATTTTCGAAAAATAAGGGCTTGGGGTGTTGTCAGCACCCCACCTACCCAGTTGCAGGTTAAGCGAACTTCGAATAACTGAGAAAACAAATTGTAAGAGGTAAACTTTAGTGACGAAGTTACACATAAAAGATTACAAAATAAATGGAAGCATTCAAAGCCTGCCTAACACTTTTCTTGTGATTCTGTTTTAGCGTTGAACAAAATTGAGTTAGGTGCATCTGTCAATAACGCAGATTTCGACCTAAAAGATTCTGGTGTAGCTCCGTCACATTGCACTTCTTTGGTCAATTTAAGCCCTTTTTGTATTATGTTCCTCAAGAGATTAGAAAAATATCGTCAGCGTAAGCCTGTCAGCCTATGCCATTATTCCACTCTATTATTTATTTCCCATTTGGTTACGCCGTCAAGGTCGGAATTGATTTAGCCTTAATACGCGACCATTTAAGTTCCACAGCCGAAAAGCAGGGGTGTGAATCTAGAAAAGAATATGTAAAGCTGAGAGTCAGGGTTCGGACCCTTCTCCGCTTTTAAAAACTATACAGAAACTACTCCGACACTCCGCTTCGCTCAAAATCTACTCCAATTTTTTCACACAGAAAAAATTTAACCAAATAATGAAATGCCAACACTGATCATTTCGAAAATCTATTTTAAAAGAATTTGTGAATGTCTAAATTTGAACAGAATACAGTTTTTTTTCTTTTCTTGTCGTTTTCATTTGTATTTGTGTATTACTATTTTCAACTACTATGGATTGTGTGTACAATTCTGTTTTGTTGTGTTGTCTTGTTACTTTCACAATAACAACTATTATGAGTTAAGCCACGATAAAACCTGTGCTTCCAAACTACTTTTATACAAAATATCAAAAATGACAAGATGTCATGTCAATTATAGAAAAATTGGGCACAGAAGAATATCTTCAAAAGAGAAAAGGTAATAATCAAACATAAAAGCTAAATTGATAAATGTCTGAATACAAATATCATTTTTTTAATTATCCAATGAAAGGTAAATACTAAAACTGGAGTGCCATTATGCCCAATAGTGCCTGGTGTAAATTTAGAGAACTTAAGCCGCGAGAATCTTTATTTTTAGCGAAATTTATCTAAGCCCATATATGTTATGTAGGTTACAAAAAAAACACGAATTCTGTCACCTTTGCTTTTGTTTTGCGAAGCTTTTTTCTTATATTTACAAATCTACTCCGCAAATTTTGGTTTTGCTTCGCTTTTTTTTTCTTAATCTACTCCCAAATTTTATTTCTGGGGTCCGAACCCTGCTGAGCGTGCTATCGTCAGTGAAGGAATGTATTGGATTAGATGTGGCAGACAAGAGATCATTTCAATTTTCAATTCAATTCAAAAGTTTGTTTTTATACAATCCAAATCATAGTAAGGTATAAATCAAAAGAAATTACATATAAGAATATAGTTCAATAAATTATCTTATAATTATCTGAATCTCTTAATATAATGCACATAATTAGTTGTGAACATTTATGCACATTTATGAAAATAGAAAAGAGTGTCGGAGATAAAACTCAGCCCTGGGGAACACCAGCATTTATGTGGTGGAATGCAGACCTGAAACTGTCTAAGACAACCTCTATTGAACCGCCCGGAAGGTAGATTCTTATCTATTGGAGAAAATGTTCATCGAAGCCATTTGCATACACTTTCGACAAATGAGTTTGATTCCAAACACTGTTAAATGCCTTTGAAATATCAACTGCAACAATCTAACACTCTTTCTTTTCTTTCTTTAGGGGGCACTCCAGTCGGGTGAACCAGGGCCTGCTTCTCGCAACCATTCGTGTGTGCGTGTAATATTTTTGCACGAATGGAAGGGACCTACGGTTTTTCGCCGACTCCAAACGGAGAGTTGAGAGGCTCAATCGTGACAAATGATACTCTTTGATGGCTTGTCAGACATTCGAAATAGGTGGCACCGTGAAAAAACGTTGAAGTATTTTCCTGGAATTGAACCCGGGCAGCATGGCGTAGTAGTCCAACGCACTTAGCACTACATCACGGTGCTCACCAACCTAACACTCACCAGAGTGATAAAGAGATTGGTTTCAGTTTTCGATGAGATATGCCATCGGATCACCAGTGGATCTTTTGCTCATAAAGCCGTATAGCGTGTGTTTGAGAAGCTTTCGTAATTAAAGATATTTCATTAGCTGACGGTTTATCAGCGTTTCCTTGACCTTGGAAAGCAGAAAGTAAGTAAATAAGTAAGTAAATCCGACATCTGTCAGAGAATGGCTGTCAAAATACTCTTTTTAAGAAAACCACTAACGTGGAGTGCTCTCCTTAAAATGAATTGCAATATGAAACTAAAGACGCTCACAGGACATTTTTATGTTTTTTCTTTTTTTTAGAAAATATTAAAAGATAAAACTTAAAAATGATTGGAAAACGCTGTGGAAATCGTTCATCCTCTATTCGAACGACCCTTTCCTTACTGAGATTGCGGTAAAGAAAAATGTGACATAATTCAGATACTTCAAAACACATACATACATGAAATGAAAAAAATAAGATTAAGTTTGTATACAGGTAGAAGAATGAATGGGAACGAACGCCAATAAGGATAACAACGAAGACGTAAACCATCAGATTGAAGACATGGAAAATATCTTTAACGTTAAATCATCATGTATCCTTTCCCAAGGGCATATTATACCAACAAGTTTTCCTTTTTCGTTTTCTTGTTCGTCCCTTTTCTATAGCAAAACATTTTCCTTGGACTCAATTTTCTTCAAAGGTAGACGATTAAGGTAGATGACATACACTGACGCGCTGTGCATGAGTAAGAGCATATCAAATTCTATATATATTTTTAATGAGATATCCTTGTGAAGGAATAATGGAATTATTAATAGGAGTACGAGTGTATTATATTTTCGAGATTTTTCATGGAATTTTATGCGAAGGTTATCAGTTGCTTAGATGGACGGCTTGTCTTTATCCTGTCGATTTTAGTTCGTTACGGTGTCAATGATGTAACGCTAAGGAGCAAGGAGTTTTCCCCATGGGAGAACTAAACTTCACGTAGATAGAAAAACATTTTAAGTGGATATTTCGAAAGAGTGTCCATGTGTGCTGGACACATAGGGATGTCGAGATATTTTTATGGAATTTGATTATACTTTTATGATGGACTAGAATGTGAATGTGAAAGGACATCGGTGGAGTTTGAGATATTGAGCTGATGAAGGTGTAGTGATGCGATAACAAATTTGGAAAAATCGAAGGACCAAAGTGACTACACTGCAATGAACTTGCTATTATTTCAATCTAAATAAGGGCCAAGACAAAGTGATGACTAGAAGCTATAATGTCATTGACCATTGTTCTAAGTCCTTACTACAGACCTTAACACATCTCTTTGCTTTGCATTTTCTAGTACTTAGCTAATGCGGCACCACCTTCAAAATCGGACCTAAATCGAGTTTTCTGTGAGATGAAAGGAGATACGCAGTAGCATATTCTGAAGTTAAAGGTACATAGGATGTCCAGAAATAAGTCCCTTTTGTAGATTTGGATTTTGGACCCTTGGACTTATCCTTATTTCCACCCAACGAGATTATGGGTTTATCTAATTGCAGGATACATTTTATATAACCATTGTGGTCAGAATCAACAGCTAAATATTTATTTACTCATAATTATATGCATCCTTGGAAAATCCAATTTCAAATTCTAATCCCTAATCTGAGAAATCCCCAAGATTCGAATAACCACCAGCATCAAGACCAATGGAGATTATTAATTAAATCCATAATTTTCCAATTCGGATTGGATCAAATCAAGTACATATCCTCATGTGCGAGTATGATCCTTGACCTTTACTTCCCCCAAATTCATCCTATATACATACCGTTTTAATCATATTCACCCATCTATCTATCAATTATTATTCAAATCACTGCCCAAGTGCCCACTTTATGCCACTTTATGTGGAAAAGACAACAAGATACAAAAACACACTCACACATACGCATAGCTTTAGAGGTAGAAAGGTCCTTTTGCCATTCCCGCTCCACTGATTTATATTTGAATAAACACTTGGAAGTGTCCTTAATATTCATTCTAGTTCATTTGGAAGGCTTTGTTAATAATAATCTCCTCTTCCAACAATAATGCACACAGGTGGAAGTGATTGAGTTTACCTTTCTTTATTTTGCTCCTTTTTTTTTTGCTTTCTTTTGTTGTCCTTTGTTACTTTCGTCCTTATTTGCCTAAGGAATACCATTATCTCTGCTCAATGATGATTACCCTTTATTAAATAAAGGAAGCTGATTTTAAGAGAGACTGAGAGTGAACAAGTTCATTTGGTTGTGTTGGTTGGTACCTTCGAGTTTAGTTGGGTTACTTTTCCGGTAAGGATCACAGATGTTTCTGATGGACATTACGTGATAAGAGTGACATTATCTGTTATGGTTATTTGGCATGTGCCGTGTGTAATTACGGGAGCTTTGTTTACTTTTATTCACTTTAACCACAAAACGATTCCTTTGAATACTAAGCGCATAGGCTTATGAATTTTGGTAAGAGTTTTGGGATATTTAATACGGATATAAGGATAATAGAAGTTTGGAGAAAATGTTAGTTTTGAAATGATTAAATTTTTTCCTTTTGCAAGGCTGTAAAAAAATTGGTTTCCGTTTTATAGGAACTACAGAATTTAAGATTGAAAAAATCGTAAAAAATCGAATGCTCAAGGCGAGAGTCAGGATATTGGAATTCATCTACAAATTTGCTTGGTACTGGGAGTATGTCAGAAAATAGGGTTGGGGATAGTGACGTATTTTGTAATCATTTCGCCATATCTGGAAACTTTTATGCAGTATATCCTTTAACGCGGTGCAACTATGATGCTCGTTTTTGTCTTAGTTATTCTCAACAAATTTCAACGAATACCTATCAAATATATGTATTCTAAAATGCGCGTTTAAAAGCGTTTTATGTGAAATAAATATTTAAATTTATCTATCCATCTAATCATCTCAACAGTAATCCAGTGATGCTCCACAAAATATTTCAAAGAAAGCCAAGCGTTGTCGAAAGAGAAAGACAGTATAAGTTTGCTAGAAAACTCGATGTTCAGATGTAACGTCTGCCATTTGTATCCTACTTACTTACTTACTTACTTAACCGGCCCCCGACCAGTGAAGAGTATCTGCCTGAGACACAGCAGCCTTCCACTCTCCTCGATCCCGGGCACGCTGCTTCCAGTTGTCTAGACTAAGCGCACTGGCATACGCGGTAGCTTGGTCCTTAAACCGGAGGTTCGGTCTTCCTTGTCGTCTCGAACCTGGGGGCTGCGAGTCGTAGATCCTCTTTGCTGGAACATTGTTATCCATTCGCTCGATGTGGCCGAGCCAGTGTAGTCGACGTGTTTTGGCTTTTCGGACTACATCCACATCTTGGTACACCTCATAGAGTTCGCGGTTATATCTTCACCTCCATTCGCCCTCCTCGCATACGGGACCGAAAATCCCACGAAGAAGTTTTCTTTCGAAAGTATTCAAAATCTGCTCTGATTTCTTGCTTATCGTCCAACACTCGGCTCCATACAGCAGAACTGGCAAGATCAATGTTTTGTTGAGCATGCATTTCATCTTCCGAGTTAGGAGTTTTGAACCCATTTGTTTTGCCGTGGCGGTGGACAGATGTTTCTTTGTTTGTTGACAAATGTACTTGGTTTTATCCTCATTCACTTCAAGGCTACCTCGTTTAGACTGTTCTTCAATTGCCGTAAAAGCCTTAAAACGGCGCGTTAGGAGCGCCCGATGATGTCGATGTCATCCGCATATCCCAGTAGCTGGACAGATTTGTGAAAGATAGTGCCTTCCGTGTTTACATCTGTCCCGTGCACTATCTGTTCGATCACGAGATTAAAGAAGTCAAATGACAGCGCATTTCCTTGCCGAAATTCGGTGCATGTTTGGAATAGTTCGGAGGAACTGTTTCCAAATTGCACGTTGCACCACGGTTGTTCTAGCGTCACTGGGAGTAGCTGTATCATTTTAGACGGGTTTCCGAATTCGGCCATTGCCTTGTAGAGCTCAGGACGATGAATGCCATCATATGCGGCTTTAAAGTCGATGAAGAGATGGTGAGTCTCGACTTGAAATTCATTGTATCCTACTTTTCATATAATTTTATTTTTTTAATGTTCTCTTTTTTAATTGTTTCTTCATTGTCGATACCAGGGACAATAAAAAGATCTCTTGACAAATTTTGTCCAAGTATTCACGTCATCTATTTATACCCGCAGCACAGATACAGCCGCTTTTTTGGTTGACGTTTCTGGCTTTTTACCATTTTGACAGATACAACGATTGTTAACCTCCTACTAAAACTATTTGAATTTTATAATTTACACACGCTAAAGGGGATATGAATACCCTTATAATAATCAACTTACTTCTATTTCGTGAGAAATAAATGTTTCAGTAACATCTGGATCTGAACCGTGAACCTTCAGCGTGACCAGCGACGACGACTATCACTACGCCACAGCCACCCACATTCGGTTTTGTTTGATTCAAATGTAACTTCAATCTTTTTTGTTTTTCTAAAACATGCACATTTTCTAAAGGATGCTTTAGTTAAAAATGACTAAACAAATTTGTTGTTCTCAAAAAATGACTTAAAATATCGCGAAAAAACCGTGTTTTTAGCACTTTGAGATTGGTATATCTCAAAATTCTGACCTGCTAGAGCAATTCTGTTGCCAGATCTAGATTCAGCGTCAAATAATCTACAAATAATGATATGTCTTATCCTTGTTACAAAATATTGTAGACTAGTGTCATAAGAAAAATCCAATTTTTTGTTTTTATATGATAAAAACTTAAGATTTGCACTAAAACAGACGCATTAGTTACTTGTTGTATGTTAGAAAGGAAGTAGTATGAAGTAATCTACCAATCTTTCTTCCAAAGCGTCCTTCATTGGGCCAATACGAATCCACCAAATCCAAAATTGTGAAAATCGAACGATCCGTTCTCAAGTTATGAGTGTACACACGGACGGCAGTCTATTTTATATACGAAGGTACACTAGCTGTCCCGCCCGCCTTCGCCCGTGTCGCAAAAATAGAGTGTTACTTACAATACATACATTATCATTTAGTTCGAAAAATCGGATGCTCTGTCTGTCTGTGTGTCTATCAATCTATCTATCTATCTGTCTGTCTGCCTGTGTGTCTGTCTGTCTGTATGTCTGTCTGTCTGTCTATCTATATTCATTGACCAAAATGTTTCATATTCATATTTCACCAGAAATTAGGAAATTTTGTATGACAGGTTATCAAAACAAATATAGAAGTTGTTAATAACTTGACTCCAGCATCACCTAGCGAGATAAAATATACTTTACAACCTATTCTCATACCAACCAAATATACACAAAAAAATTTATAAAAATCGGTCGAGCCGTTTCGGAGGAGTGCGACTGACAAAAAAAAAATCATCTTTAGCTCCACACGATTGTCACTGAGTGCTGTGATTCAGCTTTTTTGCTACTTTTTTGTTTAAGATTCGTCAACTGTCAATTTTTGTACCTTTGTTGGAAGATACAAGAGCTTATTGGTCTTTGCCCAGAGGTGAAAACTACCGCGTTCGATGTAATGAATCACTTAATTTTGTTATAAAAGCTAATAAATCTCTGGCAACACTACATAAAGACCGTAGAGAGTTTATTTTTTACTGTGCTAGAAAGTAGGTACCTACTATATTTTGGTCCTCCTCCTGCGCACATCAGTACCAAGTTTGCCACTGAGTAAACAATTCAATCCCTTTTTACGCCAAAAGACCTTCGACTTCCAATTTTTTTTTTTATATTTTTCCTCAATTAGCTGCATTTATCGCCTGTTTTTCAAAAAATGTTTAACTTCAAGACGATTTTATGATATAAGTTAAGTATGTATGTATGTACATACAAATATTTACTGAATTTTTGTTTAAAAAATATCTCTCTATTCGTGGTTGGTCATAAATCCTCTCATGTGGGGAATATATGTATTTGCAGGAGTACCGCAGGGCTCCAAACTCCAAGCTTTAATTAATAGTAACATATTGCTGATTCGGAGTACGAACAATTATTTTTTACTTTGTAATTCATAAAGCTTGTTTCTGAAAAGAAAATTGTATCTATGTATTTTTTTTAGAAATTTGTGTATATTGGCTTGGGTGGGTTTGATATGAGATTCTACTCGTCAAACCCTTTCATTTGGAACCCATATTAAGGAGGTCGTGAAGATAACGGTAATCAATCCTTTCGGGGCGTCCGCCATATTAGATTTACAACGTCATCAAATATATTAAATTGTATTGCAAAATTTCAGCATGATCATCTGTCATCTGAAAGTGGGTGTAATCGATTCCCACATTCCTGCTTTACGGAAAGTTTTTTTTTTTTTTTTTTGCCGAGGGTAGGTGAAAATCCTCCATAGACAAAATGAGAATAGCAAGCGCGTGCTCATAGTTGTGTCAGATTCTTACTGACCAAAAACACCACCCTTCGATATAAATTTGTTAGATACTGCAACTTAGTTAAACTACTTATCAAGCAATTTTTCTATCACGAAATATAAACGTTTGGCAGGTTACTTTCCAATGAAAGATCCTGCATGTTCCGCAATTTAGTCCTTATCTCGACAAGTCAAAAGGTTTTGTCCTTTGTAGCCGGCGCAATAAATTGCTCTCATCCAAAATTAGTAGGACTGTATTGTTTACATGTCCGATTAGAAGGTTTCTATGCTTTCGCGCGAAGCTTTTAGTTTCAGCTTCGATTGTCGGAATTCTGAGATCCCTGTGGATATCGTCGTTTCTAGCATACCACGGTGCTTGGACAGTTTCTCTAAGCACTTTATTTTGAAAGGTCTGTAAAATATAGGCATTTGTTTTCTTGGTACAACCCCAAAGTTGTATACCGTAGGTCCACACCGGCTTTAGCACTTGCTTGTATAAAAGCAGTTTGTTCTCGGTACTGAGGTGGAAAGTGAAGTTTATATAAAGCTTGTAAGCCTCGGCTTGATTTTTATCAAAAGGGAACTTTTGTTAACAAATTTGCCATGGAGCCTTAATTTTTCGTGGAGTAAAATAATAAGGAGTAAAGTAACTCTTTATCCTGTGTTCATTTGATTAGAAATTTGGCCTGGCTACTGAGACCGGGTGCTTAGAAGAAGTCGAGATAACCATATTTTTTTTGAATGTAAAACACTTTTCAAGGGCAAGTGGCTTAGCCGACATAAAATAAGATTAAATAAGATTTAAAAATAAAATGCAAACCTTACCTAACTTGTAGCCCTTCGGTACTCCATAAAAAACCTTTTCTCCATTCGCCGACGTCACCAATTTGTATTTACTTTTCTGCGTCTTAAACTCTGATACTCGTATGTAATTCTATATTCAATCTCCTAACATCCCTCTTATTCCAGGACATTGGACGTTAAGCATGTCCATATGCTTTGAATAGTTGTAGTAGAGAATCAAATTGCTATCTCCGGATGGACAATCCACACACATGACTACACTCGAATAAATCCTTCGGCAATCAGTTTAAAATTTGTGTGAATAAAATCCTCTTTGAGGCAAGTATCCATCCCAAATCGGTTTGAAAGGATTACGTCAACCCTTATTGCCTCTCAAAAGTCTGCAGTCGACAGCTCGCCACTTTGCCCCTCTCCGTAATTTCATATTGTAAAATCCGTACAGCTGTGACACTTGCAGATATTAAAATGTGACTGCAAGTATAAAGTCCTGGATATCCTTTGAACATTTTATTTTAATTAAAATATAAAAATTAACGGAAGTGGTGTCCAAGAGCAAATATGTATGTATGATGACATGCATCAGAGCCCGCTGCCTGGCAGACTCCACCTCAGGGAAATTTCATCTCTCATTCCGAAATGAACGATCGAGTTAATTAAAGTCTCAGGATATGTGCCCTCTTGACATTCTGGACTCATTTTTCCATTTGCCCTTAAGCTGGTTTGCCAATTATTTGCAGCAGAAGTTGGGGAAGTGTTGCTGTCCCCACACCATTAAAATGTAGATGACCAGACCAGTGCCAGTACACATACCTAAGTAGGGTAAATATTTACTTAGATAGTGCACACCTTTCCTATTCAGTGACGACCTCAAACCTTGACACAGTTACGCTTAAGTCAGGGGGGCAGGGTCGAAAATGTTACAATAAGGACCGCACAACCAAAAGCTTGATCAAATACAGTTGATGACCATTTGAATTTATTTGACCGTAAAACTACGACCACTCCAAGTTGAACCAACACACGTCAGGCCTCTTCACCAAAGGTATTTTGTGAAGGAACCTATTCGTTTTTGGTGTGCAGTCAATGGGACGAAGCTTGACCATTGCATAGTTTAATTGGACCGTCTTCATTGCAATGCTGTCGATTGGTGTGCACGAGGTGTTGATGGATATGTTACGACACTTTAGAGCTTGTCTATGGGGTGACGTAAAGTGTTTGGCATAATTGGAAATCGTTTGTCACATCACCAATTACTGGTTTGGGAAAAGGACGATATCGGGGACGTTAATAGTATCAGTTCCTAGCTCCAACATCTTGCCACAGGATAACGGGATTTCTATAGTGTCGTGATATTCTTCACAACGGATTATGAGAATAAGGGTGGTTGTCCATAAGAACAACTTTTTACTTTTATACATAGACATCTCGAATTCTTGAAATAAGATGTTTGACATTTGCATTCAATTTCGTTTACTGTTATGAATATCATTCCTATGTAAGAAGTACGGTTATAAACGTGTTGAGTGGAGGAGAAAGCGAACAATTGCAATATTGCACAAAGGGTCTTTCAATAGGAGTGATAGCTCTTTCACACCACAGATTGTGTCGGAAGTTTACTAACTCAGCGGCCCTTGAGCACTTGAAGTTGATCCTCATTCCGGCCAAAAAATCATCTTCTAACACTAGGCGCATTTTGTTGCATGGATTACGTCATTGGTGCGAGGCCAACCCATAAGTGTTACATGAAAAGGCGTTGCGTCTCGAAAAACTCACTGTTGTTGTGCGGTTTAGGGCAAGGCAGCATCATTGGACCTTATATGTATCTTCCGAAATTAGGAGGAAAGAGCCGCAACCATCAACGGCGACTGCCATAGAGACAATTTTCTCGAATTGCTGTGGCCAGAACTTGAGAGCATCGATATTGAAGAGATGTGGTTCCAACAAGATACAGCTAATGTAGCCTGCATACAACCGCAAATATTGAACAGAGTATCAAAATATTGGTGCAATCGGGTGCGTCAGTGTAAGCAAAGCCGTAGTGGACATTTGACCGATATCTTGGTCCGACCATAACTGCATTGTCCAAGCGTCAAAATAAAGTAAAAGTTATATTGATATGCCAAACAGTTTCTTTAAAAAAAATTTCACTCTTAATGATAGACACTTTACATAAAAAATCCTGAAACTCCGCCATAGGTTAGGTAAGGTAGGAGTGGCTACCGCCGCGGCTTTAAGTCAGTACACTAAGACCAGAAGAAAGAGGTCAACTTCGATACAATGGATCTTTGTGGATTTTTTTCCCCCACCCACCTTTTGAACAGTGAACGCACCGTGACCAAACTGATAGTTAGCCTTCTTAGCAGAAGGCACATCATTGCTGAACTCGGGGGAACCCGTCAAAATGTGATCGCATCTAGAAGCACACCGCAAGGAGGGGTCATCTCCCCACTTCTTTGGATCATGGTCATTAACGAATTGCTTATGAAATTTAGATACAGTGGAATAAAAGCAGTAGCATATGCAGACGATGTAGTGCTACTTGCCACGGGAAAATTCCTTCCCACTGTTAGTGAACTAGTTCAGAGAGCCTTAAACACACTAAACGTGTGGACGAAGCAATGCGGACTGGGGGTCAACCCCCAGAAAACCGAACTAGTGTTGTTCACTAACAAAAGAGTGATACCACCCTTCACGCTACCAAATATTGAGGGTACCCCCCTCAAGTTGTCTGAGAGCGTGAAATACTTAGGCCTCATACTTGACAGAAAGCTAAATTGGAAGCTGAATATTAAAGAAAGGGTAAAAAAGGCATCAGTTGCTTTCTACACCTGCAGTAGATTCTTCGGGAAAAACTGGGGTTGTAGACCACAAATAACGCTATGGATGTACCGAGCGATAGTCAGACCAATTCTTACATACGGGGGATTAGTCTGGTGGCAAGCTGTCACCAAAATCAGCAACCTCAAAGATATGACCAAAGTACAGAGAATAGCTTGCACTGGAACAACCAGCGCGATGAGAACAGCACCAACAGCGGGACTGGAAGCAATTCTTAACCTGCTGCCTCTGGATCTCTATATGCAAGAGACGGCAGCAAAAAGCGCTCTCAGGTTAAGTCAGTCAAATTACTGGAGACCTTATGCATATGGACACACCCAGATACTTAGCAATTACCTTAATGGTGACATCAACTCAGACTACACTGTCCCATACTTGGACTTCGAAAAACCCTTCTCCTGGACTTTTCCAAGCAGAGAGAAATGGGAGAAAAACGAGGTACCTCAAGATGGTAAGTCCATCTACACAGATGGGTCAAAGATGGACATAGGTATGGGAGCGGGTTGCTTTTCGGAGGAACTAGGAATAAATAGCACCATACGACTCCCAGACCATAGCAGCGTTTTCCAGGCTGAGGTTCTAGCAGTGACAAAGGCAGCCCAGTTGGTGTCAATGATGACAATATCGCGAGACGATATCACTATTTACATTGATAGCCAGGCGGCCATAAAAGCAATTGCTGCTACACAAATAACATCGAAGCTTGTAAAGTGTTGCCGCGAAGAGCTGAAGGTTCTCGGCACGCAACACAATGTAAAACTCTGCTGGGTCCCTGGGCACAGAGGGATACCAGGTAATGAAGCTGCGGATGAATTGGCCAGAAAGGGCTCAGCCCTAGATAGAGAACAGGCAGATGGGACAGTCAAACCTCCACTCTGCAACCTTCGTGCCAAAATTGAACAGACATCAGAAACTAAAGCAAACAACAGGTGGAAATCACTAACCACCTGCGAGGTATCAAGAACGTTGTGGCCAAAATACGACAAAGCTAGAACAAGAAAACTCCTGCAAGAAGACAGGAAGTCGGTGTCTTTGCTCATAGGAGTGCTAACTGGGCACAACGCTCTAAGATACCACATGAAGAAATTAAAACTGAATGATGATGACATCTGCAGAGGATGCGGTGATGAAGAGGCACATGAGGACACAACCCATTTCCTCTGTCACTGTCCTAACCTCTGTCAATTGAGAAATAGAACCCTGGGTAAATTCTTCTTCGAAGATATCGACGAGCTATCAGATGGATTACCATCTAACCTGCTGAAATTTGCCAGGGCTTCGGGATGGCTGTAACCAAGACAATAATACCACGGGTGGGAACACATTATGGGTATCACAATGGGTCCACAAGGACCTAAGTGCGATGGGAATGTAGCCATTCTCATCAGCCCGCTTACCTAACCTAACCTTGAACAGTGAAGACGTTCGGACAAAACGAGAGATGTTTATGACATACCGGAATTTTTGTGCCAGATCACCGAAATTATCAAAGTGGAATGATACTAGCTAGCGGGCAAGAGCTGGGCAATACAAAGGTAAAGGGTACTAGTACTTTTCTCCTCCTCGTCATAGCGCTATACTTTATCAAAATGTATCAGAACAATTTTCAATGTCTGATAAGGTTAACCTTTTTGCCATGTTTGGTAGACGATATAAAGTATCCTTTCCTGGCAGCGTAAACTGGGAGAACCCAGATGACCTTCTCAGACCGTACACGCCTATCTTCAATGTAGATGTCTCTAGTACATTTTATCTAACTGGAGTTGGATGATACTTGGGCAATACAACCAAATATTCATATGACCTGGATCAATTGTGGTAGTCTTCCAAACAGAAAATTTCACAGTACCTGCAGCTGTCAGCTGGATTATGGATAAGAGATGGTGTGGCAGCCAAGCAGCATGCAAACCGCTCGAAGGTCCGATTAATCACTCAAAAATTGTCCTGCAAGTTTGACCGCTTTCCAAAAGAACCGCGTCTGTTTTAAATTTGTTCCGAATCACACGGGAATATTGGTGAATGGTGAGAATGGATTAACTTCCACAAGGAGTCATTCAATTCATGTGAAAAGATGGTCAGGATTAATGAAATGTTTCGTAAAAAGGCCGGATAAGGTCATCGCTTGATTTTTCTTCAGCCTGAAACATAAAGACTGCCGTGACTTGGTTGGGCTAGTTACGGGACATAATGCCTCGTATCATCGTAGACCCAACATGAAGATGAGGATATTACAAAACATTTCCTCTATCTATGTCCTGCTTTTGTATGACTGAGGCTTCGAATTTTTAATTTTCATATTGCAGTGATGAACACGATTCATTCTTTCCCTAGCTGAGATTCACCATTTGATTAAAGCGACAAAGAAATTCGGCTTGGAGCTTTTAGGGGACAGAGTACAATGGACCGTCAAAGTGTCTAAGTGCTCGTGATAGTTATCCCCATCATACCACAAGAATAACAAAGCAAGCGAAATATGAACTTTCAGCCCCCAGGCTAGTAACATATCGCATTTCACATAATTTGACCATTATCAAAACAGTTTTGCCACTGCCACCAGACATATAGTTAGATATTACAGTCCTCATACGAGGACCAAAAACTTTCCTCCATCCACAGGCTTTCGTATTCCATAAAACAATTGGACCAATAATTTCATGATTGAAGGTTCAAAAATCTGCCCTAAAGAAGTCTCCTTAAACTTAGCCAATCTGCCACACTTTTACATTTACATGTATCTATGTATGTGCTCTCGTCCTGGGTGAAAGGCTTGCTGTCCATTCACCCCTATAGCCTATTTATCTCTCACAAAAGGGTGGTAAGTCCCGGGAAAACTTTTGCTTTATAACGAAATCCAGCAGTAAGGGACAACAACTCTTCCTTTTAAACCAAGAAGTTTTCTTTTCTAAAGGTCACTACTACCAACATACACATATTGTGAAGATATCATTCCTTGTGTGAGTGCAGAAAATTGCCGCATAAGATTTTGTGAAAACTTTTACAATATCCTCTTTTCAAATACAGAAAACTACCCAGAGACGAGAGAAAGGATGCCCTGAAATGCCACTGAGGACGAAACTCAAAACATCGTCTCAGCAGGACGATTGTAAATATATACATATATACGTATTGAGGTGGCATATAAAGTGCGCAAAATATTTTTAAAGAATCTCTTCCTATTCCTCGCCCATCTCTCACCTTCAGTGACAAATTTTTTCCTGTTGAAGTATGAAAATTTGTTACATTTAAGCGTGCAATCCTTTTATACACCTTTCCGCCTGGATGACCTTATTACGCCCCTGATAAGGGGTTAAAAGGTGAAATCCTCTGGCTAAATTATTTTCTTAATTCTTATTCATGTTCTTGTAACTTTTACTCTTTCCCTTTAAGCCTATTAAAAGTGTGTGAGTGCGATAATTTACACCTTTATGCTGGACAAGCAAACATAAAGGAAGAAGAAAGGATTTCAGCAAAGTTTTCGGTCGGTTATAAGCGTAATAGCGTCATCGTTACATGGAGTTAACTGTAAAGTTGAGAAGAGATTTGTAGGCGATTATAAATAATCGTGTTATTTATTCCACGTAAGGAAAACGGTTCGGTGGTGGGAGTTCATCTGCAAATTTGTATTTTGACACAAACTGAACCGCTGCGCTGTACAGTTTGGTGCCACTTGCAACAAAGCGGTTTCTTTCAAATTTTAGTCGCGTATTGTGTGTATATTTGTTATTGTTAGCTTAACCACAATATATTATGTACAAAGTCGAACAAATTCCTACAAATTTCGTAAGAAAGAATTTCTGTCAGAAAAGTGTAAACTTAAAACTTCTGTTAGCGCTAGGGGACAGTTTTGTTATGACATTTCAGCGCGGAGCTGTCAAAAACTCACATGTAAGAAAAAAATACTGTTAAGAGCCACAGTAACAAGGAAATCAGTTTAAAACTGAAATGTTGGCAATAGGCTCTATCCCTGGAACAGAGATGACATACTTCTTTGTTTACAATAACGAATTTTAACTTGATCTGTAAAAGAATTTCCTTTAAACGCCGTTTTAAGTAAAGGGTTCTTTTTGTGTTCTAGGTTGATGTATGAAACCTGATGTCGGTCAAGCGGCCGCCTCTGGCCGTGGCGTAAAAGCGAGCTATTTTAAGCACATTTTTCATAACATTTTTGCAGACTTCTGCCTGTGGTACCGAAAATTTCAGGATACAGAAATATTAGCTTCGGCCACTGATACTGATACTTATATTTTTAGTATATTTTTGGTATTAGTATCAGTATCAGCGGCCGAACCTAATATTTTTGATATAGGTATCAGTATCACTGGTGATCGGAGCTAATATTTTTGTATCCTAATATTTTCGTATTAGTATCAGTGGTGGCTGAAACTAATATTTCTGTAACCGAATATTTTGATATTAGTGTGTATCCGAATATTTTTGGTATTAGTATCAGCCGGAGCTAATATTTCTGTATCCGAATATTTTCGTATTAGTATCAGTGGTGGCTGGAGCTAATATCTGTGTATTCTGATATTTGGTGGGTTGGCGCACGCACGATTATTTTTTTAGGGAAAAGCGAAAGGGAAAGGACACTTGTAGTAGTATAAACTATGTATGGATGTATGTAGGGTAACTTCGGGCATTATGGCGCACCTTGTAAAAACCACATTTCCGATTTGCTTATAGAAAATCAACCGATGAAAACTTGAGTCTTTCTTGATAGAGTGCCATGTCAAGTTGTAAAGCTGTTGCGTTTTTTGTTTACAAGTAAAAAAATAATAAACAAAAAAAAAATTACACTTTTGTCATCTGCATATATTTTTGGCTCTTTTTTAATTGCGTGTGGCTCCGTAAGTATAAAACGCACGGGGTTAGTGTTTACAGTGAAGTGAAGTGGATCATATTGGTTTTCCTTTGCTGACATTTATAATATATGGAGCACTTGCGGTAGGGGCATTATGGCGCACTCTCGCCCTTATGAAGTTCACATGTAAAGTATCTAAAAAAAAAATTGTACTAAGACTGTAGAACGATAACGACAGGAAGCATGTTTTAGGTGCTCCCACATGCCTAGGAGTGGAAAAAGAGCAGAGAATTGTGGCTCATGTAAGAAAACTACACGCGTATGTATTCCCTCCTAACAGAAAAGAGCTGTTCCTTAAGGGCTTTGAACAGGCAGACAGCATCAGCATCATGCCATATTGCCCAAGGGGATGCGCCATATTGCCCTATGCATAGGGCATTATGGTTTTTTGTAAAACATTTTTAACCTAACTTTTTCTTTGTTTAAATCATTGAATTATAAAATTTATTTATAATACTTTTGTTCTGATTTTCTTATATTTTAAAGCTGTTTTGTTTTTTTTTTTTTTAATAAAAAAGCTTTTCATGTTGAAGTTATTTGAGAAACAAGAAAAGTGCGCCATAATGCCCGAAGTTACCCTATATAGCATGAAAATAGATAATCGTATTTTATGTGGTTTAACTTGGGCTGCCTGCCTGTGAAGAAAATATGCTGTCTTATCAACGTTGCGCCACACAAAAAAAAATTGGAGAATGCTTTTTTGTTATATGGGAGATAGGAATTGGATGCATGTTTACAGATTCCCATAAAAAAAAATGTTGCATAGGCCTTCAAAAATATTAGTGAGATTTTATATCGGTTTAAATATTATAATACTTGTAAACGAATATATTAGTATTAGCTTATATCACAAAATATTAGTATCGACCCATCCCTACTCGATATCAACACTTTTTGGCTAAGAAAAAATGCTCGCAAAATTTGCATCGTGCTGTGGCACCATCGTACTCGAACCACATGTTCTGTAGGCCTAATTTATTCAATTCAGGCGCAAGAAAGTTTTCCAACATGTCCCAATAGTAGTTACGAGTAACTGTTACAGCATTGCCTCTAGCATCCTCAAAAAAATATGGCCTAGGAAGGATGCCGTCGGCCCAAATGGCGCTCCATGCACTCTATAAGGGTGTAGTGGTCTTGGTGTATCAATCGAGGGTTGTCGGTGCCGCAATAGCGGCTATTCTGTTTGTTAACAAAGAGCCAAGTCGAAATGTACTTCTTCGCTCATATTCACGTAATGTTCTCAATTGAACAGTTATTTAAGCAAAATGATTTCATAATTTCAACACTTTGGTGCGACGTTAGCTGCTCTACTCGCTACGACTATCAACTGTCATCTAAACTGAAATGGCGGCCAAACAAAATTAACCTGAAACATAAAAATCACCCTGAATATCAACGTATTGCGTGTTCGACAAACTAGAATATTGTGTTGACATAAAATTCTCCATTTTGGACTTTTCATCGCCAACGGAAATTCATCCAAAGTTGGCACAGGTTATAAAGGGAATGACGATAGCCATAGAAAAAGTGTAACCCATTCTTTAATGCGTTCAATTTAGGCTTATTTGAAATACTTCCTCTGACAGTTTTTTTTCATAGCAACGACAAACCAATCAATGCTTTCATATCACCCTGTATGACAAACATCGTGGTTCATCGAAAGGATGAAGAACTAGCTTTGACAAATGAATTCTGAATGCATTCAAGATTTAAGGACGAAAAGTGCCGACTATCAGTCATGAAATAAAACTTCAGGAAAGTGGACGAAAGTTTATTTCTGTTTTGTTTCTTCTCTCCTCCCCGTAGATATGATGACGATTTGAGTGTAGGACCATCGTTACCGCTAGCTGCCACACATACACCCTCGTATGTAGATACGATTTCATTGCTTATACGTATACGTTAGCTTGATGAGTTGCTTGCCTTTTATGACAAAAGACGTTAAACCAAAATCAGAGGGAATAAAAGTCCTAGTATACTCGTGTCTTGAGATTATTGCGAAAGTTAATGGAAGAGGAAAACCGAAAAAGATTTGATGTACAATAGTTTGGCGGTCGTAAAACTTCCACATATGTTGCGCTTGTGGACAAAAACAAAAACGAAAGTAATAACGCACATCCCTGTCCCGATCCCGAGCACAGGATGTGGCTTCTTTAATTTTCTGTGTCATTTTTTTCTTTCTGTCTTTTCCTGTTTTCTTCCTTTTTTTTATATCTTGTTACTCGTTATCGTTACTATGGGTCAGTGGGTGGGTATTGATTTTCAATTCGACTTTGATTTGAGGTCAGCACTCTTGATGATTACTTAATTTGGAACGAATTGATGGTAGATGACAATTTTATGGTGGATCCTGGTGGGGTGGGGGACTTGCTAGGAAAAAAGTTCGAAATAGATAATTGGGGTACAATTAAGGAGCTAAGTAACTTATGGTGGTTTGTGGCATACTTTCTTGGAACACTTTAGTGAGTAATTTATCTTTGTTAATGTCCGCCACATAAATTAATAGATAATGGACGGAAGGGAATTCATGAAAATATGTTGCAATTGGCCAGGTGTTACTTAACACTCAAAATCAAAGAGCAGATCCTTAAAAGGGAAATCAGTATTTCTTCAAGTGCATAGCTCTGCGTAATCTTCTTAGAAATATAAAGACATGTCAAACGCTCAAAGTGTAGGTTCACTACTCTTGGTAATAGAATCTTTCAAACTATGTACGAGTATGTATTTATATACGTCTTGATGATATCATCCACCTTGAGACTGCCTTAGTATTTATATTCATCTCTAGTTACTATTCAGTGAGATTTTCGGATTTATCTTCCATAGTAGCAAATAGGGGTAGTAAAGGACTATGTCTACCTCGGCTCAGCTATAACATCACAAAATGACATCTCGTCGGAAATCAAATGAAGTACACTGGTCCATCGCTTTGCGCGGGAGTAAGGGGAATGAAAAGTCTCGCGCAAAGCAAAGTATGAACCTCATATAATTTAGGGGATTGCGTTCCTGAAAAGTGAAATAAAGCTAGTTATAAGTTTTTCCAAAATACTTTATTTAAAAAAAAAAAACGATTAAAAAGAAAAAAACAACAAACTTAAATCAGTTATTAGGAAAAAACAATTACAACGTTTAAAAAAATCTTTCACTACAGATTGCTTTACTCTTGTTAGCCAGCTACAGACGAGAAACTAATCGGCCAACTGATTGACAGACTGACTGCAAATAACCCGAGTGTAGGCAAGTTTGACGATTATTTGAACGATTTCATCAAGTCTGCCAACCAGTTGTTGAAAAATAAAAATGTTTTGATCTGTAGAGAAATGATTACAACTAGTTGGCCGATTAGTATCTCGCCTGTAGCTGGCTTTAGACTTTTCAATGTGCAATTTCCGGGAAGTTGCTAAGGCAGTCCTTACTGCCGTACACACACATGCAGATACATACAAATTAATGAAACAAAAGAAAACGTTAAGAAATCTGTCAAGACAAACAAAATTCGAAAATATTCAGGGAAACAGAACATAACGTGCCGTAATTCGCGAAAAGCGAGGCCGCGCAAATCGAATTTGGGTAGGCAAATGCATTTCGCTCAAAGGTGAAACCGCGCAAAAAGAAGTCGCGCAAAGCGAGGAACCAGTGTATTAATCTTGCGAATCGCTGTTTCTTTGGCCTAAGGAGTAAAGCCCCATTTCCGATCGGCTAAGGAGACTCTGTATAAGACCCTCATCATCCCAGTATTGCTATATAGAGCTGAAGTAAGAACTTTATCGAAAGCGGATGAAGATATCCTTGGTCGCTTCGAGAGAAAAATCCTTCATAAGATACCCGTTTGCGTCGACGGGTTTTGGAGAAGAAAATTCAACCATGAACTATACGAGCTGCACAGAAACACCGACCTGGTCAAAAAACTGCGCATTGGCAGTTTAAGATGGCTAGGACGAATGGACATCAATGTTCCGGCCCGCAGAGTATTCGATTCCAACCCGGCTGCAGCACAGGACGACCTCGCCTAAGGCGGCGCGCTAAAGTGGAAAGGGATCTCAACCAACTTGGAGTGCGCAACTGGAGGCAGTTAGCTAAGGACCGAGCTAACTGGAATGGGTTGTTAGTTGAGGCTTTGGTCCACCCCGGACTGTAGCTCTAGGTGGCAAGTAGTAAGTGGTAAGTAAGTAAGTTAGTAGCATATATCGGGTAGGATTTTTAGGGCCAAAACTCTTGTCGGTGATGAACGACAAGATTATGATCGAAGGCAAAGTTGCCCACAAGTAGCTGCAATGCAGGACCATATACCATATACTACGGACTTTCATACTTCCATCAAAAGCTTTGTCAACGAAATGCTCATTTTTAATATTGGCATTGAAATCCTAAAAGAAAATCTAAAGGTCGTTTTTATCCATTTTTTAAGGAATCCCTAGAATCGATTTTAAGGGTCATTCCTTCTTTACTAAACTACAATAAATCCATCTACAATAATATTTGCTCTTAGCTCCAAGAAAAACACGAAGCTGCATATTTATGCCGGTGTCCCACAGTGAAGCGTTCTTGGGCCATTTTTTCTACTATTTACCAGTACCAATGTTATAATCTTTGTGACACTCCTCGGTGATATAGCGATTTCCACCGTCAAAGAAACAGCAGCATAATCAGTTAGTAGGTTGTTAACTAAAACAGAGAAGTGTGAATTGAGCTGAATAATAAGATAGTAATCCGTGTTACCTTCAAAAACCAAAAACTTAAGCACTACAACAACGTGGGTGTGACTGTGGCGTAGTGGTAGCCGTCGTCGCTTGTCACGCTGAATGTTCACGGTTCAAATCCAGATGCCTTAGGAAAATCAATTCTCACTGGCAGTAGGATGGTGGTATGGCTGAAGAAATTGATCGCACAAACAATGAATAATAGGAAACATGTATGTGGAAAAAAAACTTCTTTGAATCATAAGCAACGACAAATAATTTCAATACTATTCAACTCTTCACTTATCCTGGAAGCTACCCATAACATTAGTTAAAACCTTATGCCAGCTACAGACGAGTAACTAATCGGCCAACTGGTTGACAGACTGATTGTAAATAATCCATGTGTAGGCAAGTCTGACGCTGAGTTGAATGGTTTGATCAAGTCTACGAACCAGTCGTTGAAAAATCAAAATGTTTTGATTATTCGGTTTGTTTTTGAGATAACAACTGAAGTTTGAAGATTGGTCTTTCCGTCTGTAGGGAAATGGTTACAACCAATCTGTCAACCAGTTGGCCGATTAGTTTCTCGTCTGTAGCTGGCTTAACATCTGAATTTCCTTTAACTACGCCGATCTGTCTGTCTCTCGTTCTTGAACTTCATGTGCTCGCTCTGTGTAAATTATAACATTATACGGATATTCATAGCCCCTTGCGTGTATGGACTCGAAACAAAAAGTCTTTAAAAACTCTAATTACAAAAATGAGCCTAAAATTATATGCAAAGCTCCGTTTCAAGAATCAGAGAAAATGGAGCTGAAATTAAGTAAAGTGCAAAGTAATTGGTAAGTAATGATTACCTTCAGCTGGTTATAATGTTCAATGACTGGCGCTGAAAAGGAGGAACTGTATATAAGGTATGAAGGTACGACGATTAAAAAAGCGCTCGAAGATAACCATGTTGAATGCACCGTGACCAAATTGATAGTTAGCCTTCTAAGTAATAGGCACATCATCGCTGAACTCGGGGGAACCCGAGAGGGTAAGAAAGGCATCCGTCGCTTTCTACACCTGCAGTAGATTCTTCGGAAAAAACTGGGGCTGTAGACCGCAAATAATGCTATGGATGTACTGTTCGATAATAAGACCCATACTGACATACGGAGGATTGGTTTGGTGGCACGCTGCTGCCAAAACAACCAACCTCAAGGATATGACCAAAATTCAGAGAATTGCATACACTGGAACGACCGGTGCGATGAGAACAACGCCAACAGCGGGACTGGAAGCAATTCTTAACCTCCTGCTTTTGGATCTCTATATGCAGGCGACCGCAGCGAAAACTGCCCTCAGGCTAAGCCAGTCAAAACACTGGAGGTCAAATGCATACGGGCATGCCAAAATACTTGGCAACTACCTTAACGGTGACATCAACTCAGACTACATTGTCCCATACTTGGATTTTGAAAAACCCTTCACGTGGGATTATCCAAGCAGAGAGCAGTGGGAGAGAAATGAAATACCACAGAGCACTAGGTCCATCTATACCGATGGGTCAAAGATGGACATAGGTATTGGAGCGGGTTGCTTCTCTGAAGAACTAGGAATAAGCGGCTCCTTTCGACTTCCAGATCACAGCAGTGTTTTTCAAGCGGAGGTTCTAGCAGTGACAAAGGCTGTTCAATTGGTGTCAATGACGACAATATCACGTGAGGATATCAATATTTACATTGACAGCCAGGCGGCCATAAAAGCTATAGCTGCTACGCAAATAACATCGAAGCTTGTAAAGTATTGCCGCGAACAGCTTAAGGTTCTCAGTACGCAGCACAATGTAAAACTCTGCTAGGTCCCTGGTCACAGCGGGATACCGTGCAATGAAGCCGCAAACGAACTGGCTAGAAAGGGCTCAGCCCTAGATAGAGAACAAGCAGACGGGACGGTCAAACCACCACTCTGCGACCTTCGGGCCAGAATTGAACAAAAATCAGTAAATGAAGCGAACAATAGGTGGAGATCGCTTAACACCTGTGTGACATCGAGAGGACTATGGCCAAAGTATGACAAAACAAGAACCAGAAAACTCCTACAAAAAGATAGAAAGTCGTTGTCAATACTAATTGGGGTGCTAACAGGGCATAATACCTTAAGATACCACATGAAAAAATTACGATTGAATGATGATGACATATGCAGAGGATGTGGTGACGAAGAGGTACATGAGGATACAACCCATTTCCTCTGGCACTGCCCTAACCTCTGTCAACTAAGAAACAGAACCCTAGGCAAATTCTTCTTCGATCACATCGAGGAGGTTTCTGATGGATCACCATCTAATATACTTGAGTTTGCTAAGGCGTCGGGTTGGATAAAAGCATAGACATTGATACCACGGGTAGGACCACACCTTGGGTATCACAATGGGTCCACATGGACCTAAGTGTGATGAGGATACACAGATCCTCATCAGCCCGGAAAGCTTACCTAACCTAATGTATGAATTGTTTCACATCAACTTTGTCTTTTTCCATATGCAGGATAGGTACGTGGTTATAGCAGCACTTCCGGTAATGCATTACATAAGGCTCCAGAGTTCAGTATTTTCATTAACAACGAAGCATTAAATCATGTCTAGTCTGACCTAGCCCCTCATATGGATGTAAACAATAGCAGCGATGATTTCTAACAGTAAACTTCCACAATACCTATGAAAACTCATGTAGGTCATATTCGAACATCTCCCGTTGCAGTTCTGAGTAATGAATGTAATGCACCGTAGAAGTACTTTCTTACAAATATGAACTCTACCAATCGTCCTTGCAATATTAATCGACCCACCCACATCTACAATCAAGCACAACCTCGGCAAAACATTGAATTACTGTTCACAATATGTTCCATAATCTGTACAGAGTATGTCAGGGACTCTCGACGTAGTAACCCGTTTCGTTTCTAGATTTACTTTGCTTCGCATATCCATCATCGTATTCCGAGCACGTCCGCTATAAACAACACCAAGTGAATGAGTTCCTTGCGCTTTAGCAATTTATAACTCCGCTCTGTTGCAGTGTATTTGTGTTTGTGTGCGATTAGATTGGCTTAAGGGGGATACACAATGCTCAAATCTGAGATCATAACTCAGACGTGTTTGAGTTGAAGTTAGTAAAAATAGCAAAGTGCATGTAGTATATACCACGGAATCAGTTGGACGCCGCCGCCAAGGATATCATTTTTCAGGAAGCATGTGTACGCCAGCAGCTAAGTATTTTCTTTGCGATAAAGGAATGTGAATTGAATATGAATTCAAGTGGGTGGGATGTCCTTAAAGGAAGTGAAATTTTTTTTAGGAATGTTGACATCTTTAAAAGGATGGAAGTGATTGTGTATGTAACAGCTCCTTACCACGCTCGTGTGCGTGATTTTTAACGCGGCATTTGTAGCGCATATAAAGTTGAGTTCAAAAACTAGTCAAAAGTCTTAGGAATAAGGATCGATAGTCATTCAAATTCCAGATGCGGTACTGAGATGATTTATTATATCGAACCGAGTAATCATTCGACAATGCGAAGCTGCAAAACAGGCAAACAGGAACTGATGACATAAACTGTTCAGAAACACCTGGATAGGGTCCAACGTCCAGCATGTATGGCAATTGTCAATGCAATACGAACCACGTCAATATGTGCACTGTGCAGAGGAAGTGATCCTGGGAATCATATCTATGTAGGGTCACCCTGTTTTGTATAACACTTTCCACGATCGTCCAGTCAAAAAAAAGCTCAGCGCAGCAGGAGATAATAAGATGCAGATAATCTCAGCTTTCGGCGAAAAAGAAGGAAAAAGCGAGTCGAGCTGCTATGGTCGAGCGAAGCGGTCGAGTTAAGCGTTTTCGGTTAAGCTGCCAAATTTTTGCTGTTCCTACTCTTTTTTTATATTTTTCAATATTTAATTTTCAATTTAATTTTCTAATTAATTTTCATTTTCAATAAAAATTTAACTGTGGATTATAAAATGGACAATCTTTTCATTGCTTAAAAAGGATTCCCACTTCCCCAATCCCACATCAATTTATTAAGAAAATAGCGGCCGCAGCAGAAAGATGCGAAATGGCACATAATCGGTACCATCTATGGACATAGGAAGATCACGGACACATTGGCATTTAGAGAAATGGGAACGGGAAACCCTGACAAGGCAATCCATCCCCATCTACATAGGTGGATAAAGAGACAGGAGCAGGAATCTTTTCGGAACCGTTCAGCGTATCTAAATCTATCAGATTCCCAGATTACGTTGTCCAGGCGGAGGTTCTGGCATTGACAATAGCTGCCTTAATATCTATATATATCTATCTATATATCTATCTATATATCATCTTTTCATGCAGTAATAAATCGATTTCTGCAATTGAAATAGCATCGAAGCGTGTACGTTCCATTGTTGTTTTAAGAAGAGCTGAAGATTGTCGGTGCTGGGTTCCCAGTTACAAAGGTGTACCAGGTAACGAAATAGCTGATGAACTAATTAGAGCGATCCCAACATTGGACCTAGGACTAGCTGACTCTTCAGTGAAAACCAGGAATAGAAAAAGAACGCTATTAGGAGCAAATGATTGGGTTATAGGGATTAATTCGCAACAAAAAGCAATTTAGTTGTGGCCAATATATGACAAACCAAACACGATATCATACCAAGAAACTGAGACAGAATGAAAATTATATGTGCATAGGATGCGGTGATGAAAAAGTTCATGAGGACACTCCTTACTTCCTTTGTCACTGTCTAGGACTATGTCACATCAGATATGAGACCCTTGGAAGGCACTTTCAAGATCTATAAGAAATTTCCGATAAACCGGTGAACAATATCTGCAGCCTTATCAAAGTTTACTACTTACTTAGGTGGCGCTACAGTCCGGGGTGGACCAAGGCCTCAACCAACAACCTCTTCCAGTTAGCCCGGTCCTTAGCTAACCGCTTCCAGTTGCGCACTCCAAGTTGGTTGAGGTCTTGTTCTACTTAGTCGCGCCACCTTAGGCGAGGTCGTCCTCTGCTGCGCTGACCCTCCGGGTTAGAGTTGAATATTCTCCGAGCCGGAGCGCTGATGTCCATGCGCTCCACATGTCCTAGCCATCTTAAACGCCCAATGTGCAGTTTTTTGACCAGGCTGATGTCGCTGTATAGCTCGTACAGTTCGTCGTTGAATCTTCTCCTCCAAAACCCGTCAACGCAAACGGGACCGAATATCCTACGAAGGATTTTTCTCTCAAAGCGACCAAGGAGATCTTCATCCGCTTTCGATAAAGTCCATGTTTCAGCTCCATGTAGCAAGACTGGGATGATAAGGGTCTTATATAGAGTCTCCTTAGTCGATCGGGAAAGGACTTTACTGCTCAATTGCCTTCTTAGCCCAAAGAAACAGCGGTTGGCAAGAGTAATCCTTCGTTTGATTTCCGACGAGATGTCATTTTTTGATGTTATGGCAGAGCCGAGGTAGACAAAGTCCTTTACTACCTCAAAGTTGTAGCTGTCTATTGTGACGTTCTGTCCAATTCGTCGATGTTGGTTGTCCCTTTTTGTTGACAGCATATACTTAGTTTTGCCCTCGTTTACCGCTAAACCCATTCAAAGTTTCAGGTTGGTTAAAGAATCCTTAGGCCAGACATCCTCGCGAAGAGGAAACAACCTACCGATCCATCAAAATGGATCTACATTGATCTAAGTGTGGCTTTGTGAGCTTTTTCACAGAGTCAACTTCAGAACCTTATCTACATAATCTTAGAGCAATGAAGTAATCCTGCAAAACAGGGGTAAACCCCGAAGTTGCTCGGAGCGGAACCATTTCATTTAATTGAAAAAGGAATGGTAAAGAACTAATCAAGAAATTGGGTGGCAAAACATCTAAGAAGATAGTCAACCATGGATCGATGTAAGGGGTTACATGGGTTTCACGGATTCAATTCAATTTTACAACATCTCTTGAATATTGTCCTAAATTTTCAAGTTGATCGGAGTAATAGTTTCGGAGATAGAGCCTTGGGAAGTTGCGCACTCAACGCCAGTTGGGTTTAGTTTTATGGTCACTCAAAATTTAAAACGCGTATTTCTCGAAACTGTATTTTCCAAGTCGGTTGTCAAGATCTCTCGAAAACTACTGAACCGATCTTGATGACATTTAACAAACGTCTTCGAGATATTATTGACAAGCTCTTGGATGAAGGATTTTATTTTTTTCTAATGCAACTATTTTTAAAAAACAACATTTTTAAATTGTTTGTAAAAATGTCTGCCAGAAATCCAATTTTCACTTTTTTGTTTATTCCTTCGTCCAAGTTCTAGTTGAAGGTATTAACTAAAACAAATATTTTTTTTTGACTTCAGTTGATCCTGTTATGAGTTCTGTTGTCAACGCGCAATCACCTTTTGACCGAGGGGTCACCGGAAATGACGTCGCAATGGCAGAGTTTTGAATATTTTTCTCCAAAAATTTTGGAAACTCTTTGTCAAATGTGTATATTTAAGGCAGTAAAAATGAAATATTTCATTTTTTATATAAAAAAAATTGTTAAAAATAAGCCGTTTTTACCCGAGGAAACCCATGTTAATCCGTAAGCGAGCTAAAGTGGCAATATATGGGCAGTAGAGTTATATACAGGTCCTGGAAATTTCGGGTATCTTATAAGGAAGATGGATCTTATCGAAAATTATATCTGAAAACTATGCCTGGATGAGCTTAAGGCAAAGGCACATAAGTTCTACATATACATACATATGTACATACTATGTTCCGCAAAAGGATGGATAACTTAAGACATCAATATGTGACAAATCCAAAGGATGTAACAGGTTTCTTTGATAGTGTACTGATGCCAGCTTTTACACGAGGAATCAAACACTGGGAAGAACTGTAAAAAAAATGAGAGAGTCTCTTTGGGTAGGATGGATCGTGGATGAGAGACGAAAAGGGGCCTAATATACATAGTTGTCTGTTTTGGATATTTTTCGAACACACGTTAATAAATATATCATATCAGCTGTTCCGCCCGGCCTCCTCCGTATCTTAAAAATATAGTGTTACCTACTTACAATTCGTAAATTGTCATTTAGTTCGAGAATCAAAGACTGCGATCGCACCCCAAGGTTTGCAATTTACCAATATATACAATCCACAAACGTGTGGATTGTAAGTATGTGTAGTTTGAATAAGTGACATTTCGCAAGAAAGTGGCATTGTTTAGAGTGTTTTTATTTTTGCATTAAGTTAAATAATATTTCGAATAAATTAATTTAAAAATCGGCATTTAATCGGAACAGGATGTTAATGAACTGGAATACGAAGTTTTATTTCATTGTGTGTATTACATTTTGTGTTTGTCGAACCGTAAGATTGACAGGTAAGAGCGTCAGATTGTAATTTCTATATTAGTACGATTAAGCATAATATCTACAATCATAGTCATGACTCCGCACCATTTCGGTAGAAAGAAAACCCAAATAGCGCAAAGGGACGCCATCTTGATACCACAATCTCAGGTGACCTGTTTATTTAGATTTAGCTTCAGATATTTATATCCACCTTTTGGAGTTTAGGCAGAGGATCAGGTCATTGAAGGTTGAAGAAAAATGGGTCTAGTATGCGTTTCCCCGCTCTCGCTCGGCAAGAATTGTTGTGAGGGATCGCTGGCTGCATGGTGTCCTATTGGCTAGTGCTCTGTAGTGACTGCCAGAACTCTTGCGATGTATATGCGAGTTCTTTGTAGTAACTCATTTGTTTCTGACCCTCTGTAATTTGGCCATATCTTTCTGGATATGACACAGTTAGTAAAACTGGTCCACCTGAGACCAGCTAGTTTTAGGAAGTATGAGAGTATATTTGCCACAGCAACTAAAGGAATATTAACATTTTCCGCTAGTGAGCTGTTTAGGGCTGATCCTCGCCCGGCTAGTTCGTCGGCTCTCAAATTTCATTCTATGACACATTCCGAAAAATCAACAAAAAAGAACTATACACTGTTCCACAAAAATTGTCAGTACAGGCCTTATGGGCTTTTTTTTAAACACTGGTGCATGTCTTCACGGCACTCAGTTAGAGAAATCGCCACTGAAATAAAAACCAAAGCACTGACTTACACAGGTTTTGTTTCTGTAATTTTCAACAAATTCGCATACATCCCACCATAGCATGACCAGCCAACTCCACAATCGGTGACTGAATGATTATGTGTGGCTGCGAATCGCTGTGTACATAGAAAATATGAACATCAAAGAGTGTTACCATTATTAAGTTAAGGCTAATCGTTAATGCTTTTTCTGTGGTTTTTGTTAAAGAGCTTTCGGATTTTGTGCTTTGAGAACCAATAAAATTAATTTGAGTATGTGAGGGTATTGCCATATGGCTTTTGATTTTTCAACTTTCTTGTTTTTATGTTGAAACCGTTAACATGAATTTAAACGCTTTTTCGATTTTCGTGATTTATAATGAAGGTTATTTGCACGAGATGAGTTTTGGGTGTGGAAACGAATAGTGACTTTTTTTTTTGTTTTTAGCATATGCTTATCTCGTAAGCTAATCGTTTCCGATATATAACATTGATACACCAAAATACTCGAAAACATCCCCTTTACATTATACCAAAATTTCATCAAAAGCGAGGTGGTGTCCACTTTGCTCACAGTTATCTTTTTTTCGTTCAACAAATTGTGTTGTTTTCAAATCAGCAGATGGTAGCCCTATGGGTATCGCTATCCGATTTGCGGTGATTTTTCATGCAAACTATGGTAACTCAATGAGAGCTTAAAAGAGGGACAGATTTATGAAAGCTGTTGCAACCAGAATGAGAGGCAAACGTTCTATCTTCCCTGTACTGACAATTTTGGTAGAACAGAGTATCAGATAGTTTCAAAAGTTCACTCAATTCATGACCATTATCTAAACTTACAGCCAGCGAGCCGTTTCCAATATTGGATAAGCTAAAGGTGATAAAAAAAATGTTTATTAAATATCCTTCCTTCATTTTCTGCTTTCCTTTATAGAACTCCAGTAAAAATGTCATCCATTCAACAAGTTGATTCAATTTATCTCGCGAGTAACATAAAAAATATTTGCTAGCGATTTTTTCATTGTTAAAAAAAAAATAAATAAAAATGATGACCACATCCGCACCCGAAGGACGTTCTCGGGTGTAAAATTAAATTTTATTCATCCCGCTTGGTATAGAATGAAATTATTTTTTTTTTTACTTTTCAGCATATTAATTGCTTTTCTTTCGAGCATAAATTTAATTTCAATTTTTTTAAAGCATATTCAAACGCGCGGTGCTGTTGTTTATCTTGTATCTGCGTTGAGTTTTCGAGTTTATTCAACCATCCATAGATAGGCGCAGACTTTTGTAGCTAAAAGTTCGCAGACACGTGAATATTACGCACACGGAATTCTTAATTAAATAAAACCTAAAAGGCGTCATTTATCTCTATTCAGCTGAATTCAGCATTTATTCAGCACTGCTCAGCTTACGTTTCCCTTTCAGACATCGCACATTGTACGAGTATGAGTACGAGTATGTTAAAACCTTGAAACCATTCCGCTGGGTAATTCCAAATGCATATACATATGTATACATCCAGTCAAAGACAAAACGAGATGTGAGCAAAAATTTATGAAAATTATATTCCGTTTTTTTGGTTCATAATTATCTCGTGGGATATTAAACAGAATGTAGTTGTACCCTTCCCAGGCTTTGCTGAATTCAATCCGAGTTCCCTTTTAATGCGAAGGACAAATATCCTCAGACATTAGGCACAGCCAGAGATATAATCGAGACACAAAAGGATATAATTTTTTCCTATTTGCTTTCCTTTGCTTCAGTCAACAAGATGGTACGAGTACTCGCTTGGAATTCATCATATGTGAGATGAAATTCTAAAAATGTTTTTCAACGTGAAACATGACACTGTAAGGGCTATTCATGATGGTATCAGACTCACTATCTGTGTGAAGTGAATGAATTTGGAAAAAGAGGATAACCTTAGTTCAAAGAAATCCATGGCGAGGAACGCAGCTAATGTAGCTGTAGATACAGGAGATATGAAGCAAAGATACATTTGATGGAATGAATTAAAAGAGTTAGGATGTGAAGACCGTGGCGTTAGTGGCAGTTAGTGCTTTGGACTGCTATGCATGCCGCCCCGGGTATGATCCCAGCAAGAACATAAAAGTTTTTTCGCGGTGCCACCATGAGGAGCTTCATAACTCGCCCTTCGGGCAGAAAACTGAAGGTCCTTTCCATTCGTTCAAAAATAAAACCTGCACACAAAAATGGTTTCGAGAAGCAGATCCTGATTCACCCCGAACTGTAGCGCCACCGAGAGAAAGAAACAAATAAAGCATTTAAAGACACTCCTGTTGAAAGTAACCACAACTGGTAATATACAATAGAGAAGATAGATATCTCTGCCTGAGGATAGTAGACTCATATCTCTAAATCTCAGCTCTGGTGTGGCTCATTCTGGGGATGTTCATAGAAGGACAGCAGTTACTATGGGACATGAGCTCCAAAAAAGAATTTGCTTGAGGTAGAGGCAGACTTTTGTCACAGAAGACAAGCAAATTAATTAAATCAAGACACTCATCCAGTCAAACTGAGTGGTATAGAATGCCCCCAGGTTTTCAGATTGCAGTTGTCCAGATGGAGCTGTTTTTGTATCTGGGATATTGTCACACTCGCTACGGTTGACTGTTAGGAAAAGACACCTGCTTTGACTATTCAAAATAAACTTTCCTCTAGTCATTTAATAAGTATACGCAACTTACTACATTCCGAGTAGCTGTTCGCAACTATTTTTGTATGTGTGTGTTCTCCGATTAGGAATGAAAGGTAAGAGTATTCCACAACTAATAATATTCTTGAAAGACATTATATTCAGGCAGCATTCAACCCACTAAATCCTAGCATCAGGATGGCAACTTATTTGTAGATTATGTAAACAGATATGCAGTTTAAGGAGAGTGGAGAAATCCCTCCTACTTTCAGGAACCAGGATAAAAGAAAGAGATAGGTAGTTAGACTGCAACTGCAGCTCGATGGATGAGTTGGGCGCATTGAGTTAAGATCACTTTACGCATCCAAGCTGGAAGGGCGTCCATACGAGTTTGCCATGTAAATCTTGTAATGCTACGAATGATGTGATAGTTTTTTGTACGCAAAGAAAAGATAGTATAACAATTACAATGTAGTTATTTCTTTAGTGAGTTAATAAGTGTCTGCAAGGAAGTGTTGCCCGTTGTTGCAACCTTAAGGTTGGTTTCGGAGATTCCGATGGGCCCAGTATTTTTTATTGTCAGGTATCCATTATCTGCTAGCATATTAGGAACTAACCCCCCGTGAAGATATTGCACAATATTAACGCCGAAAAATATAATCCGTGGACCATGGGTAATATTGCACAATATCGGTTGACTGTTCCTGATCAGTCAACATGTTGTCAACAATACTATCAACCGTCAACTAGATTGGCCCCTATCAGTGCGGTTTCAGGCCAGGAAAGTCCACCATAGACCAAATTTTCACACTCAGGCAGATCCTGGAAAAAACCCAAGAGGTCCAAGTCGATACCCACCACCTGTTCATCGATTTCAAGGCCGCCTATGACAGCATATGGAGGGATGAACTGTATAGAGCCATGTCTAGTTTTGACATCCCTGCCAAACTCATCCGTCTGTGCAGGATGACGATGGAGAAAGCTCGCTGCTCCATCAAGGTCGGTAATGACCTCACCGAGACCTTCGATGTCAAAAAAGGATTCAGACAAGGTAACGCGCTGTCATGCGACTTCTTCAACATCATTCTTGAAAGAATTGTTCGAAACTTAGAAGCCAACACACAAGGAACGATCTTTCAAAATTCCGTTCAACTACTTGCATACGCCGACGATATTGACATCATTGGTAGAACACAGCGAGCTATCACCGGTGCGTTCGCGAGTATAGAAATGGAAGCAGCTAAAATGGGTTTAGCGGTAAGCGAGGGCAAAACAAAATATATGCTGTCAACAAAAAGGGACACCCAACATCGACGAATTGGACAGAACGTCACAATAGACATTGCACATTGGGCGTTTAAGATGGCTAGGACATGTAGAGCGTATGGACATCAACGCTCTGGCTCGGAGAATATTCGACTCTTACCCGGAGGGTCAGCGCATCAGAGGACGCCCTCGCCTAAGGTGGCGCACACAAGTAGAACAAGACCTCAGCCAACTTGACGTGCACAACTGGAAGCGGCTAGCTAAGCACCGGGCTAGCTGGAAGAGGTTGTTGGTTGAGGCCTTGATTCACCACGAACTATAGCGCCACCTAAGTAAGTAAGTAAGTCAACTAGATTATTGTGCAAAAATAATGAACCGGCTGCGATACCCAACAAAGAATATTGTGCAATTTGTTGAAATTGTTTGCTTAATAATATTAATCGTCTAGAGTTGATTTCCACGACACTATATATTGCGCAATATATTGCACAAGCTTTAATGATATTTATAATTTTTGTTTTATGTTCGGCAATATATTGCGCAATATAGTCCATATACGGAAGACGCAACTTCGTCAATCCCATTTTTCTACAAGACGGATATCCAAAGTAGTTAAAAATTGTATTGAAAAGCAACTTGTTTAGATTCCCGGATTTTAATGCAATTGAAAACGTATTAACTACGTACGCTAATAGTCAAAAGAGGGCTAGCTCAACATGATAAGATGTTTTTCCCCGCCACTCATGAGAACCATTTAAAGCTTTGAATAAAGCGAAATAGATTTCTAACGTCTTTTTGTGCTAGGTCACTGAGCACTGAGGTCGTTGAAGAAGTACGGGAAAGAGCTGGGAATGAACAGAGGAGATGTGGTAGGCTCTCTTCCTTTTCTTTGTATCTGCAGCTTCTGCAGAAGCAATTTGAAGGATGCCAAACCGGGTCGTATGCTTGCATATAAGGCTGTATCCTGTGATCACACCAATAATAGTATTTATTTGTAGTGTCTTTAGGGAAATAAAATGGTTAGAGCAGCGTGGATCCAGGCTAGGGCAGATCTGTCTGGTGGTCAGCATGATAACCCGCTTAAGGATACAAGCTAGGCTTATGTAGTTCACGAATGAACTAGTTAAAAAAAAAAATCCGGTCAAGTGCAAGTTATACTTGCGCAATAATTGTTCCGTAGTATGTATCAGTTATTTTAACTACATACATATGTATGTATGTATGTATGTATGTCATAGATTTATGTTGATAGATTTATGAACCCTTTTTTTACGATACGATACCTACTAAAGATCGGGTTCGATACTCACATATATCTATGTACATATGTACAAACATACATATATATGTATTTATATACATACAAACGCACTTGTATATCTGCAGATAGGAGTAAGTACATACATAGTTCTATGGTGCACAACTTATTTCAGTACAAACAAATTGAGCCCGATTTGCGAAAAATAAACTCAAATTTGTACCTAGTACTAGTACATAAATATATACCTATGTATATATATGTAAAAAAAACTTGATCAAATGATCAACACATGCATCTACATATGTTTCTGATGTCCTTTCTCATCTGCTCAGAAGAACAATATACACACACACAAAATAAAAGAAAAAAAAACTGTTTCGTTTCGTTAACACAAAAAGCGAAAACGACCCACCTCTAATGTAGTACCTATATACATATCTAATCTACACAACTTGATAGAATTACCTACATATGTACATATACATGTATACATTTGTTTCTGATGTCCTTTCTCGTCTTCTTAGAAGAATAATTATTTGTATGTACTGTTAGATTTGTAATAATAAATTAAATAAGTAAGTTAATTTTCCTTTCAATGTTTTATTCGATGCTATCGCTATCGATCTCAAAATGAATAATGAATGAAACCTGCGAAACGCGGGTGGAGGCTAACCAATAATGCATATGGTATTAATTGGTTCGAAGGTCAAACAACACCGAACAAATTGGGTGACATAATTCAAAATACTGCAGAAGAATGCGACAGCGATAAGGATGTTTTAAGTAACGAATCATCGGATGAGAGTGAAAGTGGATAAAGTTTTGCATTTTAACACTTTAGTGCACTGTTGTTATCATTATCATTTTGTTCAAATAAAAGCAAATGAAGTAGGTTAGTAAGTATGAAAATTATTAGTGCATCTTGCGGGGTGAAGGCATCGGTCAAACCGTCTTGGGCCACCATATTTGCTATCAGGAAGGGTAGCTCTGCATTTTGCAAAAAAAAAATTATTTCAAAAATCGATTTCTTGCATACTTTAAGGGCGTCTTGCGGGGTGAAGGCATCGGTCAAACCGTCTTGGACCACCATATTCGTGATCAGGGCGGTCAGCTCTACATTTCGAAATTATAATAAAGTTGTTATACCAATTCTCTGGATTTTCGAAAAAACTGCATTTTTGATGTACACAATTGCCCCCACTAGACCCCGCAAGACGACCACATTTAGAATAAGAAGATCAATAACTATCCAATGGTACCAAACATTTTTTGTTATCATTCACACCCAAAAATTAGTGTGGGCTCTTAGTCTATAAGTAGCTTTCATTCGACATCACACACGATGACCTCAACATTAAATTAAAAAAGTTTTTTTTTTTTTAACAATTCACTTATCCCCCCACAACTAGCCCTCCAAAGTTGAAATTCAACTTTTTAAGTTTAGGTCAGTGTTTAGGCCACTAATTGCTACAACTGTTCCAAATTTCAATAGCCTACGTCAAATGGTCTCTGAGAAAAAGGCCTGTGACAGACGGACAGACAGACAGACACCGAACTGATTCCATTAGTGTTCCGTTTTGGTACGGAAGGAACACTAAAAAAAGCTCTGACAAGTGACAAGTGAACTAGATGAACTTGTCCTCAATCAAATTTTATTTTATTTCGTATAGTTCAGTGGTTCATTTCAATAAATATTGCGTGAACTTAATAGGAGTCCCAAAATTCACGCAAGATTTGAATTCTTCGCCATTTCTGCGATAAAGTGTTGCTAACGAAAAAAAGAGATAGAGAAGAAAGCCTGACAGCTGATAGTTCAAGGTTATTAAAAATGGAGTGCCACAGGAAACAACAATGCGTTTTTTATTATTGAGCAATATTTTAAAAATAATGAACGTTTGACAGATTTTTCTTATAGAATCATCTTCAGCGATGAGGCTTAGGTATTTTCATCTTGGTGGCTTTGTTAATCGTTAAAATTGCTGAATTCAGGTTTCAGAAAATGGAGACTGTTAAGAAACAAATGCATCCACAATGAGTCACTGTTTAGTGCGGATTTTGTCCTGGAGGTATCTGGCTGGTCAGCCAAAAAACAAATCATGTTGGAACATGATAATTCAGATATTTGTGCCTAAATTCCAACAACAAAGTGCCACGTGCCGCATTTCCCGTTTTGAATTGGCCGCCCAGATCATGCGATTTAACGCCGTTGGACTTATTTCTTTGGTATTTTTTTATTTTTTTTTTTTTTTAAGTCTAAGGTTTATTCCTATACATAACCCTACATATGATATATGCTCTTTTAATCAATCTATCGCGTAATCTCAACCCAAATGAAATAAGGATTTACTTGGCTAACTTAACCTGCAAATGTCTTGGAAAATATTTTGAAAAAGAAACGACCGTTGTTAGTTGAGCCAAATCCTGCTATTACTAAATATACAAAAATTAACTTAGCAATCTGTCTAAAGGATATGAATTGGAAGACGAAAATCAAGTGTGGCAGGTGTCAAAACCACGGCAAATATAGCCGTGCTGTGTACCAGGAGAGCCTTGATTCTTGACTTTAAGTTATTTTAAAGATTAAACTTAAAAAAATAAATTTTAATCTTAATCGAAATAAGAACATAAATATGTTTGGGTTCTCTGGACCCCAGGGTAGTAATATAGTATTTCTCCGCGGATGGGTAAGGTTTAAAGGTTAAGTTCAATGGTAGCGTCACCGCCCGCTGTATCAAGTTTGGAAAAACAAAACGAAATCTTTTATTTAGTACGCAGAATCACTTTAGATGCAAAATTATTTTTAGCTGTTTATTGGAGAATAAAAAAAACTGGACCGTTAAAGGTTAAATGATTAAATGTTCAAACCACCGACGGCAGAAAACGTCACAAAGGACACCAATCTCAGTGGTATTTATTTTCCGGCAAAGCCAACGGCTTTCCTCTAACCTTTGATCCTGTCCTTTTATTCCGACCGCAAACAGTTTCAACTTAATGTATTCCTCCTACTTTGCAATCTATTTAAGTGTGTTGTTGTCGTCGTTAACCCTTTTTGCTTCAGCAGATGTGTTTGCCCACTCCAAGATGTCAGCTGAATCATCAAAGCTGTTCGTCGTCAATTCGTAAAGCCATTTTCAGCCCCCCAAGTAAAAATCAATTAGTTAATAATTTCCATCCCCCATACCGTGTTTGGGACTAAGGAAGAAGGAACACGCAATAAAAACTTCGGTTTTTTTTTTTAATGAAAATTTGTAGTAAGGATATCCTCAAGCGGCAACTCTGATCTCTCTCAAGCGACTCTAATGAGATATTCCATTTAAATGGTTCCCTATTCAAATTTGTAGGCGCTGCGGGTATTGTTACTCCAGCCACAGAGTATAGTTGTTGTAGAGCCCCATTATCGCAATTCGTCAAGGAGTTAATGTTGATGAAAGTGAATTTCCACTATAATAATCCTTAGATCCTTACGCTGGCATGAATTTAATCCAAAGTGGGTTTTGTACACCATTCCACGGCGCAATTACCCAAATATTACTTTAATGAAGTGGAAATAGAACAGAGGCGGCCCTCGGATGTCGCAAATGGATTTTGGTACGTCATACTTTTCCGGAGTGTCGCACAAAATCCCAATAAAACTGACAACCGGGAATAAAAGGTTATTGCTTTCATAAATCCACTAGTTGGCGAGCAATAAAGATGCACTTAGGTAACATATAAAAGATTAAAAGTTCTACATTTCTTCTCAACCACAGTTAAGGGTGTTGGGTGGAGGCGCAGGATATATCCGCACTCTTATACGAAGTATGAATAATGACGCGCGTAATGGAATGGAACTAACGTCGCGCTATTTCAGCGTTCTTTCAGCGTGGGTTGTTTTTTGCTTTCTTTTATTTGCAGTTGAAGGGAAAAGTAAGACATTAACTAGAAAGTCCTTGAAACCGTTATCTCTTCAAATGGAGCTATGTCGGAATGGTATGAATACTTTTTGGGGAAATCTCTGTTGAATGAGATATGAGTATCCGTTCGTTACCTCTTTGGGTCCTTGCGAAAATTGCGAATTGCAAATTGTTGCGAGAATAATGTAGTCCTTGTGCGAGGGAAGTTTTGATAGCCGAGCTATAAAAATAGCTGACAAGTGATCCTTCGCGACCAACTTAACTGACAATATTGTGTAAATCAGGACATTGTTTGATGGGTGGGTTGGCTATTAGCAAAAATTATTCCAATTAGAATATAAAATGAGAATCCTAATCCGTTTATAGTACATTCTGAATTGGAGGACTACATTTTGAGAGATACTCAGTTTAAAGATGATAAAATAAACGACAAAAGAACTTATTTGGGTTATAAAATCTGAATTATTAATCTGTACAAATTAAAAACTACATTTATCCGTGTTTTATATTTGGTAATCAAATGACAATAAAACGCTCATAATCGGGTCTTTAAAATAAGCTCCAAAGATGGTTACATATAAATGCAATGGCCTTAGATGTTAAAATGTTATCATCTTTACCGATAAAACAGATAATAGGTTTGTTCGATATGTGTACAATTGTATAGACGTATGTATGTATCTCGGACTACGGCATACTTAATCGACCATATAAACGAAAATGAGACTAACGCCCTGCGGCTACTGCCTCGATGGTTGAAGAAACTGCATATAGGATGTTTATAAGAATTGCCAATGAAATAAAGGGTCTTTCATTAAGCGCTTCCTATCTTTAAATTGAAATAAAACAAAGTGTGTGTGAGATTTCATCGAAATTTTTTATTCGTTTGAAAGAAGAGGTCGAAAATTACTCTCAACCTTTTCAAAGGTTTTTTAATAACTCTCTGCTGTTGAGACTATGAAAAAAGATCACTTAATAATCGATTTTTTGTTACCGTACTATTTTCGCTCTTGGTCGGAGAGAAACCCTTTATTTTTTTTTTTAGGTTTCGGTCAATCAATGAGAGATATCAGTGAGAGAAAAAAATAAGTCTCATTTACTGCCGTCACTTAGTTAGCAAGCAGAGCATACGGAAATGCAGATTAGTGATTAGATTAGTCATTTATTAGTATTTAAAAGCACTTGTGTAATTAAGCTCAGTGGAAGTGAGTGTAAGTTTGTGACTATGGGCAAAAAATCAGACAAAACAATTAGAAACTTACTTATTATATAATATGTGAAATAAAGAAAACAATTGAATTCTATATATCAATACCTTCCCGCAAGAATGTGTTAAGCGGCCTTTTTAAAATTTTACAGGAAACGATAAAAACTTATTGCTCAGTTATTTGATTGTGCATTTTAACGAATTAGACAGATTTCGAAAGCGATTTTCAACACAAAAAACTTGAGACATTTGCAAAACCGAGAATTTAATCAGATAAGAATTTTTCGTCGCTTAATACATTTTTGCAGTCAAGACAATGTCGCTTGATACAATGGTAAATGGCGCTTAAGTCATTAAAATGGTCACAAAAAACACAAGATTAAAATTATTTTGTCGCTTAGTTCATTTTTAGATTTCATTTTTATATTAACAAACAAGAAAACATTAGAAAATTACCTAAACAACTGCGCAAGTAACTGGCGAGAGAAATTGCAAGCAAACAATAGGCCATTCATCATTCAAATAAATTCGAAACAAAGAAATTATGTCTGGGCAAAAATTATTTCATGCGACAAAAAATAGACCAACTTCTAATTGGTTCTAAGCGACAATTTCGGTTAAACTAAACGCCATGCAACAAAATTTTGGTCAGAACATTTTGTTGCATATGACAACTAGCTTTACTAACATGGCGCTTAGTATCATTTTTTTGGCGGATAGTACAAATTTCAGGGAGCAATACTATTCTAGTGGGCAAACTTGTCGGTTACTTCAATTTCATTTTCTCTCTAGGTCATTTTGTATACGTGCTAGAGCAGTCAAACCCAGGCCAAAACGTGGCGTCTAGCACAAAATATAATAACAAATCAAAAAGTCATTTTCAGGAAAAGTGTCGCTTAATACATTCTTGCGGGAAGGTATCGATATGTATATTGAACACTTTTGATTTATTTTCGACGGTTGATCATTTCCATTTATTTTTTATAAAAAAAGTCAACAGAGAAGAGATATATTTGAAACCGCTGTGGTTTGTGGCTTATTCGCATAGGCCTGCGACTTCAAAAAACCCCACAAGAGAAACTTTAACGGGGTCAAATCGCACGATCTCGGTGGCCAGTTCACATCACCTCCCCGTGAGATGCCCTCCAATCGCTCGTGCAGAATTTCCAATGTGGCGTGAGCTGTGTGGCACGTAGCGCCGTGCTGTTGAAACCACATGTCGTTAGTATCCATATGATTCAATTCAGGCCAAAAGAAGTTGGTAATCATCGACCTATGTATGTATAGTGCTCGCCGTTGACGGTGATGGCCTGGCCAACGCCGTTCTCAAAGAAATATGGACCCGGTGACGCTGCCAGCATAAAATCCACACCAAACAGAGACTTTTTCGGGATGCATTGGACGCTCTTGGATTTCATGTGGATTGGTATCGTCCCGAATTTGCCAATTTTGTTTGTTGACGTACCAATTTTACAAGAAATGGGCCTCATCGCTGAAGATGATTTTTTGATGAAAATTGGGGTCAGTTTCAGGAATGGCGATGACGGGGATTAATGCGAAGCAGTTTCTGAACCTGGACTAGATGCGGGACTAGGAGGTCAATAACCGAGTCACCGTACCAAGGCCTTCGAACTTGCTGCTTTCCTTTTGGACTTTTGCTGGACCAAAAATCAATCAAAAAATCAAATCTCAAAAAGTTCGCAGCAGTAGAGTCGATTGGACAAACATCGAAAAATAAAAGAGAATTCGAACCGAAACAATTGTTGTTTTTTCTTTGTACCGATTCAAACTAGTTTGCTAAGTATTTTGCGCTGTCAATGCATTAAATCTATCCGGTAATAATCTTTTTGCTAGTTTCCATGCGAAACATTTCAGCGACGATGTTTTCGACAGATCTTGCGTTTCATCGACGTACGGGTGCTGGTTAATCGTTTACTGAAGCACTGGACTAAAATTTATCCACCAGACTGCGAATAGTCCTCTCGGAAGGACGATTATGGCTACCGTAAAATGGGCGAAGCGCGCGGAACGTTGTCCGAAATAGAACAGCCAATTTGACAGATGAAGCTTCAACAATATGGCCGCTATCAACTGTCGAAGTTCGAAAGTTCCTATTAGAAGGCCCTTCACTACAATGTCTAGTAAACTTTCCCTTCTGACCTTTCCCCAGGGACTAGGGATGAGAAAAAACGACCACATCAAATTTAGTAACAGGAAACACAAGGATCCACGTACTGAGACCTCACACCATTAAATGGTACCCAGGTGGTTCAAGAACTAGGGTAGGAACGAGTGCAAAAGTGTTTGAGCCGGGAACCAAAAGTTCATGCAAATTTTCAATCAATCCAGCGAAACTCCAGAGCACATACTAAAGGAATGTCGGGCATTAACCCAAAAAAGAATCCAGTATTTGGGATAAACTCACAACAAAGAATCTGATTCTTATAGCACCGGATATTCCACTACAATTCTCAGCGATATTTCTGTGTGAGGAGCTATGAGCATGACTTAGGCAATTCTCTCTGAGTCTGAGTGTGAGCTTAGCTGACAGGAACTATGACGAAAGGGATGTTCATTGGTCTAGGACTCGATCAACCCGAGTAATGCTGTAATTATTTTTCCCGAATACACCGTTATTGAAATAATTGATCCACCAGTTTTGATGAGGTAGCTGCTGAACTTATGTCTTTAATTCCGAATCACCTATCTAAAATAATAGCGATGTTGTCGATAGGTCGTTTATTAAATTGTGAAAAGCCTCGACGATCGCTAGGAGCTCCGCCTGGAAAACGCTGTTATCTAGGCAGATCCAGAAAAACCTGGATAAGTGTATTAGCGGAATTGTCCAATATCATGAGTTACTTGTCCGGGACATGTAGTTATGAAAACCCTCTTAGCTACTCAGAGGACAAGACTAATTCGCGAAAAGTCGGAAGATCTTCACAAAGTGACAGCCAAGAGAAAACGTCAAAGTCTTACAAGAGTCCTCACCACTTGCTTTGTTTCGATTCTAGTGCTTTATTAAAGGGGGAATATTTCATATGAATTATGACGAAAGGAAGGGAAACAATGAGTACTCAAATGGCGAATAGTTAAGCGATATATGTATACCTAAAAGGAGATTTTAATAAGAATATAAACTTAGGGTTTCAAAATCCCGAGGATGCTATGCGAGTTTTGCACTTAAGATGGTGGGACATATTGTAATTTTTTTAGTTGTTTAAATGTAAGTAATGTTTTAGTGGTAAACAGGTGTTTTCATCAAAAAACCCCCAATCTTTCAGCCCAAGATTTTTCCTACTACACCAAGCGACCGAAGATTCGTTTGGCATTATTTGGAAAATGAAAAAATTATTTCAAACCAATTGACAAAAGTGCTATTACAAATTAGAATTAGTGTGTACGTCATGAAGTAAAAATGGCAAATCGAAGAGTAGTATTTTCGAATGACTTCAGCAGAGGTAGAAATCACTACTCTTCTTTTTTCCTGTCCAGATCTTTGAAGACAACTACACTTAGCTGAATATGACTTCAACAACCTTGTGCCAGGCTACGAACGGATGTAAGAAGTCTATGTCACCATATACAAACCTCCAAATGGTTTTCATGAGGAGCGGGGATACATACCCCCAAGATCATTGGTATCACAGTGGGCCTCTATTGGCCTTCGTGTACTGGTACTGAAATTACTGGCGGTAGCCACTGCTACTGTGTACAATCCCAGCCGGAATATATTATAGAAACAACTTCCAATCAAGCCGTGAATTCTTTCATGACAGCCTTTTGAAATCAGTACTTTGTACAGACTGAATTATATAAGTATATGCTGCAAAATGAAATATACATACATATATTCGAAATGACTTTTCTGCTGCATAATATCCGTTTAAAAACTTTAAATGGACACCCTATCAGCCTTATTGTGAGTTTCACCCGCAAAATATTTCACCCAAAATATTTTTTTTTCGCCCGGAATTTTAAAAGCTATTGTGAGTTTCGCCCAAATTAAATGTTACTTCGTTTTGTTCAGATTCAAAAAATAACAATTTCTACTAGAATTTCTACTATTCTTGCATTAAAATAAACAAACAAATTACATTTTCCGCCTTGTTGTTATCTTTTTCGCCTACTAAAAACAAGGGAAAAATTCAGCTGTCATAGTGTTTTATTTCGCCCGAATGAAGTTTCGGGCGGAATGCTGTTCGGGTGAAAATCACAATAGGCATTTATATCTCGGCCTTAAAAAAACAAAATGCTCTGAATTTGCGGTTTTTCTTACCCTTTGTTGACCAAGCTATTAAAAAAAGTTATAATCTCAATTTTTTTTGAAGAATTTTTTAGTTGAGGATATTTTAAGATGGAAAACTTATTTTTGAATTTTTCAATGACTCATAGGGACGAAATATGAAGGTCAGTCTCCAAAGTACCGTTAGGCTATAACTTAAGTTACAACAAGAAAACAATTGTTTTAAGCTTTTTTTATATAACTATGATATTCCTTGCTTTCGAATACATAAGCATTTAATAAAATTAAAGATCGAAACTGTGTAAAAATACCAATTTAGTTTCTTAGTTTCGAAATCGATTTAAATTACTTTCTTCAAAGTCCAATATGCTGCCAGAAAAACCGTTATATCTGTGGCTAAAATAAGGTAAAGATACATAATGAAAAAAAATTTTTAGAGGTAATATGATACTTAAAAGCCTTGTTTAGTCTTAGTGTATACATTTTTTCCTATAGGGATTTCATTTGAAGTTAAACATGGTGGTAGCTATAAGTACCGTCGGTCAACAAAGGGCTAAATAAAGAGTGTTTTAGTGCAAACTAACGGTAAAAAGTAAAAAGAATATTTCAAATAAACTTTTTCGCCATATTTTATCATTCCCTTCAATTTTCCATACAAAAACCATTCTTTAAGTCGAACTCTCTCTAAGTCGTCACTTCCCAGCAGGAAAATACGGAATGTATTACTTGGAGAATCGAATACATAATTAGTTATTAAAGGTGAGAAATATAATGCATTCCAAAAGAATCGACTTGGTAATACCATATAATAATAAAGCACATTGTTTACCACCTAGATTCCCATATCTGCAGAAAATGTAATGTAGTGTTTTTTGAATTTAACGATTTTTTGGTTACAGTTGTCTGTCGGCGCCTTCATGTCGCCTCAAATTTTGCGTTTTTATTTAAAAACGCATGAATAACTCATTGTGTGTTGCAACGCGAGACAGTAAAGAGTGTAGTATAAAATAAGGAAAATGTATTCTAAACGGCATTGGCGAAGACTATTAGCCAAAAAAAGACTTTGTGCAAGTGAACTGTTAAAAGAAAATATATGTATTAATAGTAATTGTGCAGAAGAAAGTTCTATTTCCCAAGAAGTAAGTTGTGTAGAAAGTGCTGAAACTGAAGAAAGTTTTGGGAAAATTGTCGTGGAAGAACTAATAATGAATTACAATTTTGAGGGGATAAAAGGAAAATCATCATTTAAAGCTTTCGAAAACTTAAACCAGGCAATGTATGGTACGTACACCTTTTAATTGTTCACATATTTTATTTCTCCATTATATTAACATATGTCTATTTTCAATTGCAGAGGTCCTAAAACGTGAAGGATTCACCCAGAAAGAATATGCCACCGAGATTAAAAAGGCATTTCACCTTATAAAAGTACGGCAGTTAAAAAAAATCCACTTTGATAAGAAAAAAGCAAAATGAGTTGAGCTGTTTTTTTTTTTAGTTTTGATTTTGAATTAGTTACGTTGAGTTTGATTTTGATTAATAATATGTTTTTGTGTTTTAAATCCTATTTACTTTTATTCTTGTTTTTTTGTTGTTTGATAATAAAATATTTAAAATAAACTGTCTATTTTTCATTTAAAGCTGGATAAATTCTATAATTTATGTCGGAGAAATGAATTATATAACTAATTATTAATGCATTTATTATATAATACATTACAAAGAATGAATTATATAATGCATTCTTAGAACACTTTCAGGTAATCGATTCTTTTCCTAGGACATAGTCTGTGTTAAGAATAATGCATTCTGGAATCAATATTCTATACTAGCGATTGATTCCCCTTTCGATTCCAATAGATTACCTTTTCCTGCTGGGGAATTTTGTAAAGTACAAAACAAAATAAAAATACATTACCCTACCTACACACTTCAATATCCTAAATATGTGTAGCATCACGTGTGCCATCATCGTCAGCCCGTCGTGTTTTTTCCTGTTCATATTCTTTGTACCTCCATACAAAGATACAGTTTTTAAAAGTTGCAACGCAAAAACAAACAAAAAACGCCGTTATCCTTTTCTTTATGTTGTTGGTTGCATTCAAAACAGATTTTTCAATGGATCTATCTGCGTATGTATGTATATAAAAAGAACTTGTTTTAGTAAGATTCCAGCTGGAATTTTAAAATCAGTTGATTTTAGGCAGTTCAACGGAGCTCATGCAGTCTTTATGTGCATGTTTGTAGCTAGATGAATTAAAAAAATGTAAGTTACATGAATTATTGCGAAGTGAACTGTGTGGTCAAAAGTTTTGTTTATTGTTTGTAAGTACATTAACCTTTTTTTTTTTATTAAAACTAATAAATGTTTCTCTCTATTACTCGAATTTTTCCAAAACTCTCTAACTCGAACAAATCTTGGTATCCTGTGAAAATTTGACTTAGGGTAGGGAGTGTCGAATGTATATGTAATTTATGTCGACTGGTGGACACATAGGGCAGAAGTCCCACTTGAGAATACAAAAATGTACCACATGGGGCTCAACGTGTTAACCGGATTTCACTATACCTGTAAAAGAGGTAATTTATTTTTATTTCATATAAACGAAAGCACATCGATTAAGTAATTTATTAAAATCTTGAACACAAAACAATTCAAGACCGGAAAATTATTTAAATACATTTTGTTTTCTTTTCAGCGGAATATTGTGGTGTACCCGTAAAAAAAGAGCAAAACTTTTGCTATAATCCTTCCATGTGCTCATGAATCAGGGAATGTATGTTTTTTTTTATGTACTTACATTATGTATGTGTATGTATATGTATAAAGAGCATGCAATATAATTTTACTGCAATTTTTTTTTCTGTATTTTATTTTTTTAGATGAACATTGTAGATTTTACTGACGCCATAATATATGCAAACAATGTTCCTGTTGCCATAGTTAATGGAAACGGGCTTTACTTGGGCTGAATAGCTGCATGGGATTTCCGCAAATTGCATCTGGGATTTCAATTCAAATACGGCAGAACTGGTTGGTGAAAATTATTTGTATAAAATGGAAAATGCTATAGTAAAAGTATATTAAAAATAAAAAACAAAAAAAAAAATACCAAAACGAAAATAAACTCCCGAAACTGAATGAATAATGAATCAGGGTGGTGCGGTTTTTATATTTGATTGCGGATGTTGTAAGCTGATATTGTGTGAAGTTTTCATTTTTTTGAATACCTATACAAAATATATGTATATTTATTTTGCAGTAATAGTACATTTATTTCCAATGTAAGCATGAATGGTTTTCATATCCTTTATTAGTTTTTCGCCGGGAAAAAAAGTTTAAATAAAAACAAACTAAATTGGATGGAGTGTGTGTTGTTTTTTTTAGGGAATGTAAATAAGCAAATTGAAATAAATGTGCAATGAACTTGAAAGATTGTTGATTTTATTTGAATACATTTATTTATTTAACTTTAACGGCAAATGGCCATAAGTGGTAGAGGGTAGGACAAGTGTTAAGCTGCCATTTTGTTGATACAGTCGAACCCGCTGAGAATAGTTTGTCAATAAATACGAACAAATACATAGAATCAGTTAACGAAACAAAATTAATCCATTTAATTTAATTACCTTTTTCGCCGACATATTTTAAAATAAGCAAAATTGCAAACAAATACTTTGACGAGGAGTAGCAGATAAAATCGTATGAAATTAAGAAAACAGAAAATGTGCTGTCAGTGCTGATATCTGTCACTGTTCGAGGTGAACTTGACCAAGATAAACATAAAAAATTAAAAAATAAGTGGATGCATTCAAAGCCTGTCTCATACCCTCAAACTGTCCGAAAGTGCAAAATACTTAGTGCTCCTTCTTGACAGGAAGCTAAACTGGAAGCTGAACATGAAAGAAAGAGTGAAAAAGGCCTTCTTAACCTGCAGTAGGTCCTTTGGGAAATACTGGGGATCCAGACCACGAATAACACTGTGGATGTACTATGCGATAGTAAGACATTTACTTACATATGGAGGACTGGTTTAGTGGCACGCTTCCGCCAAAACTAGCAACCTTAAGATTATGACCAAAATGACTGGTACAATCAGTGCGATGAGAACAACGCCAGCAGCGGGATTGGAAACAACTCTCAACCTCCTGCCTTTAGATCTCTACATGCAGGAAGCGGCAGCAAAGAGCGTTCTCAGAATAAGCCAGTTAAAACACTGGAGACCGAATGCATATGGGCACACCAAGATACTTAGCAACTATCTCAATGGTAACGTCAACTCAGACTACAGTATCCCATACTTAGATTTCGATAAGCCCTTCTCGTGGGCTTTCCCAAGTAGAGAACAATGGGAGAACAATGAACTATCAAATGAGTCTAAATCCATCTACACTGATCGGTCAAAAATGGATATAGGTATAGGAGCGGGTTGCTTCTCGGAAGACCTAAGATCTAACAGCTCCACACGACTCCCAGACCACAGCAGCGTTTTCCAAGCTGAGGTTCTAGCAGTGACTAAGGCTGCCCAATTGGTGTCAATGATGACAATATCTCGGGAGGATATCACAATTTACATTGACAGCCAGGCGGCCATAAAAGCATTAGCTGCCACGCAAATAACATCTAAGCTTGTGAAATGTTGCCGCGAAGAGTTTAAGGTTCTTGGCACGCGGCACAACGTAAAACTCTGCTGGGTCCCTGGCCACAACGGGACACCAGGCAATGAAGCCGCGGATGAATTCGCCAGAAAGGGCTCAGCCCTGGACATAGAGCAGGCAGATTAGACGGTTAAGCCTCCACTCTGCAACCTCAAGGCCAAAATCGAACACAAAACACTATCTAAAGCTAATAGCAGGTGGAAATCACTAACTACCTGTGAAATATCAAGAAGGATGTGGCCAGACTACCATAAAAGTAAAACCAAAAAACTTCTACAAAAGATAGGAGATCCCTGTCAATACTGATAGGAGTGTTAACTGGCCACAATATGCTAAGATATCATACGAAAAAATTACGGTCCAACGGTGATGACCAGGGAACGTATTTCGTTAATTTTGCCTTTTTTTGACTTTTTTTTTTTTTTTTTTTTAATCATATTGCCTTTTTTACTCATATTTCATTTTTTGCCTTTTTGGTACTATTTGCCAAAATAGCTGTGCACTTTCTTCTTAACTATATGATTTATCCTTGCTCACACGAAAGAAATTTCAGTGTCCACATTTATGAGAGTAGGTTTTTCTTTTGCATGAACATGCACATAGACATAGCTGCACGCGTTGTTTACACTAGCGCGCATAAAAAAAACCCCTACACACCAATACAACCCTAAATACATTTGTATCAACTCAATATACATGCACTTCTTCTTGTGCCGTAAGTGCAATCTCAGGCATTCGCCGCAGTTTTATCTGACAAAAACCGTTAGACATCTGGGAATCCTAGATTCATATTCGGTGACTGGTCATACTTAGTGCTGGTCTGTTGAATATGGTATGTGCCTAAATCCGTGCTACTCCCAAAATATTTTGTTGCTTGTCATTAAAAGTGAAAATGCCCTAAGACATAGTTTGTGGTGAAATTGGAAAAAGATTTCTAGAAAGACTGCATATTTAAGAGTTTCAATTTACAGGTGACTCCTAGTAGTTGTATGTATTTTAATTTGAGCACTTGATCTTAGTGCATTGCGTATTATTTAGAAGAAGAGGTGTTAAAGACTTTGAACGGACTCGAGGAAAAATTACAAGCTAAAGGGCCAGTAGCTGAAGATGGGATGAAAAAATTGTACGCGGTTTTTTCAGCAAATTAACGAAATGGCGCTGCAAATTCTAAATTGGACTCAAATATTAAAGTCAAGGACGTGACATCTCTTATCTTGGCTCCACTAGGCTCTGCCCATGTTTTAAGGCCCTTTATTTTATTCAAGGCTTTCCTAAGAGATAATCGCAGGCGATTGTTACATACCAGAGAACTTTAAAATGTTTTGGGTTACAATGTTAATAATAATGCATAAAAACGTTTATTATTAAATGCCTTTTTTTGCCTTTTTCTGCGGTATTATTTTGCCTTTTTTGGCTTTTTTTGGTCAACGAAATCCGAACCCTGATGATGACTTATGCAGAGGATGCGGTGATGAGTAGGCCCATGAGGACGCAATCCATTTCCTCTGTCACTGCCCTTCACCGTCTGCTCAAATTTGCCAGGAGGTCCGGATGGTTGGAATCAAGCCACTGATATCACGGGTGGGAAAACCCAATGGGTACCACAATGGGTTCACATGAAACTGGTGGATTTAACTATCTTCATCAGCTCGCTTACCTAACCTAACCTAAGCCTGTCTCAAATAAGCGGGTTCGACTGTGTTTCTAAAAATTAAGCATGTATTCTCAACTTTTAATACCTTCCTTCGCGTGCTGATTGATTTAAGATGGCTGCCTGAGATGCTCTCTTTTTCGCCTATGTGAATAAATCTAGTAATGTGTGTCCCAAACTTCACGCAAGATTTGAATTTTGCCGCAATTGTGCGGTAGTGTTGTCAACGAAAAATAAAACAGCGTGACAAGCGTTTAGCTCGTAGAGGTCCTGCCCACACTCCTTTGTCTCTTTTGGACTCATCTGTATACCAAACAAGTGAATGTTTAAGAAAAGTAAATCTATTCAGTTCCCAACAGTTAAGGTGATACCTAATATATTACTCCAACCGAGTACCTGAATAAGGTCTGGATGAACTATGTAATCCGGAATTGTTTCCATCCATTGAGATGACCGCGTTGGCATTTAAGGGGGTATTCTAGTCTAGCGGCAAACATTTCGGGTGTTTTTTTAAATTCGATAAAACTAAGCATATTCTTATCGGCCATTTTTTTACTAGATATTTATTAATATTTTGACAATCCAAAAAAAAATTGAAAGCATAAGTGGGGTGGTAAAAAATAAGGGTGCGTCCTTCTTGACATGATTCCAACCCTTCTGGTGATCAGAAAAGAAAAAAAGAACAAAAGATTCTTGATCAGTAAGAATGTCGCTATCGTCTGAACTACGGAAATAAAAAAAAATTCACAAAATGGCAGCTGTTGAAAAAAAAAGTGATTTTTTGCTCTTTTTTCAACGTTTTTAATTTTTCAAAAAAAAAAAAAAAATTTACGATTTTGAAGCCCTGGGTGCAGTTTTTTTGAGTCAGTTTGTTTTGCACTTTTTTTCTCCTAATCAATACCAATAATTTGCAGAGGACAGAAAAAAAAATCCCTACGGTTAAGCAAGATATAGCCATGAGAAAGTGCTCAAAATAAGGTTTTAGCCAAAATATTCATGGGGCTATAAAATACGTTAGGCAGCCAATCTGGCAAAACGAATGATGCAGGGTTTCTAGTTTTGGTAAGTACTTTCAGGATCAATGCTCAAATCTTAGGCACGAAACGATGACCTGAAAAATGGCACACAGTGTAATTCAGGAAACGTTTGGAGGATACATTTTTGAAGGTCTAATCTTTAAAAATATGAAATAAAAAAAAAACGATTTTTTTCAAAATTCTAGACTAGAATACCCTCTTAAGTCTCTCAGATCTGTAATCGTAGATGGCCCACCTTTTAGAAGCAATCTGCCGATCACCATATATTGAATGTAGAAACGTAACGCAAGCTGGAAGCCTGATTTAATTGCTAGTCTGTGAAGTTGGAAATGCTAACGGATTTGAATATGGGGTTTGCAGTCATCGCCATTTTCAGGTGAACTGGTCTTAAGTTCGGGTGAAAATAAGCTAAGCGTCGGATATGTATCCTGTCTCAAATCGCCTCTAAAATTACGTCTGTCTGTGTTGACTGACCTCAATTTTCTTCAGAAAATACAGTTATGCATGTATTTTAACCGAAATTTCTTCAATTACGGTGCTTGAACAAAGTCGCATCCAATTGAGCCCAAAAACACCCACATACATTCCTTATTCGGTTGTGTCACCAAAGTGAAACGATTTGTGAGATGCAATCCTCTTATTAGCAACCACCCATAATCCTGTTGAGAAATCATGTCAATTATTTGGTAAGGATTCAGTATACTCATTCTCCTTTGCATGTCTACGAGTATGCTTCTGTCAATGCGGGAAGAAGACAAAAAGAATTAAATTTTATTTGACTTGTCATTTTCTCCATCGCATGTGTAAACGTGCAGAGAATCATGTCAGAATGTCAATAACTCTTGAATGTAAGGTAAGAAAGGATACGGGTAGGTAGGACATTTTCAATTGATACTCAGCGAAAATGGCAGGAAAATGAGAGCAAAAAAAGCACTTTTCATCTCTCAATTCCTTTCTGTATACGTCACCTGTCAGATTGTTCCACTAATTGAAATTGGTTGATGATGTTACCTGCAATTCCATTTCAATGTTCCTTTGCTGTGGCAATCAAAAAAGCTTAAATTAAGAATTTATTAGAAACAATGTCTTTGATGTGCGTCTTGTGTTATTTTAATTCTCCAAAGGATGCCTGTACTGTTTCCTTTTTTTGACAGAAACAATCCAAGTTATAATAACCTCTCGTTCGCATTAGGCACATTAGACACGTGCCAATGGGTTTTTCTTGTCAGAATTGTTATTATGCACAGCTAAAGGGGTAATTCGTGTTCTATCAAGGATACAACTGCCGCCTGAAGTGAGTTTGACTACTCATATGCGAGTATGCCCTCGGTGCTAGCTGCTGTTATGTTAGCCAGAAATATTGTCAAATCAGGATGTTTTTATACTCGTATGTGTGTGTTTGACTGAAGTGCCTACAGTAAGGTCTATGAAAATAAATTATTTATCGTAACGCGTGAGCGTAGAAGAAGACACATGGTATTTTTATGTATTTTTAATTTAAGTGTTTTCAATATAATTTTCGAGTGGAGGAAGAATAAATAAGAGCTTGTGCTTTCCTTTTTGTTTCAGATACAAAAGATCATGAGGTTTGGAAATGTTGAGACAATTTTGTTTGAAGGGTTTTGTTTATTTTTAGACAAATTGAAAGAAATAATGTTGGCTTTAAAAAATGTTTTGAGTGAGCGTTATCAAGATTTTTTAAAGCAATTCAACCGAACGCTAAAAAGTGGAATTCTAGGTATTTGGGTGTCATAGGCCTACAGGCATTTGCTTAGACCTAAAAGAAACAACAACAATACGTCTACAGTAATGTGAACCCAAAGCTGAGTGAGAAATTTGTCAACAAAAGCGAGTAAAATAAAACTTAATAGGCGATTGCTTCACGTGGGAATTCAGCTCTTCTCGAGTGGGAAATAAATGCACTTTCATAAATCACTCAAATATGCCCACCTTCAAGTGGAAATAAGTAGGTACACTTTTGGTGGGCAATAACTATACTATAAATTAAGAAATATTTGAAGAGAACTATCGCAATATGGCCTGTAAGAAAATCCCGTTGTCTCTGTGGTCACAAGGAAAAACCGCTTAAGTCTGTGTGACTCATTTTTTCCGGATAGCAATTTAAAGTTTTTGACAAACGCGGGAAATTACAAATGACTCTATTGGGCGAATGGAAGCTCCGATCGCGTTGAAAAAAAAGTAACATAAAGAAGACCTCTTCCGAATGCCTGACAAGCATTCAAGAGTATCGTTTGTCATGTAAAGCTTCCTAACTCGCCATTCGGAGACTGCTGAAAACTGTAGGTCCCTTCCATTCGTGCAAAAATTTAACGCGCACACACAAAGGGTTGCGGAAAGCTAGGCTTGGTTCTACCTAGGACTGCTGAAGTCAAATAATATTATTATTATTAAAGATAATTTTACTTTTTTTTAAATAAAAATATTTTTTTTTTAAAAAAAAAAACTATAAACGATTTTATTGACAATACTAATACATTAGGCGTTAGGCCTTTTAGGTTTTTCATAATAAAAACCCCTATCTGGAGTTTATTGGTTTTTTCTTTATAAAGAATCACAATTTAATTTTGGAATAAGCGCTAAAACAGCAGATAGGAAGGTCTTTTTACTTATTCTTCCTTTAAAAAAAAAGAACAATACAAAAAATATTAACACGGAAAAACAGCTGAAGGACTTAAGTGATATTTTTTTAAATGTGCTTTTGTCTTACAGATGAAGATCCTATATGAAAACAATAATTCCTATCTTATCTAGACTTCTCCATCGCCTCTAGATAATTATTTAGCAATGGATGAAGGGTTTATATGCAACCACTTTTTTAATAAACTCGGTGAAAGAATGTATTAAAAGCTGATTACTCTAATGTTTGAAAATGTCGATTATGTCCATCACCTTCTAAGCGCTTCAATTGTATAAATTTAATGTGGAAAAATAACTTAAGTCAAGTTAAGAAGTCCTTATTCCTTGTTGTAAATCTTTTAAAAAAATTATCTTAAGACAACTTTGGATAGTAAATTTCGTTTTTTTTAGTTAGTTTGTTTTTCTTTAATCTCAAATAAAAAAAGTGACTTAAGCTGTTATGTTTTTTTTTTTTTGAAATTGTGGCCCCATTTTTAAAGATAAAAAGCTAAAACAAAAAAAAAATTACAAAAAAAATTCGAGTACGCTGAATCTAATGGCATCACTTTCATCTTAAGTCGACTTTGGCGGTTATGGTTTGTGGCCACAGATTTATGATGGTTTTGATGATTTTATCTAGCAAGTTGTCTTAGACCGATTTTTAGAGAAGAGAGTGGTGAAAGTGACACGGTTAAGGAATGGAAGTGGACGTTCGGTATTTGACGCAATGCGTGTGAAATAAAAAAAAAGACTACGAACAGGGCTTCGACTCACGATTGGGAAGGAGTATTTTGCGGTCGGCCGGAATTGACCGAATTCGACGCAGCGCGCATACTGACCTAAAAAAAATTTAATGCCCTTTTTTATAGACACGTTCTGCTTAGTTATTTAATTTATTAGTGTAACCATGTGTACATACTGGAAGTTCTCTTTAACACATATCGTTCCCTTCGTAGCTTGGAAGTGCTCCATATTTAAACTGTAAAATGACTTTACTTCGAAAATCAGGATACTGGTCCTCGTAACCCTATGGACATACATAATTAAGGCTCTAGATCTGCTACCCAGAGACCTCGCCCTGAACACCTCAGATACCCAAGTCCTTCTCCCGACCAGATTGGACTGAAAAAATTACACTATCATAGCAAAAAGTTAAAAAGCGATCTTAACAGATGGATTTAATATTGTTATATATATATGTATTACGATGGTCTGCGGCGTCGGATCTCTTTTCCGCTTTCTGATTGCTCTAGTGTCTTCCAGAGTATTTGAAATTAAAAAAACATGTAAGGGGCTTACAGTCCCAGTCCCATTACCATGAAGGAGGTAGCAATGTCCGCTATTAAACCTGTTTACTCAATCACCACATCATACAAATTGGTAGAACAGTGTGAGGAGGAACCTTCGCGGGCAAGCAGCAGGTTTAAGGGGTACATGGGTTTCACAGTTTCAAAAAATGTTTGTCTTATTAAATTCTACAACATCTCTGGAATATTGTTTTAAATTTTCAAGTCGATCGGAGTAATGGTTTCGGAGATAGAGCCTTGGGAAGTTGCGCGCTCAACGTCAGTTGGGCTCAGTTTTATTGTCCCTCAAAACTTGAAACGCGTTTTTCTCGAAACTGTATTTTCAAAGTCGGTTGTCAAGATTTCTCGAAAACTACTAAATCGATCTTGATGAAATTTTACACACGTCTTCGAGATATTATTGGCAAGGACTCGGACGAAGGATTTTTTTTTTAATGCAACTACTTTTAAAAAAGAAATGTAGAGCAAATTTTACCGAAATTTTTTAAATTTTTGTAATAATGTCTGCTAAAAATTCAATTTTCACTTTTTTGTTTTTTCCTTCGTCCAAGTTCTAGTTTAAGGTATTAACTAAAACAGAAGTTTTTTTTTGTTTGACTTCAGTTGATCCTGTCATGAGTTCTGCTGTCAACGCGCAAGCACCTTTTTTCCGAGGGGTCACCGGAAATTACGTCGCATTGGCAGAGTCTTAAATTTCAGAAAATCTTTGTTAAATGTGTATATTTAAGGCAGTAAAAAGATTAAATCAAATATTTCATTTTTTATATAAAAAAAAAAATTGTTAAAAATAAGCCGTTTTTTACCCGAGGAAACCCATGTAACCCCGTAATATCACTCTTCTGGCCACAGCAACATAGAAGGAAATGAAAGAGCTGACATGTTAGTTAGATACGGTTCAGCCCTTGACTTCTGCATTGCGGAGGAAATTTACCCTTCCATATGGCCTGTGGAGGACAAAATCCTCTAATAAACTTTGCTAAAAGCTAATTCTAAATGGAAAACCCTTAACAACTGTGCCATTTCAAGGAAGACTTGTCAACAGATCACACGACCTCACTACGCCAGAATAGTAGCAATAAGTACGGCGGTCATGCTTGTAGGTTAGGTACCCCAATCAACTCCCACCATTCGTGACATTTGGCCTCACATGCTTGAAAAGGTGGTCGAAAATTGTAGCTCCACGATGCAGTTCCTAAGACGCTTCCGTGGTAGCCATATACCCGAAATCATTTTAGCCATAAAATTATCTATCGAACTTTGGTTTAACTTTTTTTTCAATTTTATTTAAATTTCAAGGCCTACAGCTCTTAAAAAAAACACCCTTTACAATTAAGCTTCGTTTCATATGCCGAAGAATTTGGTAGGAATGTCGTGCGAACTTAGTACAAGGAATGGAATCAAAGTGACATTCTATTTCACTTTGTTCCTGTTCTTAATCTAGCACGGGATCCAACCTCTACAGTCCCACTTTCCAAGCATTGTTCTCCCACTAGGTTTTGTTAAAAAACACCTCTATATTCGTAATCATTTTCTATATGAGCTTATCACGCGAAGTGCAATCTGCCATGTCAAAATGTCATATCCACCTGCTTTCCTTGTTTATTGTTACATCATTCGCAGGACCTTCCTACACATGCGACGTAAAATTCTATTTGTTTTTCTCTTTTTGTCGCCTCAACTTTTTTGTCGACTAAATTAAAGGTTCTTAAAGTACCACACCCACACACACACACACAAGAAAGTTCCACCTGAGTCCCTGAGAAACGCTTTGCTGCGGTACCAAAATAATCAATTTCACTTGGGGGGAGAAAATAAGAAAATAAGTACAAGGGCTAAAAATGCTTAAGAGGCCATAAGAAAAGGGGGAAGCCCCGGATTTGGGGGCTCTTGTATTGTTTGCTATCCAACACCGTTATCATATGCTGTAGAATAATACACTTGGCGACGTCCTAAATAAATAACTTAAGTGTCAGGACGAAGGAGAAAAAAAAATAAATATGAGTTGACTCCTTCGATTGATGGCTTCATGCTACGCTACATTTAGTTTAACACTTTTTGTTGTATTACGAAGATTTGTGTTCGTTTTTTGTTCCTTTATTTTGGGTGGGTGGTGGATTTCCACCTTTTTACAGTGCTTTCGTGTTGAGGCGGTATGGGACATGTTTTCTTTTTCCTATTCCATCCTCACGAGGATAGAGAGATAGATGTGAAACGATTAAGGATATGGTATAGCTTAACGCACGATACATACACCTGAGACAATTGGGATTTTTGAAACGTCTTCTCTCTAAAGGAGATGATGCTTAAATTGTTTTCCAGTGTCAACATTGAGGACAGGATTTTTTTTCCTATTTTTATAATGGATAGTAAGGTAATATGTCTTTTATATAATTGAACAGATGAAAGTAACAGAATATGTTAGGAAAGATGAAGCACTGGTGGACAAGATGTCATTTGTTCACTTAAAGTGGATAGATATACAACGTGACGGGAATGAATATGAGAATTGAGATTTTTGATGGTTTTATTACTTAAATAAATAAGGAGCGAAGATTGAGAGTAGAACACAATAAGGACGAGAATGAATAAATCAGAACTTTATGCAGTAATCACGCACTCCGAATGTGGTCAGTAATTTAGTGGGAAGCGAATAAAGCACCACCATGGGGATAATCTCGATTCCGGGATCTTACTGTATTCACCACATCAACACCCTAAGGATCATCAACATCGAACAGTGCGTGGAATATCGACCGCCATTGCATCTGCTGTTTATCGATTTTAAAAAAGCGTTCGATTGATTTACGCAGAACGGGGACCTGATAAAATTAAAATGAACTTTTAAAGGATCCAAATATCAGGTTCAACATAAAGGGAAGTTGTTGGAAGATAAATCCTGTCGCTAATATTAGCTTTATTGATAATAATCAACGATATATTCCACTCTGCCCTATCGCTGGGAAGCGGCGGAATTGGATGGACACTGATATAAAAACTGCAACACTTCGTTTTCTGTAGGCCTATGGACCTCCATTGAATGAGAGCTGGCGTAGAGAGGGCGGTGAACGTTGTTGGTCTGAAGATTAACTCCACCAAAACAGTATTCCCACAGCGACTTTAGATGTAGACATTGCAGGCCAGCTAGAGAGAGTTAAGTGTTTCCAAAACCTTGCAAGAATCGTCTCTGATGGTGGCGGGACTGAACTCATATAGCCAACATATAAAACAAGAGAAAATCCTAGTTCCAAGATATGGAGAAGCGATGGTATCAGCTCAGAGACCAAGTTAAGGCTGTTCCGGTCAAATGTTAAATCTATGTTACAAGGGTGTCTTCGATAAATCCTAAGAATTTACTGGCCAAAGCGCATTTCTAACTCGGAGCATCATGAGACAACTGCTCAGAGTCCTATAGGCACTATATAGGAAGCATTGAACATACTTTCAGAAAGGCGACTCCATAGAAAAAAGCGGGTCGACCGATACACTAATGATATTCCAAAGTCGAAGAACAACCATATTTACTAGGAAAAAGCCGCGGCGAACTAAGACACATTTCCAGAAACCGTATCCAATAATAGTTGATCGCTACTCCGCCCCTCTCGGCTATGATAACGCGTCTTCACCGATGAAAAGAAGTTTAATTTAGATGGACCGGATGGCTATATCTTCTATTTTCACGATTTACGCAAAGATCAACGGTTTCTTACGCGTCATCATAAACTTCTTTTCATCATCCCTCTCTAAGCACTTGAGCTAAATGTTCAGAGCATTAAAATGACGGGAACTACTTGCAAAGGAATATTGGAATCAGCTTTCCCTAAGTTGAACGAGTTGTTTGGACTTTGGCCTTGAATTTTGTAACAAGATAATGCTCCAATCCATATTGCGCACGTAGTAAAGTCGTTTATTGTAAGCCAGAAAGTCGAAATGATGAATTGGCCACCATATTCACCTGACTTAAAAGGTTTGGAGAGGGCTAACTCGCAAAGAATATGAAAGGGGGAAGCAGTGCAGCAATAAAGAACCACTTCTCCGGGGTATTAAGTCAGCTTGGGCCGAAATATCGCTTAATTACATAAAATCTTGGATGACTCACTTCCAGACCGCATTTTTGAAGTGATATCAGAAAACGGTGGCTAAACACATTACTAACTTCTTTGTTGAATCATTAATTATGGTAATAACCAAAAAAAAAAAAAAAAATTAAAGCAAAATGCACAAATTTTCCTTAATTATTGTCATTGCCTTTATTCATGTGAACCGATTTTATTGCATACTTACTTTTCCGAGTCTTTTTACAAAAAAATCCCGTTACTTTGTAAGGGAAAGTAATTTTTGTAAGTGTGTTCTCTGGAGGGATTCCGAAACTTTGTTTACAATCAATAATTATAGTTGTGTGACGATTTTCCT